>BLSH010247088.1:212098-243835 GCA_018402905.1 Glandirana rugosa
AAAAACACACACACATCTTTTGGTCATTTCCCAAATCAAGCCAATTTTGGGAACATACAAGCAGTCTATCATAATCCACCAGATCAATGCAGCCAGTACCTGCATTCCATGTCCTGTGGTCTGATGAGGCCTAGATAAACTTATTTGGTTCGATCTGTGTCAAGCATCAGTGGCGGCAACCAGGTGAGGAGTAAAAAGACAAGTGTGTCTTGCCTACAGTCAAGCAGTGGGAGTGTCGTGGTCTGAGGCTGAATTAGTGCTGCCGGCACTGGGGAGCTATAGTTCATTAAGGGAACCATGAATGCCAATATGTACTGTGACATACTGAAGCAGAGCATGATCCCCTCCCTTCGGAGACTGGGCCGCAGGGCAGTATTCCAACATGATAACGACCCCAAACACACCTCCAAGACGACCATTGCCTTGCTAAAGAAGCTGAGGGTAAAGATGATGGACTGGCCAAGAATGTCTGCACACCTAACCACTATTGAGCATCTGTGGGGCATCCTCAAATGGAAGGCGGAGGAGCGCAAGGTCTCTAACATCCGCCAGCTCCATGATGTCATCATGGAGGAGTGGAAGAAGACTCCAATGGCAAACTGTGAAGTTCTGGTGAACTCCATGCCCAAGAGGGTTAAGGCAGTGCTGAAAAATAATGGTGGCCTTACAAAATATTGACACTTTGGGCCCAATTTGGACATTTTCACTTAGGGGTGTACTTGCTTTTGTTACCAGCGGTTTAGACATTAATGGCTGAGTGTTGAGTTATTTTGAGGCAACAACACATTTACACTGTTTTACAAGCTGTACACTCACTACTTTACATTGTAGCAAAGTGTCATTTCTTCAGTGTTGTCACATGAAAAGAAATAATAAAGTATTTACAAAAATGTGAGGGGTGCACTCACCTTTGTGAGATACTGCATAAAAAAAATAAAATTACATTTAAATTGTTGGCAATGCAATACCATTGCTGAAAATAGAAAAATCTGAAAAAAAAGGTGCGGGGTCTCCCCCCAAATCCATACCAGGTCTTTTGAGTCTATTATGGATTTTAAGGGGAACCCCATGTCAAAACTTTAAAAAAAATGCAGTGGAGCCCCCCAAAATTGACACCAGACCCTTATCCAAGCATGCAGCCCGGCAGGCCAGGTGAAAAGGGGGGCAAGCAAGTGCCCCCCTCCTGAACCATACCAGGCCATATGCCCTCAACATGGGGGGGGGGAGTGCTTGGGGTGGGGGGGGCTCTGCACCCCCCCCCACCCCAAGCACCTTGTCCCCTTGTTGATAGGGGCAAAGGGCCTCTTCCTGACAACCCTGGGCTGTGGGGGTCTGCAGGAGGGGGGCTTATTGGAATCTGGAAGCCCCCTTTAACAAGGGGGCCCCCAGATCATGTCCCCCCATGTAGCATAGTGCATAGTACCCCTACCCATTCACCAAAAAAGTGTAAAAGTAAATAAAGACAGAACAAGAGTTTTTGACAATTCCTTTATTTAAAAAAAAAATAAAAAATATTTCATCCAATCTAGATCCATTGTCAATCATGACACCACTGCCACCACCAGACCCTAAAAAATAAAAAAATAAAACACTCCGCCGTCAACGAAGGCTAACCGCCTACTGCAGGCTCCGCCATTTGACAGTTCTCATATAGGTAAGGGACGGAGCCACCTGGCGACATCACCTCCCAGATAGCAAGTAATTGTGCTGCAAGTTTGAAAATGACCTGCTGAGCTCTTGCTAGACTTGCCAAGCTTGTTGAATCCATTCATTGTGCTTTATACCGAGTGACCCATGCATTATACTGTATACAGAGAGACCCATTCATTGTACTTTATACAGAGCGACCCATGCATTGTGCTGTATACAGAGTGACCCATGCAATGTACTGTATACAGAGAGACCCATGCATTGTGCCGTATACAGAGATACCCATGGATTGTGCTGTATACAGAGAGACCCCTGCATTGTGCTGTATACAGAGAGACCCATGCATTGTGCTGTATACATAGAGACCCATGTATTGTACTGTATACAGAGAGACCCATGCATTGTACTGCATTTTATTTTTATTTCAGGTACTTATATAGCGCTGCCAATTTACGCATGCATGGGTCTCTCTGTATACATCACAATGCAGGGGTCTCTCTGTATACAGCACAATGCAAGGGCCTCTCTGTATAAAGCACAATGCATGGGTCGCTCTGTATACAGTACAATGTGGGGTCTCTCTGTATACAGCACAATGCATGGGTCGCTCTGTATACAGCACAATGCAGGGGTCTCTCTGTATACAGTACAATGCAGGGGTCTCTCTATATACAGCACAATGCATGGGTCTCTCTGTATACAGCACAATGCATGGGTCGCTCTGTATACAGCATAATGCAGGGGTCTCTCTGTATACAGTACAATGCAGGGGTCTCTCTATATACAGCACGATGCATGGGTCGCTCTCTATAAAGCATAATGCATGGGTCTCTCTGTATACAGCACAATGCATGAGTCGCTCTGTATACAGCACAATGCAGGGGTCTCTCTGTATATAGTACAATGCATGAGTCGCTCTGTATACAGTACAATGCAGGGGAGTCTCTGTATATAACACAATGGATGGGTCGCTCTGTATACAGTACAATGTGGGGTCTCTCTGTATACAGCACAATGCATGGGTCGCTCTGTATACAGCACAATGCAGGGGTCTCTCTGTATACAGTACAATGCAGGGGTCTCTCTATATACAGCACAATGCATGGGTCTCTCTGTATACAGCACAATGCATGAGTCGCTCTGTATACAGTACAATGCATGAGTCGCTCTGTATATAGTACAATGCAGGGGCCTCTCTGAATACAGCATAATGCATGGGTCGCTCCGTATACAGTACAATGCATGAGTCGCTCTGTATACAGCATAATGCAGGGGTCTCTCTGTTTATATTTCCACTTCTCGTTAAATACACCCATTTTCTGCTAAATCTCAGCATATAAACAAGGAAAAAGAAAACATTGCAAATTGTACTACACCAATAAGATATTAGGGTTAGTCACTCCTTGATTTCTACCTCCCTGAACTCTATATAAGGTCTCATGGTACCTCTCTGCACGCCACTCCCAAAGTGATTCTATGGCTGCTACAGCGCCAATTAACCAGTTCCACACCGCACGCTGTATATTTACGGCGGCGGCGTGGGCGCTGAGCGCGAATCGCCGTAAACAGGCGGCGATTCGCGCAGGCGCAGCTAGGGGGCGATCGTGCGCCGCCGCTGGCGCGCTCTTGTGCCCGACACACTCCGGAGGAGTGTGCCCACGGCTCGGGCAGACCCGATGTCCGCCGGCGAGCCACGATGAGCTGCTACAGCCAAAGAGCGATGTAAACACGGCGGTTCCCAGCTCTTTCAATGGGGACATAGGAGATTTACTGATCCCTGTCACTGGGATCAGTTAGATCTCCTATGTCCATGTTAGCCCAGCCTCCCCACAGTTAGAACACGCCCAGGGAACACTGTTAACCCCTAGATCTCCCCCTGCAGGTTGACCCCTTCACTGCCAATGACATTTATACAGTAATCAGTGGACATTTAAATTTATGATCGCTTTGTAAATGTCATTGGTCCCAAAAAAGTGTCAAAAATGTCTGACATGTCCGTTGCAATATCGCAGTACCGCTAAAAATCGCAGATCGCCGTCATTACTAGTTAAAAAACCCCCCCCAGAAATGAATTCTCATCATCTGTAAATGCGGCCACTTTTACGCAAACCAATCAATAAACGCCGATTGCGATTTTTACCAAAAATATGAGGAAGAATATAAATCGGCCAAAACTGTTGAAAATTTATTTTTTTTTATATTTTATTTTTGGATTAGAATTTTAGCAAAAAGTAAGAAATATTGTTTTTTTTTTGCAAAATTTTTGCTTTCTTTGTTTATAGCGGCGATCAGAAATGACGCAGCGGTGATCAAATACCACCAAAATAAAGCTCTATTTGTGGGAAAAAAAGGACGCAAATTTTGTTTGGGTACAACTTCGCACGACCGTGCAATTGTCAGTTAAAGCGACGCAGTGCCGAATCGCAAAAAGTGCTCTGGTCCTAACATGGGAAATGCTTCCGGGGCTGAAGTGGTTAGCACATAGCAGGAAGCAATGATGAGAATTCAGCCACAGTGACCCCTGTGGTAGAATGACTATTACTCAACATAACTGAACCAGAACTTGCAGCAGACTTGCAGAATGTTTGCAAAGAAAGTTGATCTGGAGTCATGCAATGCAGACTTGCTGCAGTTGTGCAACAAACTTGTGAAACCTGGCAAGTCTAGCAATAGCTCAGCAAGTCATAACTTGCAGCACAATTACTTGCTATCTGGGAATTGTTTCATAGAACGACTTCTTTTCTCTTGCCAAAAACGGAGACTTGCATAACAATGCCTATAGCCTTGCGGGGCTCTTGCTGTGGACTTGAGGGGCTCTTGCTGTAGACTTGCCAGGCTCTTGCTGTAGACTCACCACTGCAACTTCGCTCTTGCTAGAGACTTCCCATGTAAATTTGCTACAAATTGGAAAAGTGTCAACTAGAACTTGTGCTTCAAGTGTTCTGCAAGTGTCCAACTTACCAGGGAAGATGTGCAGCAAATTACCAGACTTACAATTCAATACTACCACAAATGTGTGGCAAGTTATCCACTGGCTGAGTAGCACCAGCGTTGCCAACCTCCTGCAGCGTTTTTTACTGGCAGAACATGGGAAATTTACTGACGGAGTACATTTTTTTTTAATGGCAGCTTGAAAAATAATAGAACTCCTATTAAAAACTAAGAGGATTGATATTTAAACATGACATGGAGACACTGACAATACACATATCAAGTAATTTGCCTGGTTTACACTTAAAAAGTCAACACAGCATGACAAATTATCAGACCCTGATATTTATAGACAGTTGTAAAAATCACAGATTTTTACAAGCTGTCAGTAAATTTACTGGCAGTAGGCAACCCTGCGTAGCACTAGGAGCCAGCATATGCTGAGAGTTGGCCAGACCCGCCACTGCAGGGAGTGGATGTGCTTATAATACCAATGTCTGCTATCATCTTACCTTTAAACACTATTTAATGGTAGCAAAAGGAGGACAGTATCTTTTCAAGCCACCAGTTATTTCATACTGAAGGAAGAGCCTCATTGACAAATGCGATTGGCCGCCTTTAGTTAGACGGTCCATTTGCTCTGGTGAGAGTCAGTGTGTTTCTCCCCTTCTGGTGACGGATCTCTTCCTTTCCTTCACATCTGACCGTGTGTGGGTTTGCACCAAGTGCATTTTTAAAATGACTATGTATATGGACTCTAATCTTTTATTACAGTGCTGTACTTAGGTTTTAAAGTTATCCTTTCTATCTGGGCTGGTGGCACCACCCCCATGTGATGTCACTGACCCAGCATGCAGCCCAATCAGGGCTTAGAATGCGCCGTGCAGCAGGCAGTGCATTGTGGGGAGGTCGGCGGGCGAACAACCGGGTGCCCTGCAAATGAGTGTGTTTGCCGAACAGCGAACAGGCAATGATCGGGCCAAACTTTTGCTTGGCCCGAACCATTTGCCCAACACTACTCCTTGCTTTTGGTACCAGAAGGTGCCCACTCTCAAGTTACTACAATACAAAGGTTGAGTGCTCCCTGTTTGTTTGGATTTTCATGTTAGATATGCAGTTATAAGACAATCTTGCCCATTCATTACACACTATTAATAATGTTGGATTTATGTTTACTCTGTACCTGACTGTAAAATGCTGTGTCCTATTTCTTTTTGTTACTGTATTGAAAACCCTAAATAAAGAATAAAAAAATGCTCAGAATCTCCAGATTAAAAGATTATGCCTAAGGGAAGAATTGTGGTGTTTCCAGACAATGAGTCTGATGTTTACAATTTTTTCTTGTGCTTATGGGATTTACCATCTAAGAACCTTTCTCATGTAGATAGCAAAGCCAGTGTAATCAGAATATCCCTTGAAAAGCCATTATCCCCAGTGATACAAGATGCTGTGATTCCTGTCCTCCAACACTGTTTTGATTGATTGATTTTATTGTTAATCACCCCCTATTTATTAAGAGAAGTAACAATTTTTTATAAGTGAATATTTATATATAATTTTTCTGCTACAGACTAAATTATTTTGATAAGATATAGTTTTGCTTAGAAATTTGCAACTGTTAAACTGTTGGCTAAAGTGCTAGCACTTAGGCTGAATGGGGTTATTACGTCCATTGTGCATTCTGACCAGGCTGGCTTCATGCCAAATAAATCAACTGTGGTCAATCTGAGAAGGCTCTTTCTTAACACGCAATCGTTGGCAGATAATGTAGATCATAGAGCGTTGCAGTCACTGGAGGCTCTGAAGGCCTTTGACAGCATTGATTGGAATTAACTATGGGAAGTATTGAAAAAGTTTGGTTTCGGGGAGGTCTTTACCTCCTGGGTATGCCTCCTGTATAGCAATCCAAAGACAGCCATTAGGGCGTCAGGCAGAATATCCCACACGTTCAATTTAGGAAGGGGTACAAGACAAGGGGTGCCCGTTGTTGCCCTTGTTGTTTGTCCTAGTCATTGGACCTCTAGCAATCATGCTTAGGGACAATCCGGGCATCACTGCCTTCTGCTATGGCAATAGACAGGAAAAGGTGATGCTATATGTGGATGCTTGGAGACACTGACACTTCCCTTGTGGAAGACTATGGTCATGATCACAGAATTTGGGGATTTTTCAGGACTACGGATAAACTGGAATAAATCGGCTTTAATTTTGTTAGATGGGGAAGATACATACCAGGGGGCTTTAACAGATCCTATTCCTATTACCACCTCCTTTAAGTATCTAGGAATTCAGTGTATCCAAGACGTCTGTCGGTTAAATGTCTCCCCATTACTACAAAGGTTTTCTGATCGTATTAAAACATGACACTCTCTCCACCTTTCTGTGATTTGGAAAGTAAACTTAATCAAGATGATATTAATGCTCCAATTGCTTTATTTTCTGCATAATACCCCAGTGGTAATTCCACTTAAAGTTGTTTGGATGTTTATATCCGTTTTTTGTACTCCTAGAATAAAACTAGAACACTTACAGAGACCTAAAGAAGATGGGTGCTTGGCACTACCCAACCCAAGGTTATATAATTAAGTGGCCTAAATTCAACATTTGATTGGCATGCTGTCTGAGGTAGACTGGCAAGAGGAACGTAGACATAGCTCACAGTGGCGGCTGCTCAGTAGGGGCGCACAGGTGCCGCCCCCCCAATCCATGCACCCAGCCCCCTAATCTACATGCGGGGCGCCAGATGCATGAATTTCTATGGATTTTTCTTTAGAAGCACATAATTAGAGCCTGAGGCTCTAATTGGCTTCAAAACAGGGTGGACTTTGGGCGCCCTGAGCCCACCCTGTTGTGTGACATTAGCAAATTAATATTCACTAATGTCTTCCTGTTTCTCCTCCCGACCAATCAGGAAGCTGGTCCTGAGACCTCATTGGCTGGGAGTCCTTAGACCCCGTTGGCTGGGATTCTGAGGAGAAGCGACAGCTGGGACAAGGAGGAGACAGAGGGAGGAACCTGCCACCGCAGGTGTGACCTGCACAGGGTAAGTGCGGGGCTGACAGGGGCCTGCCGGGCGAGAGGGCAGGCCGGCGACTGGGGGGGGGGGGGGTTGGCCGGTGTTGTCAATGGTGTGTGGTGGCATGCTGGAGTGCCAAGGGAAGCAGCCACCACTGGTAACTCATCTGCTGCCGTGATGATTTACACAGTTCATAGAGATTCTGCTCCGGTAGTCCTCAAAGCACAGGCCTTTGGTAGACTACACAAATATTTTCCAACATATAACCTCATTCAGAAAACTTGGAATAAAGCCAAATACCTCCAGCAAATGACTGGATTTACGGAATTCAGCCCCATCTGGCAAAATTAGACTTACCTTGATATGGCTAAGATGCAACATGGCACAAAATGGAAAGGATATGGTGTAATATATCTCATCAAATTTCCCATAATGGCGCACTGCTATCATTTGATGCTATGCGTGAGAAATTACATTTATCACCCACTATTATATGCAGTTGAGACATGCTATTGTGGATCAGGGTAGATCTTCTCACTAGATCTTATCCCCCAACTCCCTTATTCAACCTAATTAATGACACAGAATCCTCTTATGGATGTATTTCACAATGTTATGCTATGTTACGCAAGTATTTTTTAAAAAAAATACCCTCTACGGGTGTTGGAGAAATGGGAGAAAGATGTGGGCCAGCTAACTGGGGACCAGTGGGAGGAAGCTTTCCAATCAATTACTAATTTCTCATTGAATGTGCCACAGAGACTGTCTTAGCTATACATCCTTTTGAGGGTTTATTACACTCCTCGTAGATTATATGTCATGGGTTTACTACCTACACCTACTTGCTCCAGATGTAGACGTGGTCATGGTGACCTGATCCATCTACTGTGGAGATGTCCAAAGTTACACACCTATTGGAAGGGGTTGGTGGATACTGTGTATAGGGTGTTCCAGGTGTCTCTCCCATTAGATCCCAAACCTTGTCTGCTTAACTTGCTAGATGAATACAAATGGGAAAATCACACTAGAGAAGCCATAGTCAGGGTCTTATTTCTGGCCCAAAAATTAATAATGGTACACTGAAAGTCGGAAGACCCTCCTACAGGTAAGGAATGAATTTCTACTGTTATCTATTAGCACAGAGGATACCCACATAAATATGAAAAATGATCGGCCCCATGGCTGGAGGTTCCTGGGCTAGCCTCAGTAGATCTGATCATGGATAGGTTGCTCAGACTTAATGCAGGATGAGGACGTCTTAGGCAAAGGGAATATTAAGATGATGAGTATAATGGTTCATAATGAACACCTTTATTTTTTGCAACATTGAGTATTTTTTAGATAAATAATGTTGGTTGCATTGGATATCTGTATGTAAAAATGTCCAATGTATTGTTTGGTATTATTACTGTATGCTCTGCTCTTTTTTTTGTTGGATAAAAAAAAAATTTACAACTGGCACATAACATTTTCCTAGGATCCCCATTTAAAAGAAACGTAGTCTACAGTATGTATGTTGAATGTTTTTTTGTTTTTTTTTGGCTCGACATAGGATGGCAATTGAAGGTTATTATAGTACAGGGGTCTCCAAACTGTATGGAGGCCACACAGTATATTTTACAAATATTAACGGCCCAAAAACAATCAGCTTTATAAATGAATGAATCAAATGTAAATGACTGAATACATTCTACTGGGAGTTTGTATCTAATGAGCATGATATTATTTAGAATTTTTTTTAATTATTTTTGTTAAAAGGTGAACTTATCCTTTAAACATTCACAGTGTTGGAGGAAAAAGTGAATCATTGGAGTTACTAGCTGGTCAAACCTTCTTTGGCAGCAATGACTTCAAGCATGCACTTTTGGTAGCTCTAGATTAGACCTGCACAACGTTCAGGAGGAATTTTTGACCATTCCTCTTTACAAAACTACTTCAGCTCAGATACATTTGTAGAATATCTGGTGTGAACAGGTCTCTTGAGGTCATTCCATAGTCCCTCTATGGGGTTCTGGGCTCTGGCTGGACCACTCCGAAGAACACATTTTATTTTTCTGAAGCCAGTCTGTGGTGGAGTTACTTTGATGCTTAGGGTCAATGTCCTTCTGCATCATCCAACTTCTACTAAGGTTCAGCTGGCGAACAGCCATCCTGACATTATCCTGCAGGATATTTTGGTAAACTTGGGAGTTCTATTTCCACTCAATCGTGGCAAGTGGTCCAGGTCCTGAGGCCTGTTCACTCTTCCATACTTTACCAATGGGATGATATTTTGATGTTGGTAAGCTGTGCCCTTTTTGCGTCATACATAGTGCTGAGTATTCTTCCTTGTCAGGGCTGGGCTCGGCTCTCCCTTCTCAGAGCAAGCTGCTCAGCTAAGGGTTAATTGCCAGTCTCAGCTTCCACTCTGTCTCACCTGATGATCATATCCTGCCTCGTTAAGTCAGCTCTGCTGCTATATAAACTGCCTGGATCAGATCACAGATGCCTTCGCATTGGTCAACATCTCTGGAGAAATCTCTGCTGTGTTTTCCTGTGATAGACTGTTTGACGTTCCCTTCTGGTTCCTGGATTCAAGACCCTGCTCGGCTGACACCCCTCCTGGCTCCTGACCCTGCATGCTGTGGTTTGACCTCGCTGATCTCTGGACTCCTGTTTCACTGGCTTGCTCTGACTATCCGCTCTGGTTACCAAACTCTGGCTATGTTTTGACCACTGTTACTCTGTTTATATCATTTTACCTTTTTATTAAAAAGTTTGATTTTATTGCACTTCTGTCTGGGTCTGATTCATAGTTCCTGACATTCCTGAACAATTCCACTTTTGTTTCATCGGTCCACATAACATTTTCCCAGTAGCGTTGTGGTTTGCCAGGGTGCTCTTTGGCAAACTTCAGACATGCAGCAATGTTTTTCTGGATGGTAGATGGCTCCTCTGTGGAGTTCTGCCATGAAAAACCTGCCTGCTTAAAGACTTATATATGTGTAGCCAGGAGCCGGGTATCATACTCCTGACAATAGAGAAGTTTCTGTTTTCAGGTACAATGCAGCTGTTTCCCCCTAGTGTCAGTTTACTATTCTGTGACTTGCACTCTTGAGGTTGTGGTTTGCTTTTGAGGATTCACCCTCTGGCTGTGCTGCAGGAGAACTACATTTCCCATCTGACTGTGCAGCAGAGAAAGGTTCCTGGGAGAAGAAGTGCCTTGTGGGAGAGACTATTTAAGCAGAGGTTGGGGACTAGCGCTCTCTCCCTGGACAGCGGTGATTGATCAAGCAGGACCCTGTGTGTCGCAGCCTACTTCCACAGACTTAGCAGCTTAGCAACCTTACAGCATTTCAGTGAGCAATCTGGAAGACCTGCCCTGCACCGAGTGGATCCTGTTCCTGAATCCAGCATCCCGCTTAAACGATCGATCCAGGAGAACCGTGGAGAGAGGAGGTGGAAGCCGGTCCTAGGAGCCAAAGGGCTGGAGTGAATTTCATCATCATCATCTCCATCTTTGTCATCATCATCCTCCACAGCAGCGGATACATCAGCTACATCCATTGGTCCTGTAGGGTGAGCGGGCAGAAGCCCATTATTGCAAACATTGTGCACATATAACCTGATTCAGCATCATCACTGTAGTCAAGGCCTGGATCCTAACATTGAGGAGAAAAGTTGAATACAAGAATTTATACCCTCAACTGGATTACTGTTATTTATAGTCCCACCATAAAAGTCAGTAATCACTGTGAAGCTTCTTTTATATTGCTGCAGTAAAAGTGCTTTATATCAACACAGTACACTTCCTGGAAATTTGTTCTATTGCATCTGCAGTTGATTTTGGTATATACCATTTAAATTACAAAGCTAGCTGAAGATCATCTGAACTTTTAACCAAGGAACATTGAGCTATCACAACTATTAATCTGTTTTCCCCCCACTTAGTAGGCATTAACTGTTTACCAGAGTATTTTGTGGATTGCATTCTCTCTCTCCTTTAGAGCAGGTTGTATATATCTATAATTGTTGTTTTACTGGTTTATACCTGGTCATCTACTAGTTTACATTTGTTTGTTTGCTTTGTCTGCCGCTGTCAGGGGAGTGAGCAACAGAGAGTGGTTTGACATTGTAATAGTCATTCCTCTGCTCTTCTGTGCCCCACTCTCATAAACAGTATATGGAGCTGTGTAAATATCTCTTCATTGAACCTATGACCACTTAACAACGTCCTATAGTCAAATGACGGCTACAGGGTGGTTGCTTAATTCTGGGAGGACATACAGTTATGTCCTCCCATGAACGCGATTCCCACGCGCACCCTGGGGGGTGCACATGGGAACATCCATGCATCACGGATCGCGGTGAATGGCTGCTGTGAGCGGCCTTTTACCACGTGATCGCTCCATCAAATGACGGAGCAATCACATGTAAACAAGCCAGCGGAAGAGCCGGCTTTTCTCTCCCCTCTCCACACTGATCGGTGCATTGTGAGAGGAGAGTGGGGAGAGAGAGGACGTGCTGCAGCACTGTGGGCAATGTGTACTGCCCACAGCACTGCTAAGTGACAGATTACAACCCCCACCATCCGTCCAGCCTCACCAATCACCCAGCCATCCTCACCCTATCCATACTCACCCACCCAGCCATCCTCACCCCATCCATAGTCACCCACCCAGCCATCCTCACCCCATCCATGCTCATTCATCCATGCTCAGCCACCCATCCTCACCCATCCATCTATCCATGCTCACCCATCCAGCCATTCTCACCCAGCCATGCTCACCCATCCAGCCATACATGCTCATCCACCCATCCATGCTCACCCAGCCATCCATCCATGCTCACCCAGCCATCCATCCATGCTCACCCACCCATGCTCACCCATCCATCCATCCATGCTCACCCACCCAGCCATACTCACCCACCCAGCCATGCTCACCCATCCATCCATTCATGCTCACCCCATCCATGCTCACCCAGCCATCCATCCATGCTCACCTACCCAGCCATGCTCACCCATCCATCCATCAATGCTCACCCACCCAGCCGTGCTCACCCACCTATCCATGCTCAGTCATCCCCATCCATGCTCATCCATACCCATCCATGCTCAGTCATCCTCATCCGTGCTCATCCATTCCCATCTGTGCTCATCCATCCCCATCCATGCTCAGTCATCCTCTTGCGCTCAGTCATCCCCATCCATGCTCATCCATCCTCATTCGTGCTCAGTCATCCCATCTGTGCTCATCCATCCCCATCCGTGCTCATCCATCCCCATCCATGCTCAGTCATCCCCATCCGTGCTCAGTCATCCCCATCCATGCTCATCCATCCCCATCCACGGCTCATCCATCCCCATCCATGGCTCATTTGTGCCTCATTCATGCTCATCCATACCACATCAGTTCTCCTCCGTGACACATCCATGCCACTACAGTGCCCATCTGTGCCACTACAGTGGCCATCCGCGCCACTACAGTGCCCATCCGTGCCACTACACTGCCCATCCATGCCAGTACAGTGCCCATCCGTGCCACTACACTGCTCATGCGTGCCACTACACTGCCCATCCGTGCCACTACACTGTTTATCCATGCCACCACAGTGCCTCACAATAGTGTAAAAGATAGTCAAATTAGATTTGAAATGTATGCCCCTAGAACACCTGATGGTGCTCCCTACATGTTGGGCCTCTGTATGTGGTCAGGCTGTGTAAAAGTGTCACACATGTGGTATCGCCATACTCGAGAGGAATAGCATTATATATTTTGGGGTGTCATTTTTGCTAGGTACATGCTGTGCGTTAGAAATATGGTATAAATGAACAACTTTGTGTAAAAAAAAAAATGTGTTTCATTTTCTTTCCACATTTTCCAAAAACTTGTGGAAAAAATGACATGTTCAAAAGACTCATTATGCCTCCTGGAATATATGTTGGGGTGTTTACTTTCCAAAATGGGGTAATTTTTTGGGCGTTTCCATTGTCCTGATGTTCCAGGACCTTCAAAAGTGCAAGAGGTAGTGAAGAAATTATATGTGTAATTTATGCTCCTAGAATGCTTGATGGTGCTCCCTGCATGTTGGGCCTCTGTATGTGGCCAGGCTGTGTAAAAGTCTCACACATGTGGTATCGCCATACTCAGGAGTAGTAACATGTGTTTTGGGGTGTAATTTGTGGTATGCATATGCTGGAGGAAAATACTCAGCGTACAGGCAATTTTCTTAAAAATCTGGCGGCTTGCCAGGTTTATTGATAAAAGATTTGCATATTAAAAAAACAAACAAAACAGAATATAAATCCTTGCCATCTGGCGCTAAACTAAACATTATAGTTTCCTCACTATACGGTGCGGGGCTGGCCCCGACACCCACAAAACATGAGCCACAATGCAAACCTTGTCTTTTAACAGACACAGCTCCCTCAGATACCTCTCTCTGAGTTCCAGGTCAGAGCTCAAGTGAGATCTCTTCCTGATTATTTAAGTGCACCTGCTGGTGGACTCCAGTGGACCACAAACTCCAGACCGGAACCAGCCCTGCCATGATGGCTGGTAAAATCCAGACTGGACTTAGCTTAATCCAGTCCACATGAACGCATACGAGGCGACAGGTAACGTCCGTCTACCACTTCTCCTCGCATATTGTCACAATATTTAATATTTTTTTTTATAATAACATATATAATATTGATTTTCTCTACTTGTTTGCTTCTTTTACTGTGTCCTACTTAAAGGGGAACTAACATTATGAGTGAACCCAGTGTGTCAGGGGTGGCAGAGGACTCCCAGAGTCGGGGAAACCAGGGAGGCATTGATTTATCTTGTGACCCTCAAGGGGGCAGTACTACATATGGTAGACTCATGAACATGGATGTTTGCCAGTTCCAGTGATGTCTTCAAGCCGAGCTGTTACTCGTGGGTTATTCTTTACCTCATTGAGGATTCTACTTTGTGCCTTGGGAGTCCTCTCGGCTGGGTACCCACTTTGAGCTGTAAACTTCTCTAAAAGGTAAAAGTCAATACAGGTTCAGCTTAGAAAATATTTTATACACTAAAATCGAAAGAGTAGGCGTTTACTCAAAAATGGTATAAAATGTGGAAACTAAAAAAATAAAAAAGTGGGCTGAAGTTCATTACATTTTTTTTCTTCCTCATTCTGGTTTTCTTGGTTCTCAGCAACTCCAGATTTGGTTCAGCTTGAAGGATTTCCAATGATCCAACAGTAAATGGCTTCAAACATGCTTGGGATAAACATAAATCCATAGTCAGACAACAAGGTTAATGTAAAAAAAAAAAATATAAAAAAAAAATAAATAAATAAATAAAAAGGGGCAGACTCGATGGACTACTCAGTCTTTTTCTGCCATCACTTTTCTATGTTTCTATGTTTTTATGATACATCTTCAGTTGAAAATCACAAGAAAAATTTAGAAAAATTATTATTACATCTCCCTGAAATCAATGTAACATTTAATATAGTCTTTAACCCACATATTGTTCATTTTCTATATTTTCTTAATCACTACCCTTGTTGAGATCATTTGTTTTATTTGTAAAACACCGTACTCACATTTTTATTATGTGAATCCTCTTATAATCACTTGTGCTTATTTTTTTTATTACGTTTCCCTGGAGCTTATTGTCAAGTTGTTTACAAAATGTGATGACATTGGTCTATACCCAAAGCCAGCTGTCATCATCCACTAGGAAGGAACTGTGGATATTCTTTAACCTATGGCATGTTTTACGATGAGAAATGCTGCTTTTTTTACACAGATACAGGGTGACACATTGTTTTCTTCTCGGTTGTAGCCTGTGATTGGACGATTTCTAGAAAGTAAGCTTATTCTCTACCCAGCTACCAAGTCAGAATTACAAACACATGCACAACTGGCGAGGTCAATCTGGGTTACAGTCAAAGTGCTAATGCTTTAATGGAAGAAGGGCTTAAGAGTTTAGCGCAGCTTCTATATTGTTGTTTACTATCTGACCTGCTGCAAAAATTTAGCAAAAACAAAATCTGTAAAAATAAAAAAACTTCCTTGCTTCTCTTTGGGGATTTGAAGGATTTCCTATGATACATCTTCCCTTGAAAATCACAAGGTAAATTTAGAAAAATCAATGTAACATTTAATATACTGTAGTCTTTAACCCACATATTGTTCATTTTCTATATTTTCTTAATCACTACCCTTGTTGAGATCATGTATTTGTTTTATTTGTAAAACACCCTAGCAAAAGCAAAATCTGTAAAAAAAAAACAAAACTTCCTTGCTTTTATTTGGGGATTTTTTGAGTGGCTCCCTGCAGAGAAAGCTATCAATAAATGCAATATTTGAGAGGTTAGAGTGGGCATTCATCTCTTGAAGTCAGTCCTCATCACATCATAAAGTCATGAACAGGTCATGCATTGCTTGGTTTTGCCTCCTAGTAACATTAGATGAAGCGGTGCCAAGTGGTTGGTGATTTTTAAATGGATAATACCCTTGTAACTCTTTTCTGGCAGTGATGCATTAATCATATTAGAATATTACATGGGTTTTTAGCACCCAGTAACTTCCTAAATAAGGAAGGTGCCCTCCCTGATTTGCTGCGGTCACTCATTGAATAGAAGGTAAAGTTATTAAACTATTTTAATATTGGAGGGCAAAGTTTTTCCCATGAAAACTGGTTAGACTAATTTTCTAATCCACAACAGAAAAGTGAAGCTGGCACATGAAACGTTCCAATATGTTGGATACATTTTGGTTGATTTACTAAAACTGGAGAGTGCAAAATCTGGTGCAGCTGTATATGGTAGCCAATCAGCTTTGAACTTAAGCTTGTTCAATTAACCAGTTCCACACTGCCTACCGCATATTTACGGCGGCAGTGTGGACGCTGGCCGCGAATCGCCGTAAAAAGGCGGCGATCTGCGAATGGCCGCTAGGGGGCGCGCGCCCGCCGCACTCCTGAGGAGTGTGCCCGCGGCTCGGGCGGACCCGATGTCCGCTGGCGAGCCGCGATGAGTGGCCACAGGCAGAGTACGGTTAACCGCCAATGTAAACACGGTGGTTCCCCATTCTGACACTGGGATCAGTTAGATCTCTCATGCCCATGGTAGCCCAACCCCCCCCCACAGTAAGAACACACCCAGGGAACACAGTTAACCCCTAGATCTCCCCCTGCAGGTTAACCCCTTCACTGCCAATGACATTTATACAGTAATCAGTGGACATTTAAATTTCTGATCGCTGAATACATGTCATTGGTCCCAAAAAAGTGTCAAAAATGTCCGACATGTCCTCCCCAATATTGCAGTACCGCTAAAAATCGCAGATCGCCGCCATTACTAGTAAAAAATAAATAAATAAATAAAAACCCCAGAAATTAATTCTCACCATCCGTAAACTCAGCCATTTTTGCTCAAACCAATCAATAAATGCCGATTGCGATTTTTTTATGAGGAAGAATATAAATTGGCCAAAACCGGTGAAAAAAATGTCTTTTTATATTTTTTTTGGATTTGAATTTTAGCAAAAAGTAAGAAATTTTTTTTTTTTTTGCAAAATGGTCACTCTTCTTTTGTTTATAGCGGTGATCAGAAATGACGCAGAGGTGATCAAATACCACCAAAAGAAAGCTCTATTTGTGGGAAAAAAAGGACACACATTTTGTTTGGGTACAATGTCGCACGACCGCACAATTGTCAGTTAAAGAGACACAGTGCCGAATCGCAAAAAGTGCTCTGGTCCTAAACTGGGAAATTCTTCCGGAGGTGAAGTGGTTAATCTTTGACAAAAAACCTGGACGCTGATTGGTTACTGTGGTGTGGTGCACCAGATTTTGCACGCTCCAGTTTTAGTAAATCAACCCTACTGTCTCAGGTTTTTCTGCAGGGAGACAATATAAAACAGAAATAGGGTGTCCTAAATACAACATGACATGTAAGGCAAGATGTGTGTGTAGGGTGTAATCTCCCCCTTTTATTTTCATGCCCATAGGTCACTGGTGCCTAGTTGTCCAGGCCAAATGTAAAAGTGTCAGGCTGTACCTGTTAACTTAACCACTTCAGCCCCGGAAGGATTTCCAGCTTTAGGACCGGAGCCCTTTTTGCGATTCGGCACTGCGTCGCTTTAACTGAAAATTGCGCGGTCGTGCGACGTTGTACCCAAACTAAATTTGCGTCCTTTTTTTCCCACAAATAGAGCTTTCTTTTGGAGGTATTTGATCACCTCTGCGTCATTTCTGATCGCCGCTATAAACAAAAGAAGAGCGACAATTTTGCATAAAAACCCAAATTTCTTACTTTTTGCTAGAATACAAATCCAAAAAAAAAATATAAAAAAACATTTTTTTTCACCGTTTTTGGCCGATTTATATTTTTCCTCATATTTGCGATAAAAAAATCGCAATCGGCATTTATTGATTGGTTTGCGCAAAAGTGGTCGCGTTTACGGTTGATGAGAATTCATTTTTGGGTTTTTTTTTTTACTAGTAATGGCGGCGATCTGCAATTTTTAGCGGTACTGTGATATTTCAGCGGACATGTCTGACCATTTTGACACTTTTTTGGGACCATTGGCATTTATACGGCGATCGGTGCTATAGAAATGCACTGATTACTGTGTAAATGCCATTGGCAGTGAAGGGGTTAACCTGCAGGGGGTGCTCTAAGGGTTAAGTATGTTCCCTGGGCGTGTTCTAACTGTAGAGGGACTGCCCTGGCTGGGGAAGGGAAGTGGTCACAGCCTTCGTATACAGGAAGGCTGTGATCACAGCCCTTCCCCCTCACACAGAACGGAGGTCCGTGTTTACATACACGGACCTCCGTTCCTTCGCTCCGGGGGGGCCATCGCGGGTAGCCGGCGGCAATCGAAGCCGCCGCACCCGCTCCCTGGCCCTCCCCGAACACAGTGAGCGCGCGGGCGCGCCTCCAGCGGCGCGCGCGCGCTCACTAGGCTCGTGAGCGCGGCCGCCGTCGTATGACGCGATTTGCGCTCACGAGCCACCTTGCCGCCGTCAATTGCCGATCGGCGGTTGGCAAGGGGTTAAAAACTAGGCCCAGTTTTCTATTTGTGCAGCATTGTTTTCTTACTTTGTGAAGTTCCTGCACAGCGCGGCCATCTCCATTGTGGGCATCTGAAGCCACAGTGTCCTTCTTCCTGGATTCTGTGCATGCTGGCTACCCAGCATGCACCTGCCAATCTTGCGCATGTGCAGTGCGGTGCAATCTTGGTCAGCATGACATGGCACGGCTCCAGTAACATTTAACATTGGCTTCTATGGAAAATCTTGGTCAGCTTGACATAGCACTGGAGCAGTGCCATGTCAAACTGACCAAGATTTTCCATAGTTACCAATGTTAAATGTTACTGGAGCAGTGCAATGTCAAACTGACCACGATTTTCCATAGATGCCAATGTTAAATGTTACTGGAGCAGTGACATGTCAAACTGACCAAGATTTTCCATAGATGCCAATGTTAAATGTTATGGGGCTTATGCCATGTCAAGCTGACCAAGATCTCCCAGGAGCAAAGCCGAAAATGACGTACGGCGCTGCGGCCCCTAAAGGAGGAAGTGAAATTAGATACTGGCATAAATCAGGTAAGTGAACAGAAAAAAAATAATAAATAGCCAATTCATTTTAAAGTGGTTGTAAAGCCGCCCCCACCCCCTCCAAAAAAAAAACCCCTGCAAAGCAAAGGCATAATGCACCGCATACTAGCTCATTATTAAACCCTTACCTTGGAACAAAGCTGCTGCAGCGGTCTGGGCACACTGCTGTGACCGGCGACATCGTTCTTCCGGGTCTGCGGCTCCGTCCAATCACAGTGCGGGCTCCAGTGCTGTGATTGGTGGAGCCGTGCCAACGTCACTCCCGCGCATGTGCACGGAAGCTGTCATTTACGGCACGAATACAGAAGAAATGGCACCCTGGGCTACCCCGGGTGCCGATTCTTTAGTGCGCATGTACCGATGACGTCGGCACATGCAGATACAGGGGATATCTCCTAAACTGTACAGGTTTAGGAGATATTTCCTGGACCTACAGGTAAGCCTTATTGTAGGCTTACCTGTAGTTTAAAGTGGTTGTCATGACTGGACAACCACTTTAAGGATGCACATTAGTGCTGCATGGTGAGAAGTGAAAAATGTGGGTGGAACTCTGCTTTAACAATAACTCTGAATAATTATCATTTCTAATTTTTTTAAATTATTTTTAAAGTGTATATAAGGCTTATGTTTGGTACTGGCAAATAAATGATAATGTGCAATGCTATACTGACAAATGTGCAAATTGAACAGAATTTTTAATTTTTTCCTCTATTTCTCTAAATCAATTACAGTATAAAACTGATGGTCTGGCAAAAGTCATTGCAGCCTGAAGATGGCAGTGTTCATCTATAGGGTGAAGGCTTATTTTGTTTCAGTTAAAGGCTTACCTGTAGGTTCCTTGCATATCTCCTAAACCTGCACAGTTTAGGAGATATGCAGTGTACTTCCATGTGCCCACGTCATCGGGCATATGCGCAGTGAAGAAACAGCCTATGTGACGTTTCTTCACTGAAATCATGCCGTGATTGGCGGCTCCCATGCGCATGCGAGGGAGTAACGTCACACGGCTCCGGCAAATCACAGAGCCAGAGTCCACGACCCCGGAAGGAAGAAGGGCGAAGATGGACGCTTCCTACTGTGGGGACATTGCGGGCTTCCAATGCAAGTAAGTGTCAAATAATAGGCTAGTATGCGATGCATACTAGTCTATTATGCTTTTACATTGCAGGGTAATGCAGAGCAATGAAGAGGAAGTAAAACCCATCAGGGTTTACTTCCTCTTTAAGTCTCCAGCCTGCATGTGATAACTATATGTCATAGATTATATAGTGATAACATATTTGGAAACCACTCTGACCGCTTTGTGTGGAGTTAACTAATCTGCCACTAGGTGGGTCTGTCCCAGAATAGTGTCTGGTTATAGAGAGGTGTGCTAGATCCCTTTTAGCTAGAGCCCCCCTGTAGTGATGTCAGGGCCATCTTTAAGGCAGGGCAAAAGGGGCAGCTGCCCTGGGCCCTGTCATTGTTGTGGGGCCCAAAGCAGCTGCCTCATACTTGCTAACTATCCTGGTTTAAATTCCCTTGAAGTTTTAGACCTGTGCTGTGTCCCCATATCTAAGTGCTGCTACTAAAGCTGCCCAACTCTGCCCTATTGTTGTGTACAGATGACTCACCTGCAGATACTATGTTTACCTGTAAATAACCGGCATCAATATGTAAATAGGGGCAGAATTCATATGTAAATAGTGGCGGCCAGCTGCGCTGATATGTAAACAAAGGTGGCATTCATATGTATATCATGCCCCCCTAAGGTCATATTCACCATCACCTATTCTGGATGCTGCCCACTGGGGAGACAAAGGCATGCTTGAAATTCCACAGCATGTCAGCAGATGCGTGAGGGTGTCATTAATAATTGATGCCACCGCTGTGTATCTGCTAAAGGGCAGCACATTTCTGTGGTGTCAGGAAACAGGAAAACGACTTTGCTCTCCCCAGACCATGGTGTGCAGGCAGTGAGGAGATGATGTGCTGTAACCTCTAGCAACCAATCTGTGGGCAGTAAGGATGTGCAGTAACCTCTAGCAACCAGTGAGCAGTATTGATGTACAGTAATCTCTAGCAACCAAACAGGCAGAAAGCATGTGCTGTAACCTCTAGCAACCAGTCAGTAACTGGTAATATACGCTGTAACCTCTGGCAAAAGATCAAAATCATTGCTGATCTGATTCAGTTAACTGATTTTGAGTCTAGTTGCTATTTATTTTATGTCTCAGAGCAGGTGGAGAGTGAAATTGCATGGAGGGGGGCCCAAGAAAATATTTCCCCAGGGTCCAATCAATATTAAAGATGGCCCTGAGTGATGTAATGGTTGAATCAGTGCCCATATACTGTATAAGGCCAGCCATACATGGTTTGAATCTTGGCTGGCTGAACAGGAACCGGTCGAGATTCCACTGTTAATGGGCAGACTGATTGTACCAAGCTGATTGATCGATCAATTTGGGTACAACCAGCCTGCTGAATTCTTTTGCGATTAACGATAGTGGCTGCTATAGCCACTAGGGATAATCACTGTCTTCTGCCGGTGGAAAAAAAATTTGCACCTTGTAAGCTAGGTTGGGAGGAGCCCTTGTGCAGTTGGGGCATAGGAGCCAGAAACCCCACGATCAGGCACATGAAGTCAGCAAGTGGAGACCTAGGACAGGGCTAAAGGACAGGGAGAGATAGACTTGCACCCAAAAAAACAGGCTGTAGACATCCTGACTCTATGGTGGAGGATTGCATACACTTGATTTTTACTGACTGCTAAAAAAATATTTAAAAAATTGTTTTGTAAATAAAGAATGCAAAAAAAAAATGTCTCTGCAGACGTATAAACACATACACTCATGGAACAGATTTTATTGAAACTTAATTAACCTAGCAGTATGTGTTTCGATAGGAAGCCGGGACACGAAGAAAATGCAGGAACTACATACACTACATACTCCATGCAAATAGCATTCTTGACAAGAACTGAACCCATAGTTTTGACCACTTTGCCACCATGCCACCCTTTGTGCCAACCACTGTGCAAATGTTTCTTACTGTGGTAGACTGGAAGCCAGTCAGTGAAATAAAGTGCTTCCCATTGAATAATATATTAACAATACAAGATTTCACCATCAGATGGCATTGCAAGCAAAATCTGTAATTGCAGCTCTCTTTCAAAGGAAAGCCCAAACGCTGCAATTGGGTGCACCCCTGTACAAAAATGTATGCAGGAATCACAATGCTACTGGGCACTTTTACTCCTGAGGCTGCACTGATATGCGGCACTGATGGCCACTAATAGGCAGCACTGAAGGGCACTGATAGGCGGCACTGATGGTCACTGATTGGCAGCACTGATGGGCACTGATTGGCACGGATAGGCCGCACTGATGGGCACTGTTGGGGCTGCACTGATCATCAGGACACTGATGATCAGTGCAGATGTCCCCTTTCACACTTACGGATTACTGGCTTTCCTCTCCTCACGCTGTGACAGCGTGAGAAAAGGAATGCCAATGAACGGCAAGTGTGTTTACATTGTGAGTAACTGTGATTGGACACAGTTGATCACGTGGTAAAGGGCCGCTGTGATTGGCCCTTTACCCCAATCTGTGATCCATCAATAGACGTTCTCCCAGAACATTTGATTATAATACGGCCGGCAAGTGGTTAAAGGAGAAATGGGAGATTCTAAAAAAACAAACGTAGATACTCACCTCCATGCTGCAGCATTGGTCTGATGCTACTGCTGTCCCCCTCTAGGTCTAAGCCCAAGAACTGAGCAATCTCATGACCCCTGATTGCTCAGTTCTTGGTCAGCTCTGAGCAGAGAGTGGTGACTGTCAGCCACCGCTCCCTGCTCTGCCCCTCCAGCAGTCACTGGAGCGCTGAACTAGGGAGGGGGTAGGAACAGCTGATTCAAGCTCTTAGTGGTTCTCTGAGAGCTGAGACAGCTCCCAGTTAGACACCTGGGTGTATCCCAACATTATTGTTGAGCTTCTTCCAGAGCCTGGAGCAGCAATGTGATGTCAGCTGACAATGGGCTTTAACTCAATGTCGGCTAAATATGGGTCACAGGAGAGTACAAGTAAGTGCACTCCTTTGACCCATTAGAGAAATATGGCCAAAAAAGCTTTGGTTACACTTCTCTTTTAATTGGTGTCTAAAGATCAATGACATCAGGGAAGGCCAGCTACATATCTGGGTGGTCTCACTGTACTGTGCAGGCAGGTGACTAAAACTGTCATTTGTATTGTGTACTAAAGGGTTAAAGTGTGGTTACTCATAGGTTAGTTGTATGTTGTGGTGTGACAGCTTGCGTGTGTCCTTTTTAGAAGTTACTGTATATATGCAGAAGGAGGTACCACGTGGTCTTTTGAGCTGATGGGAAGTTGGGAATGAGATCATATATGTAACGTGTGATTGTGATGTTGCTCCGCCCCAGGGTTTGAGCAGGGGGGGATATGTGATGTTATGCGAGGCGCCATAATGGACGGGTGATACTTGTCGCTTCGCATGCGATCACGTTGAGGCGACTAGTGAGAGTCCGACCCAGGTTTTGCCAGCCACCGTGGCAGAGCTGGTTCCGGCCCAGACTTTCTGGTCCACTCAAACCCCTCTTCACCTGCATTTAATGACCAGGAAGAGAGCAGAGGAGAACTCTATCCTGGATCTCAAAGGGAGAAAGCTGAGTGAGCTCTGTGTGTGAGCTTGTAAACCTGTAATAATAAACCTGACAAGGCGCCAGATTTTAAAGAAACTGACCTCCATGCTGAATCTTTTCCCCTGAAAAGTGATCCCCATGAGCTAATCTCCCACACATGGTGGAAAATGCCGGCAACTTTCAGAGATGGAGGAAATGTTGAAGGCCCTGCTGCAAGCCAATGCAGCCCAGCAGGAAACCAGCCGCTGCAGCTCAGCGAGAGGAGAGTGGACAGGCCATTGCAGCTCAGCAAAAGGAGAGTTGCAAGGCTATCGCAGCACAACAAGCGGCTCAACAGGAGATGAACCGATAGTTTGCAGAGGCCCTGTTGGAGTCAAAAAAGAGGCCCGCACCTCCCATGACAGTAAAACCAGAGTTGGTACACGCTTCTTACCACATGCAGAAGATGACACCTGCGGATTACGTGGAGGCGTGCCTCACGACCTTTGAAAGAGTTGCTCTTCGCGAAGGATGGCCCAAAGAACAGTAGGTGGGACTGCTAGCACCATCCTTGACCTGCGAACCCCAAAAAGCCTATTTCGATCTGGAAACAGATAAGGCCCAGGACTATGAGACTCTAAAGGCAGAGATACTCGCACGCATGGGGGTCACCATGGCAGTCCGGGCCCAATGCACGCATCAGTGGACCTACCGCACTGACAAGGCACCCCCCGTTCACAGATGTTCGACCTAGTTCACCTCATCAGGAAATGGCTACAGCCAGAGACTTTGCCAGGTCCCCAGATTGTGTACGCTCCATGCTGCTTTGAGAAAATGGGTCAGCCATGGGGACCCCAAAATTACAAGCCAACTGGTGGACCTTGTCGAGAGATACATGGCTGCTGAGGACTTGTTGCGCCCATCTGCGCCTCCCTCCAATGCGTCTAGAGGTGAAAGATTGCCGGCGGACCCGGTAAGACTGTTCCAGGGTTCAGGGGCTTGGGGAAATTTGATAGGACTTATACAGCTAAAGAGATTGGGAGGTTCTAGACCTGGAGACTGACCAAAGAAGCCAGGAAGGTCTTGGGGACCCTTGAGAGGACTGGATATAGAACACATACAGTGCTACCGGTGCCATGCATTGGGCCATATGGCTGCCAATTGCCGTCTGAATGATAAATCCATGCAATGTGATTATACTTATGTGAATAGACGCCTTACTCTTTTTGCACAGGTCGCATATACAGCATCATGTTCAAGTTGCATGGAGAAGCAAATGTGTGTGATTTTTGTTGATGGGAGACCAGTGTGGTAACATTGGTAAAAAGCAATTGTGTAAACCCTGCAAGGTTACACCCTAGCACTTTCAACATCATTTGCATCCATAGGGACACTCATGACTACCAGACAGCGGTGGTTGAGATTGACACCCCTTGCGGTAGTGTGACTCATTCAGTGGGAGTGTTACCTTCACTACTTTATGATGCACTAGTGGGGAAGGGATTTTCCCCATTCTTGGAGGTTATGGGAAGGCACAGGGAGTCTGGAGGATATAGCTCCCCCTGCTGCGGAAGCACAGGACCTCTAGCCAGACCGTTTTGCCAAATGGAAGGAGAGACTGGTGGCAGGACAGAGGAGGGACCCTGGGAGGAGGAAAGAGAGGAGAGAGGAGCTGGAAGATAGCTCACAGCGGGGGGCTAATGACCCAGACAATGTCTCTGACCCTGACGGTGAGAGTGAACTGAATGTAGTAACCGACTTAGAGGTCTGGAGAGAGGACTTCTGTACTGAACAACTATGGGATGTCACTCTCCTTAGAGCCAGAGAAAACGTGAAGGTGATGGATGGGGAACCAGTGGAACCTAATTGGGGGGTGTCTTTTCCCTACATGGCGCTTAAATATAATTTGTTGTATCAGATGGTGAAACACAGGGAGGACAAAGTGGAACAGCTAGTGGTTCCTAAACCCTTCTAAAGGATGGTGCTAGATCTGGCCCATGGGCATGTAATGGGGGGACATCTGGGTAAGGAGAAAACCAGGGAGAGAATAACCCAGAGATTCTTCTGGCCTGGGTTGTATGCAGATGTCAAAGAATACTGTGAATCATGCACTGAATGTACAATGACAGCCCTGTCACCCCATTTTCGCAGCCCCCTTGTCCCATTTCCCATAATTGAAGTGCCATTTGAGTGAATTGGCATGGATCTCGTAAGACCAGTAGTAAAATCTGCCCAGGGATGCCAGCACATCCTGGTGATCCTGGACTATGCGACCCGCTATCCTGTTGCTCCTATTGCCAAGGAGCTGGTGCAGGTGTTTAGTCAGGTCGGGATCCCTAAAGAAATATTGAGGGATCAGGGTACCCCATTTATGTCCAGAGTGACCAGAGGATTGTGCAGGTTGTACAAAATCTGCCAACTCAGTACCTCTGTTTACCACCCTCAAACTGACGGCCTGGTGGAAAGGTTTAACAAGACCCTCAAGAGTATGCTAAAAAAGGTGGTGGATAAAGATGGGCGAAATTGGGATTTTTTGCTGCCGTACCTCATGTTTGCCATACGAGAGGTTCTGCAGGCGTCTATGGGGTATTTCCCCTTTGAACTCTTGTATGGTAGACATCCCAGGGGTCTGCTGGATGTCGCAAAGGAGACGTGGGAAGGAGAGGCCATCCCATACAGAAGCGTCATAGAGCACGTCTCCTTGATGCAGGATCGAATCACAGCTATCCTGCTCCTTGTACAAGAGCATATGGAGCAAGCCCAGGAAGCCCAGAGAAGGGTTTATAATCAGGGGGTGCCAAAACCCGAACTTTCAACCCCAGAGACAGAGTGCTGGTGCTAGTCCCCACGGTTGAAAGTAAATTCCCGGCCAAGTGGCAGGGTCCCTTTGAGATTAGGGAAAGAATAGGGGAAGTAAACCACAAAGTTTACCAGCCTGGGAAAAGGAACCCGGAGCAGATTTACCATTTTAATCTCCTAAAACTGTGGAAGGACAGAGAGAGTTTATTGGCAGTGCCCACTCCCCAAAAGGACAGGTTACCCCTGACCCCGGATGTCCCCATAATCGAGTCCTTGTCACTGACGCAACAAAACAACATTAAGGAATTTGTCAGTAAAAACAGAGATTTCTTCTCTTTCCTACCCGGACTGACCACTGTACTACAACATGACATAATCACGGAACCAGGGGTCCGTGTAAATGTAAAACCCTACCTAATACCTTAGGCTAGACAAAAGGCGGTAGTGAGAGAAATAAAAACCATGCTGGAGTTAGACGTGATAGAGGAGTCCCACCATGCCTGGTCGAGCCCTATAGTGCTAGCCCCAAAGCCCAATGGCACTATCCGATTCTGTAACAATTTCAGGAAGCTGAATGACGTGTCTAAGTTTGACACATACCCGATGCCGCGGGTTGATGCACTCGTGGACAGGTTGGGAGGTACATAACAACCCTAGACCTAACTAAGGTATACTGGCAGATCCCCCTAATGGAGGCAGCAAAGGAAAAAATGGCCTTTTCTACCCGAGGGGTCCTTCCAGTACAAACGAATGCTGTTTGGTCTGCATGGGGCCCCTGCATAATTTCAGAGGACGATGGACAAAACCTTGAGGCTACATCGGCCCTATGCAGCGGCCTATCTGGATGATGTGGTCAGCTACAGACCAGATTGGGAATCCCATTGCCCTGGGTGCAGGCAGTGGTAGATTCACTGAGGGTAGCGGGTTTAACAGCCAACCCAAAAAAAGTGTGCCATAGGTCTGGAGGAGGCCAAATACTTTGGGTATGTTATTGGTCGGGGTCTGATCAAGCCCCAGACCAATAAGATCAAGGCCATTCAAAAGCGGTCCCAACCGGTGAACAAAAAACAGGTTTGTGTCTTCCTGGGGATTACAGGGTATTACCAACGCTTCATCCCCAACTTTGCCACCATTGCCGTTCCTCTGACCGATCTGACGAAGGGTAGAGGGTCGGGAATGGTTAAGTGGAATCCTGAAGCCGAGAAGGCATTCCAGAAGTTGAAGCAAGCCCTTTGTGTACAGCCGGTGCTCGTGACCCCCAGACTTCACAAAGTAGTTTGTTGTTCAAACTGACGCCTCTGAGGTGGGACTAGGTGCTGTTCTGTCCCAGATCAGAGACTTTGAGGAGCACCCAGCCTTCTACTTAAGCAGGAAGTTTAATAGGCATGAAAGGAATTATGCCATTGTGGAGAAGGAGTGCCTGGCTATCAAGTGGGCCTTAAAGGCCCTAAAATACTACCTGCTGGGAAGGTCATTCAGGTTAGTCACCAACCATTGCCCCCTTAAGTGGATTTGTAACAGCCGGGAGAAAAAAAGCTGGGTGACAGGCGGTTCCTGGCCCTACAGCCGTTTAAGTTCTCAGAGGAACACCGGGTCAGAAGGCTCCAAAATAACGCTGATGGCCTTTCCCGGTCCCACTGCATGGTCGGGACAGATGCTCCGCCCCAGGGTTTGAGCAGGGCGGGATATGTGATGTAATGCGAGGCGCCATAATGGACGGGCGATACTTGTCGCCTCGCATGCAATCAAGTTGAGGCGACTAGTGAGAGTCTGACCCGGGTTTTGCCAGCCACCGTGGCAGAGCTGGTTCTGGCCCAGACTTTCTGGTCCACTCAAACTCCTCTTCATCTGCATTTAATGACCAGGAAGAGAGCAGAGGAGAACTCCTGGATCTCAGAGACAGAAAGCTGAGTGAGCTCTGTGTGTTAATTTGGACTTCAAGATCAAGGTTTGCACTGTGCTTATGTTTTGTAGGTGTCAGGGACAGCCCCACACTGTATAGAGAAGAACCCGATTGTTTAGTTTAGCGCTGGACAGCGTGGTTTTGTTTTCTTTTTTTTATATGTTTTGAGCTTGCAAACCTGTAATAATAAACCTGGCATGCCGCCAGATTTTAAAGAAACTGACCTCCATGCTGAATCTTTTTCCCTGAAAAGCGATCCCCATGAACTAATCTCCCACAGTATATATACGTGATTTATATGTGATGGGTTAATGTGAGTTGAAAGTGCCAATACCAAGTTTGGGGCTACCCCGGAGAGGGACCCTGGTATGGGATGATGCATTGTAATTTGCCTACGTTGTGGGAACAAGCTTATCTAAAGGTATGAACAGCACAGCCAGAGAAACTACAGCATTTATGACAAAGGGCGGAAATATGATATTTATTCACAATTTTACACTGAATGTATTCCTATCGAACTGGTTAAAAACTGTACATTTAACTGGTTCTGGTTAAGAGCAGCATATGGTCTGATTTACTTGAAGAGAGAGTGTGCTCTACAGTGTATTGGAGAACTGTGGAAGGAAGTGTACAATACCAGTAAATCCTTGAAGTTATGAAGTGAGGAGTGATAAGAAGCAGCAGGCAGCAGGGGAGGGGGAGCAGTGGTAGCTGGTGACAGAGGTTCCCTAAGCAATGGTGGCTTGTTACTTGGGAAGTAAGGGATGTGGCTCCAGTCTTAACCTACAAAGCGTTTGCCTTGGGTGCCCTAAGCAGAAGGCACAATATGAGCATGGGCGTAGCACCAGGGATTGAAATGGCGACCTTACCAATACTCAAGAGGGCCCGTGCGGCCTCCATGTCACTTGGGTTTCCATCTACTCAGCAGGAGTCGCCAACCCCCGGCAAGCGTGCCGTACATCAACAAAGCCAGCCACAGGTGTGGCTGGCTATACAGTGTCCCACCTGCCTCCATTCCCACCCTCCTCCCTTGGCAAACAGTGTTGAGGATGGCTGGATCTACAGGGTGGTGCACCTCTCTCCCCTCAAATGGATGTTGTGTCAGTACGCTCTTCACCCATCCTCGGGCTGTCTCACACAGGACATGCAGCAGGGCTGCCCCTACCTGCGTTGCACACAGCTGAGATTTTTGTATAGATATTCTGCAGAGTGTGTAGCTGGCTGTTTGCAGGTCTCACCTATGAAATCGTTTGAGATCAGAAAGGCAGCTGAGCTACAGTAGCCAGCTACACACTGTGCAGATTGAGTCTGTGTCTGCAAAAGAATCCGACCTCAGCTGTGTTCAGTTGCTGATCCCATCCTCTGCCTTAATGACCCCTGTCCCATGGTCTGCTACCCCATTCTCTGCCCTGCTGAACCCCGTCCTCTGCCCAGCTGACTCTGTCTTTAGCCCCGCTGACCCCTGTCCTCAGCCCTGCATAGCCCCCAGAGATCCCACACAGCCTCCAGATGCCACACATCACCCAATTTTAGTCTTGCCTAGGGCAGCACAAAAGCAAAATACTCCACTGCTTTGGCCATGGTGTGGTGCTAACCCACATGTGAAACAATATAAATTCTACATGCTAACAACTGAGTACTGTCGATCCAAAACAAGATGGAGTAGGGTGATTGGCACTGGCTGGTAAAGTGGCTTTGTGGTTATACAAATGGCAAGTATGTGTACCCATTAAAACCTGTCAATACAACCAGCAAATCCTACTTATAAGGATGTGTGAGGACATGTGCTTCCTGCTTTTTATCTAACATGGGTGAAACCATTTTGGTATTATCACATACACATTGCAGCCTTGAATGTTTTAAAAGCCCCCTTCGCAAATCATATATTTTCTGACAGCCCAGGATCTATAGAATAAGAAAAAGGAATTTATAATATTGTTCATCACATAATATTCATACTGGTTTTTATCAAAACAATATTTTGGATAAAAATGCTCTATTATTAGTGCATAGAGCATTTACAAAATGACTAAAACATATAAAACATAAGAATGAAACTTGTGAATAAACATTTATACACTTAAAATTGTGCATTTTGCAAAACCACAAAAATCAAATAAGTGCAAAACTGCAAAGCGACTTATTACTTCACAGCCAAATCTTGCTTGACATAACAAGCACCCGCGCAGCAACTTTCTATAGACTTGAAATGGTTCTACTGTTGGAATAAGGTCCCTTTAAAGTCTACTGGAAGGCTACTGTGCAGGTGCTGGCAGTAAACACTGTGAGAGGCGTCACTTTTGGAAAGAGGTAAGTAAGGTGTGAGGGATAAAGGGGAGGATGAGTTTTCCTTTCTCCACCTCCAAAGTATTCCTAGGGTGGGTCTGGGTGCTATCATCAATAATGTTTTAAGTAAAAGCGGAGGTGTCAAGAGTACAGTAGAGTTCGCCAAACACCCGAATTTGCTGGGCGCTGCAAAGCACCCCACATTGCACTGCACACTGCACAGTAAGCCCTGACTGGGCAAAGCTTTGCCCAATCAGGGCACAGTGAATAGTTGGTTGTTAAGGAGGATGGGAAGCCACTGCGTAATTAACAACAGATGATTCATCAGCTGTCAACGGGCTTCCCTGCTGACAGTTGAATGAAAAAAAAAACATTGTTGGCAATAGAAAAATGTTAAAAAAAAATGGCGTGAGGGTCACCCCAAAATCCATACCAAACCCTTATCCGAGCATGCAGCCTGACAGGCCTGCCCCCCCCCCCCACCCCAATGCACCTTGTCCCCATGTTGATCCCACTGAGCACCCTGCAAATTTGGGTGTTCGCCAAACAGGCAATGTTCAGGCCAAACTTTTGCTTGGCTCAAACTGTTTGCCAAACTCTACTCTACTCTTGACACCTCTGCTTCCACTTAAAGCATCATTGATGATAGTACCCAGACCCACCCTAGGAGTACTTTGGAGGTCGAGAAGGGCCAACTCATCAACCCATCAACATGTGCTTTGGGGTGGGGGGGGGCATGTGGTCTGGTAAGGTTCAGAAGGGGTTCACTTGTCCCCTCTTCCTGGTATGCTAGGCTACATGCCCAGATAAGGGTCCGGTGTGAATTTTTTTTGGGGGGGGGCCCACATCATTTTTTTTTTATTTTGGCGTGGGGTTCCCCTTTAAAGCTATACCAGACCCAAAGGGCCTAGTAAGGATTGGGGGGGGGGGGGCTCTTTTTTTTTTAA
>BLSH010247088.1:246732-257918 GCA_018402905.1 Glandirana rugosa
CGGGGTCTGCCTGACCTGGGCTTGTCAAAAACGTCTCCAGTCTCTTCAAATCTTTTTTTTATCCTCTGTACTTGACGCTGAGACACATTGAAGGTGTCTGCCACATCAGCAGTGGATCTGGTCTTCAGCCTCTTGATAATCAAAACTTTAGTCTCAGGGTGAATCTTAGGCATGTTTGCAGAGGTCTAGTTGCAGTTGATGTGAAGGTCTAGTGTACTGGGGTTCTTTTTATACACACCTGAGACCTAATTGATCCATTATTAGTCACAGGTGAAGCTCATATGACAAGGCGACAACACTTATGTCTTTGCAAAAATTGACTCAATGGGCTTTACCAAGCTGTAAATATTAGAATAATTTTTGACAGTTTCGTTTTGCACTGAAACATTATTACAAAAGCTGTTGGGGTTAAAATGAGCCATTTCTTGTAAAAAAATCTTGATTAGAAATATATTTCAGCGGCACTTCAGGTCAATTTGTACACAAGCTACAAGACTTTTGTCAGGGACTGTATATATTCATAAAAAGTGCCATGCAACAAAGTGCAAAAAGCATTCAATTGTGATGCAAAGTGATTCAAACCTATAAGAATAACCAATTAAGTCCAAAAACTATAAAGTGCAAAAATAGAATATGTGCATAAATGTCCACTTCTTAGGAGAAAGCTGTATAGATCAGATCGAGCTCCACCAATGAACTAGAAATCCTTCACCAGGTGATTTGGGAATGGAAACAAAAGCAAAGTTGCGGTGACACCATCCAAATTCAGATCTAGGGACTCTTACCAGATATATTTGACTCCCTATCTCTAGGTGAGTCAAAAGAGCAGGCAGATAGCCTCTGCGGGCATATTCTTTAATCGGAACATCACTCCATCCACCGCTCTGGATGATGTATAGGTCCACTACATCTCATGGATTGGCCACATTCATTGGAATTCATTTTGGTCGACTTGTGGATTTCACAACTGGAGACATACCATCTCTGTAAAGGCTTTTTGTTTTGCTGAAGTTGACAATGTTAAAAATCACCCTGTACTTTTATTCTTCAGCTGCAAGCTTCAGCAGAAACTATTTCTTCTTATGTATACATCAAATAGAACACAAAAGTTTTCAGACTTCTGGCCAACAGTTCATACCACTTGCAGCCTTTAGCAGCACTTCTAGTCTGGCTCTTTTCTCAAGGATAGGAGAGAGTTTGAGAAAGGAGTGTGTGTCCGAACTTTTGTGATGTTCAAAAGTTCGAATCGGGGGGTGTTCAGCCCAACTCTAGTCCTGAGGTGTTTGCATTGTTCAGAATATCAAAAACTAGGGTACCAAATGTATCTAAGGTTCTCATCTATGTCATGGGGTACAATTAAATCAGTCCTGTATATTGTGTGTGAGGGTGGGAGGCAGATGCAGCATTGGACTGGTGCTGCATCAGATAGGTAATTTTTTTTTTTTTTTTTTTTTTTACAATCCTACACTTCTCCTTTAAGATGTTAGAAGGTGATCTAAATGGCAGAAAGGTGGTTCCGGGTTAAGAACAAAGATTAACAGAGACAGCCTTGTCTGATGCCATGTGAGATAACAAAATTGTCTGAGACGCTACTGTTTACTTTGACCTTGGTGTTAGGTAAAGAGTATAGGGACATAATTAATTACCAAGGTTGATAGATGTAGCACCCTGCCACAGTTAGGCTAAATTAAGTTTTTGTCTCTGCTGTACTGAGTGGAGCAGCAGTTTGTCTTCTAGGTCTGATCAGGTTTCCCCAAGCCTGGTGGTTGATTGCTCCCGTCTTCCTCTGGATGAAGCTTCCAGACATAGAGAAGGCGGACTAGCCACTAAAGTTATGAATATTTATCTAACCTCAGCCAGTTCCTGGGAGGGGCAGCTGGAAGGTGGCAGGGGGAGAAGATACTGTACATGTTTGGAAGGCCTGCTCAGAGTGTGTTTTCTCCTGGGGCTGCTGCCCCTGGGATACAATCTGTGTATTGAATAGCTAATGTATGTCTCAGCATGTGCTTGACTGAGGGCCTGAAGGAATCTGGATTTAAAGATATTTGCTGGAAAGGATCGCCTGTGGAAGTTGGCCTAAAGAGGGATCCTTTTATGACAGAACAGTGTTGCGTGGTAGCTAGTGGGCAACAGCTGTCCTTGGACATTGTGATTAGGACCTTTGCTTAAGACTCCAGGCATGCATGTGCATTAGTGGTTGAAGTGGCTACAAGGACTAGGACTGCTCATAAAGAACCTTGGATTAAATGGCTATTCCCTCTATCTCCAGCAAAGACCGTTTTTCAAGGATTTGTGCATGAGAATCTGTTCCCCTGTACCTGTGTTAGTGTTTTGGAGTATCCTGCACCCTCATCTATACAAACTGAGCCTGTGTTTGTCAATGGGCTTGGAGGTGATCACTGGGCCAGCCTCTGAACAGGTAAGACCCCTTTCACACTGAGGCTTTATTTAGGCATTTTAGTGCTAGAAATAGCCTCTGAAAAGCTCCTGAAAACCGCCTACCATTGATTTGAAGGTGTCTTTTCATACTGGGGCGGTGCGCTTGCGGGACGTTACAAAACGTCCTGTAAGCAGCATCTTTGGGGCGGGTTTGAAGCGCTACAAATAGCGCTTTAAAAACACCCCTGCCCATTGAAATGAATGGAGGAGGTAAGTAAAACCTTGGACAGAGGGGTGGCTGTGGACCTGGTGTATTTGGATTTTGCAAAAGCGTTTGACACCGTTCCCGACACACGGCTAATGTGTAAGGTAAAGTCTACAGGCTTGGAAAGATCAGTTTGTAAATGGATACAAAACTGGCTAAAAGACCAAATTCAGAGAGTAGGGGTTAATGATTCTTACTCTGAATGGTCTAAGGTTATTAGTGGTGTACCCCAAGGTTCAGTGTTGAGACCCTTACTTTTCAATATATTTATAAATGATATAGGGTCAGGGATTAAAAGTACAATTTCAGTGTTTGCAGATGACACCAAGCTATGCAGTGGAATAACATCCTTGCAGGATGTCTCCAACTGACAAGCCAACCTCAATGCACTGTCTAATTGGGCGACTATGTGGCAAATGAGGTTTAATGTTGATAAATGTAAAGTTATGCACTTGGGGCTAAGAATATGCATGCATCGTAACATAAGCCAAGCTGCAGTTTCCAAAGCAAGCAAAGTCCTTTCCTGTATTAAGAGAGGTATGGACTCCAGAGATAGAGACATTATTTTGCCCCTGTACAAATCATTAGTAAGACCTCATCTGGAATATGCAGTTCAGTTTTGGGCACCAGTTCTCAAAAAGGATATCAGGGAACTGGAGAAAGTGCAGAGAAGGGCAACCAAACTAATAAGAGGCATGGATGAGCTCAGCTATGAGAAAAGATTAGAGGATCTGAATTTATTCTCTCTTGAGAAGAGGAGATTAAGAGGGGATATGATCAACATGTACAAATATATAAGTGGTCCATATAGTGAACTTGGTGTTGAGTTATTTACTTTAAGGTCATCGCAAAGGACAAGGGGGCGCTCTTTATGTCTAGAGGAAAAAATATTTCACCTACAAATACGGAAAGGTTTCTTCACAGTAAGAGCTGTGAAAATGTGGAATAGACTCCCCCCAGAGGTGGTATTGGCCAGCACGGTTGATTGCTTTAAAAAAGGCCTAGATTCTTTCCTTAATGTAAATAATATAACTGGGTACTAACATTTTTAGGTAAAGTTGATCCGGGGTGTATCCGATTGCCTCTTGGGGGATCAGAAAGAATTTTTTCCCCCGTTTATAGCAAATTGGATCACGCTTTGCTGGGGTTTTTTTGCCTTCCTCTGGATAAACTGTGGGTGAAAGATTGTATATGGGATTGTTTGGGTATATATATATATATATATTTTTTTTTTTTTTGGTTGAACTAGATGGACTTGTGTCTTTTTTTCAACCTGACTAACTATGAATGGGCAGCGCTTCCAAAAAGCCTGAAAAGCCTGAAAAGCGCTTCGGAAGCACCCCAAAACGGGTCTTTTTTTGGGTTTTTTTTGCCCAAAAAAACACCCTGTTAGCGCCCAAAAAAACGACAAAAACGACCATCACTTGCATTGCGTTGTGAAAGGGGACTAAGGGAAACCTGTCTATTTCCAGTGGCCCCTCCAGGGGTTAGTGCTATATACTGTATATTCAAGTGTTTCCAGGATAAAAGGCCATGCACCGACCACTAAGCACTTAAGAGCTGTGCAGGTGTGGTGTGCCCAGTGGATGGCATTGATAGTATGTAAGGTGTTGTCACTTGATCAGGGTGAATAAGGGAGGACATGTAAGTCTCAAGTCTATTGACCATGATCTTAGAGAATATTTTCGGGTCCACATTCAATAGGTGTAGCCATGTGCCCCCTTGGCGGTGACTGGTAGTTGTGGTCCACCTGCCCTCAATCACACGATTTCCACACACCCGGATTCACCTAAAGAGGTCGGAATTTGTTTTTTAGTTATTTTATTTAGGGGTTAAACTTGGGGATGGGGATGACTGTGGGATGCCCAAGGATCAATTACAGGACCTTCTTTCTCCAGCACACTGCTTGCTGACCGTTACTCTTCTCCTTTCTCCTCCAGCACATTGCTTGCTGACCGTTGCACTATTCCTTTTCCTCTCCTGCACGCTACTTGCTGTTACAGGCCTGAAGGGAAATTTATCAGATCTCCATGACACTTCCTCTTCCACCGCAACTAGCACATGGCGTGGCCTGCTCTGCCTGCTAGCAGGACCTCCGGACCACCCTTTGTGGGTAAGGGACACATGCTCCAAACTGTGAAGTCATGGACCCTAGTTTGTGTAGCTAAGTACGTTGGTGCTATCTGAGTAATGGATGAACTATAACTCCCAGCCCATCCGTCTTCTAGGCCCCCTTCGGTCTGCCTCACTGTCCAGTGGCCCTCCTTCCCCCTGACTGGCTTCTCTGACTACTCCAGACTGTCCACACTCCACTCCCAGCCTGCTTCAGAATTCTGATCCAACACCCAGGTGCTGCCACTCACCGATAACAGTGGATACTTTAAAGAGTCTCTTAATGTAGTCTCTATGCTGCTCTCCGGCACTGTATTTAAGGAGCCTTCTGGATTGGTCAGGGCTCCTTGTCATACACCAGAAAGTGACACATCCTCATCCATCCCCTTTTCTAGAGCTTCACAGCTCAAAAAAGGAGGAGTATCCAAGAGGTGTTCCTTCCTGCAATCTCCAGCTCTCCCTGAGCCACTCCCCAGCCCAGATCAAAACAATCAGGCCTGCTCTCATGTCAGCCCTGACTAGATTTTACCTCTCCTAACAAAAAGCTCACTACAAAAACGCACTTATCACTATGGGGGCGTTACATAGGGATATTTGCCCATAACTGGTGCAATTGGATGGGCTGGGCTGGTGCAGGGAGTTGAAAGTGTTTAGAAAATGGGGGCTAGTAGGTGTTTCGATGTTTTATAATACAGTGGGCTGAAGCCATCTGGGTTAGGGCCTTACCAGTCCTAAAGTTAGAGACTATGTGGGGGGAATTTGTCAGCTGAGATCAGTTTGTCTTTAGCTGCTATAGCCTTGGCGGATAGATTAGGCATTTCATGATGGTTAGGCAACGCATTGACACCTTTGCTGCCATAGTGCTATGTGCTGGGTGTTCAGTATGCCCCTGTGCCTTTAAGGAGGGGTGGGCTCCTTCCAGGCTCACCTACCCCATGCCTATCCATTAAAATATATGTGCTTCCTTTGTGGAGACTCACAGAAGTTAGAGTTAGGACTACATAAAATGAGGTGCCTTGACAAGGCCTGTAGCTTAAGCATGTATTTGCAAATGTGTACATACTAAACCCGCGTTTTTAACGCATATTATTAGCCAGGTCAATTTGGTTGGTCGCTGGCTGGTTGGTAAGTTGAGCTTGGAAATTTCTTTGCTTTTGTTTGACATACGTCATCCTTATGGTGCTCCTTGCTGCAAAGGCCAGTTATAGGTGGGGGCAGTGGCCACTTGTTTGTGATTGTGGTAAATTGTATAGACATTCATAGGAGATTTTAAAGCAGTGTGCAATTGCCTCATTAGTGTAGTGCTTCGTTTCTTGGTGAATGTTTTTATGTGGGCAACAGTATGTGAGCAGGGGCAAGTGAAGATGACAGGGCGGTCGTCACGCCATTCATGGTTCCCTCCTCGGGTGCCAAGCAAGAGTCACATGTAAGGCCTACCCTGTTGTGGGTTATTCTAGGCTACACTAGGCACTTTGTATAGAATCACTGCCATACACATGGGGTACCTTTACTTGAGCCACGCATTGTGAAAGACCGCCTCTGTCAGTGATAGACGGGGTGTATCTGCCACTCAGAATCTTGAGGTTCTTAGAATAAATGAGTGACAGTGAAAGGTCTGGAGGCAGCAAGGGGTTAAGCACTGGCCACACCTTGCTCCCCCGCCTGGGGTATAATTTTGACTTACCTGAGTGTAATCAGGAGTGGTGCTGAGAGAGGAGATGCAGGCTGTGAGGAAACATGCCTGCAGGACTGAAGCAGACCCAGTGAGGTCTATCTATTAGCCAGGAGGCTTATATTCATTTGATGGACTTTTGTTTTGGGTCTATGTGTTCTACCCCTGTAAGGGAAGCCGTTTCTGATTACTTTATTTACTGACCAAATAAACATGGGCAGGAAGCCCTTAAACTTGCATATGGCTGGATTACCTGTCTGAAAACCCTTCACTTGGAGCTAATCACCCACAATTGGTGGAGGATGCGGGCAATCCCTCTACTGATCCACGCTGAAAGGCAGGTTTGCTGACTACACTGTGTACCTGTTGTTAAAAGACGGCATTGAGATAAGCTGTGTGAACATTGTGTCAGCGTTGTTAAAAAGACAGCAGCGTGTGTCTATACCACTTAGGCACAGTGTACTGCAGTGTAACTGTGAATCTGCAGCATGGAGGACCTGATAAGGGCCTTGGTCCAAAGTAATTCAGCACAGCAAGAAACAAATCAAATGTTGGCTGCTCAGAAGCAGCAAGTGGCTGCACAGCAACAAGAAACCAATAAAATGCTGGCCACTCAGCAGCAGCAAACCAAACCAGCAAGTGACTGCTTTGGCGCAGACAACTTGGGCTTAAGTGGCTGCCCTGGATCGGGCAACAAAGTCACAAGTGGCTGCTTTGGCTCTGGCAGCTGAGAAAGACCTAAGCAGAAGTACTCCAGTGAATGCCAACCCAAATTGCAAATGTCTCCATGGGGTCCCCTGGTGACACCCTGACAGGCACCAAAAGTCATCTTCTACAAAAAATGACATTCCAGGATGATGTGGAAGCCTTCCTATGTACTTTTGAGAGAACTGTTGAGGGGCAGGCTTGGCCTAAAGACCGCTGTGCTGCGTTTGTGGCACCCCTGTTAGCAGGGGACTCCCAAAAGGCATACTTTGACTTGTCCGCTGAGGATGCCCGAAGTTATGACAAACTAAAAGCTGAGATCTTGCAGCATCTGGGTGTCACCGCGGCAGTGAGAGCGCAATGAGTACACAGCTGGAGTTTCAAGGCAGATGGATCCCCCTGCTCCCAAATGTATGACCTAATCAACCTGGTCAAATGGTGGCTGCAGCCTGGGATACTCAGGGGGCCCCAAATAGTGGAAAGACTTGCAATGGACTGGTTCCTGAGAGCTCAACCTCCTGAGTTGCAGAGGCGGGTGAGGCAATCTGACCCAAATTCAAAAGATGTTCTGGTTGAGCTGGTGGAATGCTACTTTGCGGGAGAGGACCTGGTTGATGGGTTTGCAGTTTCAAGATCCCTGATGGTCAAAAGACTCCCTCCTGTGGCCACCCAGTTAACACAAGTAACACAGTTGGTAAAGCCGAAAAGAGGAAGTCCTGAAAGGCTGGCAAGAATGGTTGGAGCCTCACCCCCCTGTTGAAAGACCCCGTCTGGGAAGCCCCAGAGGAACATGTGGGCATCCCCAGTGTTAGCGGTGCAGTGAGTGGAGTGACATCGCTGCTATGTGTCCCTTGAACACTGAGCCTATAGAATGTGGCGTAGTTCGACGCATGTCCCTGTTTACTCGCCCGGGCCTAGTCGCTGATCTGGACATGCCGAGCTCTGTTGTAACGATAAGGGGGAAAAGTGTGCGTGCTCTCCTGGACTCTGGAAGCCTGGCATCCTGGTCCATACCTGGCTGGTGGACCCTGAACAGCTGACCCAGCATCAGGTAGGAGTGGTATGTGTACATGGGGACTGTAAGAAGTACCCCACATCGCAGGAGACCTTTCAAACCAGCTCAAGATCTGTTTGCCATGAAGTGGCTGTGTCCCCTATCCTATTGCACGATGTAATATTGGGGAGAGACTTTCCATTGTCCCAAGAACTTTGCAGTGGGAAGAAGAGTCCTGGGCCTAGACTTCCTAGTGGGACTGCAGGGGGGAAACCCAACCCCTTTGGACCAAAGGCTGATGAAAATGCTGTAAGGGTGATCCCTTATTAAAATGTGTCTTTTCCTCTAGCAGTCTGTGTGGGTGAACCTGAGGTGACCCCTGAGACCCTAGTCAGCGAAGGTTCGAATTTTCTATCCGGTGTACTTGTTTTAGTCCCCACGGTAAAAAGTAAATTAATACCTAAGTGGCAAGGACCCTATGAAATACTGGAAAAGGCCGGGGAGTAGGGATGAGCTGAACAACCCCAAGTTCGGTTCGCACCAGAACATGCGAACACGAACAGACAAAAAGTTCAGGGCAAACATCCGAACCACCATTAAAGTCTATAGGACCCGAACATGAAAAAAGTGCTCGTTTTAAAGGCTTACATGCAATGTTATTGCTCTAAAAAGTGTATGGGGACCCGGGTCCTGCTCTGGGGGACATGTATCAATAAAAAAAAAAAGTTTTAACATCGATCGTTTTTCAGGAGCAGTGATTGTAATAATGCTTAAAGTGGGAAAAAAAGAAAAATTCCTTTAAATATTGTGCCTGGGGGTGTCCTTAGTCTGTGTGTAAAAGGGCGCATCTCTGTGAGGTGTAGAACATAGCCAGAGCAAAATGACATTTCCATAGGAAATGTAATTTAAAATCGCGGCTGTAATGTATTGCCGGTTCCCCGCAATATACAAAAAAATTGCTGGAAAAAAGTGCGCCAAATTAAAAAAAAAATTGACTAGGGGGTCCCCCTATGATCCAAACCAGACCCTTATCCGAGCACGCAGCCCTGGCTGGTTAGGATGGGGGGGGCGAGCGAGCGCCACCCTCCTGAACCGTACCAGGTTACATGCCCTCAATATGGGGAGTATGGGTGCTTTGGGGGAGGGGGGGCTCTGCCCCCCCTCCCTCAAAGTACCCTGTCCTCATGTTGATGGGGACAAGAGCCTCTTCCCCAGAAGCCTGGCTGGTGCTTGTGGGGGCCTGCAGGCTAGGGGGCTTATAGAAATCTGGAAGCCCCCTTTAATAAGGGGGCCCCCAGATCCTGACCCCCTCCCCCATTTGGGGTACATTGTAACCCTACCCATTCACCAAAAAAGGACTGTAGTGTAAATAAAAAAACATTAGGCAGTTTTTGACAAGTCCTTTATTTTGTATTATAGCTCTTTCTTCCTCCATCTTCTCCTGGCCCGGTCCTTCTTCTTCTTCTTCTTTTAGTCTTCTTGCTTCCTCTCTTCATCTTCAATCTTCAATCTTCATCTTCTTTCCCCGCCACCATGCTCTCCGCTGCTGCAGTCCGGCCCCTGCAGCGTCTCCCCTAATGGGCGGTCTTCACAATGACCGTTCTTTTATAAGAAGGGGCGGGGCCACCCGTGACGTAAATGGGTGACCCACCCCTCTGACATCACATGACGTACTGTCATTGTGAAGACCGCCCATTCGGCAAGATGCGCAGGGGCCGGACTGCACCAGCGGAGAGAGTGGCGGCGGGGAAAGAAGAAAGAAGATCAAGATGAAGATGACGATTGAAGACGAAGAGAGGAAGCAAGAAGACTAAAAGAAGAAGCAGAAGACCAGAAGATGGAGGAAGAAAGAAGAAAGAGCTATAATACAAAATAAAGGACTTGTCAAAAACTGCCTATTGTTTTTTTTTTACACTACACTCCTTTTTTGGTGATTGGGTAGGGGTCAAAGCATCCTCCCCATGTTGAGGGCATGTGGCCTGATATGGTTCGGAGGGGGGGTGCTCGCTCGTCCCCACCCCCTCCTGCCATGCCAGGGCTGCATGCTCGGATAAGGGTCTGATTTGGATTTTGGGGGGAACCCAACGCCATTTTTTTAAAAAAATTGGCTCGGGGTTCCCCTTAAATTCCATACCAGACCTGAAGGGCCTGGTTTTGATATTGGGGGGAACCGCACGTAATTATTTTGTTTATTTTGGAGCGGGCCCTGCTGTTGTAAATTAGTTAAACAGGTGGCGAAAAATTGGGCCTTGTGTGTTGTCGTTGCCAGAACACTGTAACCCCATCCTTCCATAAAGTGTACCTGTCACCATATATTACTATCACAAGGGATGTTTACATTCCTTGTGATAGCAATAAAAGTGATCCGATTTTTTTTTCTAAAGGAACAGTGTTTAGAGGAAAAATATAATAAAATAAATAATACATTTTTTTTTTTAAAGCGCCACCGTAACCGGGAGCTTGCGCACCAAAGAAAACACATATGTAAGTCACACTCGCATTTGAAAACGGTGTTCAAACCACACATTTGAGGTATCGAAGGAAGACCCTTACATGCTTCCTCAGAGCTAACTTCGGCTAAGGCCGAAGGTGTCCCTGAGGTGTGTCGCCGGTCTTCGTAGTCTAGCCTCGAGGCCAGAGGGCCACACTGCCCTTAGGCCTCTTCTCGCCGTCTGCCACCGCCCCCCCTACAGGGGAGGGTGACGGACCCTATTGCTGACTCGCCGAGGGCTCGGCCTAGGCGACAATAGTTACCTATGGGTCGACGGACGAGATTTTTTGCCATGGTCCCATATCCCAACTTTTACCGCGTGTGAAAGCCTTACCGATGTTTGAGGCCATGAATTTTTAGAGGTATCCGCTGCGAAATTTAAAAAAAATACCAATGGACCAATCTCCACGTCTCCTCCAGAAAACGATCTTAATGACGAGTGTGACACCGCTAGCGACGCTATGGAGTTTACACACCAAACTTGTGGCAAAAGTTTACGCTCACACTGAATGTATACACAAAAGAAACCACGCGTTCGAGGGCCAATGCCACCGCGAAATTTTTTTTT
>BLSH010247088.1:257928-268206 GCA_018402905.1 Glandirana rugosa
AAAATTGGCTCGGGGTTCCCCTTAAATTCCATACCAGACCTGAAGGGCCTGGTTTTGATATTGGGGGGAACCGCACGTAATTATTTTGTTTATTTTGGAGCGGGCCCTGCTGTTGTAAATTAGTTAAACAGGTGGCGAAAAATTGGGCCTTGTGTGTTGTCGTTGCCAGAACACTGTAACCCCATCCTTCCATAAAGTGTACCTGTCACCATATATTACTATCACAAGGGATGTTTACATTCCTTGTGATAGCAATAAAAGTGATCCGATTTTTTTTTCTAAAGGAACAGTGTTTAGAGGAAAAATATAATAAAATAAATAATACATTTTTTTTTTAAAGCGCCACCGTAACCGGGAGCTTGCGCACCAAAGAAAACACATATGTAAGTCACACTCGCATTTGAAAACGGTGTTCAAACCACACATTTGAGGTATCGCAGCGATCGCCACAGTGTGAGCAGTAATTCTAGCAAAAGACCTCCTCTGCACCTCTAACCAGGTAACCATAAAAAAAATTTAAAGCGTCGCCTATGGAGATTTTTAAGTACCGGAGTTTGTAGCCATTCCGAAAGTGTGCGCCATTTTCAACCCTATACCCTGGTACCGTTTTTTAGAGCAGGCAGCTGGGTATCCATTGATAACAGCGGATCCGGCTCGGGAGCCGCTCAGTCGTTATCCCAGGCAGTGGGAGGGGACATCCCCCCCGCCACCGTCTGCCGCTCTTCTCCGGATTCCCGTCACACCGGGAGACCGGAGCTCCGATCTGATGCTTCTGGCCGCTGTGTGGAGTCCCTGTGGAAGCCGGAATCGGCTTCAATCGAGACTCCTTCGTACATTCCCAGAAGGAATGGCACCGGCTTTAAAAAAATGACAGTATTCAGAATCGCTGTTTTTGGTGATCTGAATACTGTGAAGTGTAAAGGAGGGATGGTAGGTCTTTTAGACCCCCCCCCCATCCTTCCATAAAGAGTACCTGTCACCATATATTACTATCACAAGGGATGTTTACATTCCTTGTGATAGCAATAAAAGTGATCACATTTTTTTTTAAAGGAACAGTGTTAAGATGAAAAATATAATAAAATAAATTAAAGTGCCACCTTCCCCGCGAGCTCATGCAGCAAAGAAAACACATACGTAAGTCACGCCTGCATATGAAAACTGTATTCAAACCACACATTTGAGGTATCGCCGCAATCGGCAGAGTGTGAGCAGTAATTCTAGCAAAAGACCTCCTCTGCACCTCTAACCTGGTAACCGTTAAAATTTTTTAAAGCGTCGCCTATGGAGATTTTTAAGTACCGGGGTTTGTCACCATTCCGCGAGGGTGCGCAATTTTTAACCGTGTCATGTATGGTATCTATTTACTTGGCATAACATCATCTTTCACAATATACAAAAAACTTTACTGTTATCTTATTTTTTAACTCAAAGTGATTTTTTTTCCAAAAAAAAAGTGCTCGAAAGACTGCTGCGCAAATACTGTGTGACAAAAAGTATTGCAATGATTGCCATTTTATTCTCTAGGGTGTTTGAAAAAAATATATAATGTTTGGGGGTTCTAAGTAATTTTCTATTTTAAATGTAAAAAAGGGCTCTGGGGGTTAAAAACGATATATTTTAATACACCATGTCAAGTGTACTATATACCGTATGGACAGATATATAGTGGACACTCAATACGCAGTGTGTATATATCAGGCTGTATATATTTTAATACACCAAGTCAAGGTACTATATACCTTATGTACAGTGTACACTGATATATAGTACACTGTGCATATATATATATATATATATATATATATATATATATATATATATATATATAATTTTTTTTCCCTACACTAACCTGTCTGCACTAACTGAGAGATTTCTAACTATCTATCTAGTTAGCTATCTATTTTTTTTAAACATATTTAAAAATCTATCTATCTAAACTGCCTCTTCAGGAACCTACTCTAACTCCCTAAGTGAGGTTCATATACCTGAGTCTATGTCAGTGTCCCAACAGCAGGAGGTGAGGGAGTTTCTACAGTGCAATAAAGACTTTTTCTCAGATTTGCCCAGGTGCACAAATGTAATTAAGCATGACATTGTCCCTGACATCAAGGTTCGAGTGCGCCTTAAACCCTATCGTATTCCAGAGGCCCGCAGACAGGCAGTAGCCGAGGAAGTTCAGAAGATGTTCAACCTTGGGGTGACATAGAAGTCCAAAAGTGAATGGTGTAGTTCTATAGTCTTGATTCCCAAACCAGATGGTTCTTAAGATTTTGCAATGACTTCTGGAAACTGAATGAGGTGTCAAAGTTTGATACATATCCCATGCCCCGGGTTGATGAATTAGTGGAGAAGTTGGGCCCTGCCAGGTACATAATCACTCTTGATCTCACTAGAGGGTATTGGCAGGTTCCCCTGACAGAGGAAGCAAAAAAAAAAAAAAGCTTTTGCAACACCTGAACACCTGAAGGATTATGGCAGCAAAAGAAAAAAAAGCTTTTGCAACACCTGAAGGATTATGGCAGTATGTGTGGATGCCCTTTGGGTTAAATGGAGCTCCTGCTACATTGCAGCGGATGATGGATGAGATCTTTAGCCCATATCAACACTATTCTGCAGCCTATCTAGAGGATGTGGTCTTCGGAAGCACAGATTGGGAAAGCCACCAACCCAAAGTCCAGGCTGTTATAAACCCCATTAGAAATGCCAGCTTAACCACAAACCCAAAGAAGTGTGCCATAGGGTTAGAAGAGGTCCGGAATCTGGGATACACCATAGGGTGTGGCCTAATCAAACCCCAGGTCCATAAGGTAGAAGCCATTTAAAGATTGGCCTGCTCCGGCCACCAAAAAACAGGTAAGAACCTTCCTAGGCGTGGTTGGGTATTATCAGAGATTTATCCCAAACTTTGCCACAATGGCAGCACCCTTAACTGACCTCACAAAAGGCAAAAGCTCCTCAGTAGGGATTAAGTGGAATCCTGAGGCTGAAGCAGCTTTCCAAAATCTGAAGGAGGCCCTGTGTAAAAGGCCTGTGTTGGTGGCCCCAGACTTTAACAGAAATTTTGTGGTCCAGACCGATGCCTCGAATATAGGTCTGGGGGCTGTCTTGTCACAGGTGGTAGGTGGAGAAGAATACCCAGTGGTCTATTTGAGTCAGAAGCTGACCCCAGCAGAGGAAAATTATAGTATTGTGGAGCAAGAGTGCTTGGCCATTAAGTGGGCCTTACAGTACTACTTGCTGGTGCGCCACTTCTGACTCATAACAGACCATGCTCTCTTAAAATGGATGGCCCAAGCTAAGGACTGTAATGCAAGGATTACCCGTTGGTTCCTGGTGCTCCAAGATTTCCCTTTTAAAGTGGAGCACAGGGTGGGTTGTAACCAGAAATATGCAGATGCCCTTTCTAGAACCCACTGTTTGATAGCCAGTGTTCAAATCCATTGGTTCAAACAGAGGGGGGAGTGTAATCAGGGGTGGTGCTGAGAAAGGGGATGCAGGCTGTAAGGAAACATGTCTGCAAGATTGAAGCAGACCCAGTGAGGTCTATCTATTAGCCAGGAGGCTTATATTCATTTGATGGACTTTTGTTTTGGGACTATTTTTTCCACCCCTGTGAGGGAAGTCTTTCTGTTTACTTTATTTACTGACCGAATAAACATGGGCAGGAAGCCCTTAAACTTGCATATGGCTGGATTACCTGTCTGGAAACTCTTCACTTGGAGCTAATCACCCACAACATGAATAAACCAGTAAACTTTCTTGATATATTAAGCTGCACCATGGTTTCTTGTGCATTTAGGAGGGGCACGTGGAGTCAATGCCCTCTCTCCACCTGTCCAGTGTATCACTACTATCTCACTACCAGTAACAGTATGGGGTCCCGCCTTGTACCTAGCATGGACTCCATGCATGTACTACACTTAACTCTCTCTTCCATACTTGTATACAGGATGAGGGCCCCGGCAGTGCAAATCGTCTCCCATTGCTATGGGAGATGGATCGTGGGAGAAGGAGTGCTCACAACATTTCCCTCACTACAGGAGGCTATCTCACCTGCCACATGTACACACTTAAAGACAGGCTGCTGGACAAACCTTTATTACCCTTGGTAACCACTTCTATCTTTACACTGTGTTAACTCTTGTACTGTTGTCTTCATACCCCAAAGTACTTAGTGACCCGAGCTGTAGACTATGTGTGCCGATTCCATGCATTGCCCCTCTTTAGTAACTTCAGACCAGGCAAAGGCAAAGTTTCAAATATTTTACTTGAAGAATAAATGAACATGATCACAACCACTATCAACAGTCCAAGATAAAAGTGCAAACATTCCCTAACATCTCTAGTTTGCAACTACAGGCTTGTAGCTGACCCAGCATACCTGTTCAAGCAAAGTCCAATATTGGGTGAGTCCATGTCTGGAGTTTATCCCCTGCTTCAACAGGGCACAGGCCATCCAGACTCCGGCAATGGCATCAGGCAGAGCTATCCTCGGTGTGTGTGGAAATCCCCCTCCCCCACCCAGGATCCAGGCCCTCGTCCCTTTATAGCACACAGGACCGGAGGGTCAGACCCAAGAAAACCCACCAAGAAAAAACTGTCAGTTGCAGTTAACCCCTAACTTCCTGATGAGGCAGCAGTAGCCTCTACCTGCCTACAAGTAGGTCTTAACAACTTGTTGGGGTATGGGGTAGAGGTTGTATATTATTTGGTCTGTGGGAAAGGTATAGAGTCTACAAGCTATGGTGCCAATCACTTAAAATTGATCACACCTGATCACACCTGATTTACTGACGGCCTATCTAATTTCTTGAGGCCCTAAAGCCTCGTACACACGGGACGACGATCGCACGTACGATCATGTCAAATCGTATGTTGGCTGTTGTATCTAGCATACTGACGTGCACCCGACGGTCGTACAAACAACGTGCGGCCGGCCGAACGTAATGGCGTGAACGAGCGTATAAAGAGGAAGTGCTGTTATCGTGGCGCCACCCTTTGGGCTCCTTCATCTAATTTTGTGTTAGTTGAATTTGGTGTGTGTTGATTCGCGACTTTCAGATCGTTCTTCAGATGGTTCTTTGGATCGTTCTTTGGCTCGTTTCTGGACACTCGTTCGTCAACAATGTTGCCTTCTAGAAAGAGAAATCTCGCTACTGTTGGCCTAGGAGTTCTGGCTTGGACCCGAAACCAACATAGGAGAAGGAGGGAGAGGAGTTGTTGGACCAAAAATTGGTTACTTAACCGTGATCAATTTGGTCATATGGCTTTGGTCAGGGAGCTCCAGGAGAATAATCCTGATGATTTCAGGAATTATCTCCGGATGACAGACCCCTGCTTTAGCCACCTCTTGGCATTGGTGTCCCCCTATATCCAGAAGGAGGACACATGCATGCACCTTGCTATCACCCCTGAGCAAAGGCTCATTGCTACCCTGCGCTACCTGGTGACGGGAATCTCCCCCCAGGCTCTTGGAGTGATTATTCCTGAGACATGCTCAGCCATCATACAGGTGCTGCAGAAGGACTATATTAAGGTATGTTTCATGTTAATACCACATTTTATGTGTTTCTGTTTGATAATATAGTATTTGCACTTTTTGCCAATACCTAATTAGTAACATTACAATATGCTGTGAATTTCTTCTTTGGCCTCATGCATGCTCTAAGCTTTTTTCTCCTCCTTTTATTCCTCTACACACCTCCCCAGCATGCTGTCCAGTGTCCATACACACTCAGAGGGTAGGGTTGCCACATCATCCCTTTAATCCAGGACACATATGAATTACACAGGTTCTGAGGCTGATTTAATGCAGATAAGGCACCAATTGAGTTTAATTACCACCTTAATCAGCCACAGAACCTGTGTAATTAGGTTAATTATGTGTCCTGGATTAAAGGGATGATGTGGCAACCCTATCAGAGGGCCGCCATCAGGGGGTACAGGCAGTACTGTTGTAAGGGGCCCCAGTGTCTCAAGGGGCCCTTACAACAAAGACTTTAACAGTCTTTAACACCGGAGTCTATGGGAGGGGGGCATCCAGTTTGGGGAGACCATTCTCCTGAACCCTAGGCGACAAAAATAACAAACTTTGCCCACAAGGAGAGGACCCCCTGGACCCCAACTGGTTCAAGTTTGGGACCTACAGCACCAATGCTTTGGCACAAGGTCTTATTGCAAGCATTGAGTGAGGCTGTGTTGCCTGTGCACTGCTTTTTGAAGCCCTTGGATTTTACACTAGCATGCATTGCACACTTCACTGGGTCATGCTTGGTAGGCTACATCTCTCTGGGGCTGCAACATGTGTACACCCCTGGACAGTGGGCAGATGTGGTGGAATGGCCCAGTGTGAAGGTTCTGGGTAAGGTTGGTGGTCAGAAGGGGGGGCAGGTTTAAAGCTGTGTAAGGGGCTCCCAAATTTCTGATGGCTGCAGTGCCCACTCAGCCTGGTAATGCCACAGTTCTTTATGTCAGATGCAGTTTAGGTATCCCCCCCCCCCTCCCAAAACACACACTTTAGCCACATTTTATTTTTGGCTTTCCAACCAGGCAGAGTGCTTGAGGTGTTCTTATTATGTGAAACCTAAGCCACATGCTCCCAAAAAGTTACATCATTTAAAACTACTGTATCTCCAGAAATGTAATCTCCTATACACACTCTCCATCTTTTGCTGGTGACATTTCCCTACTATTTCCCCAAAACATGTAGTGCAAGGGCCTGCTTGATTTTCTACTTATTTTACCTCATGTGATCTCTTTTGTTTGAATATGGTTTGAAAAGTGTAATTAGCCAAGTCTATTTTCTGTAGGTTGTGCTTCTCCCATGTCTTTACATCTTGACTGAGCTGGGAATGGAAGTGTAGCCTTATGTTGCCCTTGCATTTGTATGTTGAATAACATTATTGTTTGGCAAAGTATTTTTTTTTATCTACAGTTTCCTTCAAATCCCCAGCAGTGGCAGGAAGTTTCTGCCCAGTTTATGCAGCAATGGGATTTTCCTAACTGCGGGGGTGCCATTGATGGCAAGCATGTTCGAATTGTACCACCACCCAACTTGGGCTCTTATTATTTCAATTATAAGGGGTTTTGCAGCATTGTGATGCTTGCCATAGTGTCTGCGAACTACGAGTTTTTGTACCTGGACGTGGGGAAGAATGGCCGCAACTCCGATGGAGGCGTCATCATGCAGATGGAGTTTTATAGGCGGCTTCAGAATGGCACCCTCAACCTGCCACCTGCAGACCAAAATGTGGAGGGTCTGAACTTTGTCTTCGTTGCAGATGAGGCGTTTGGGCTTGGTGAACATGTCATGAAGCCGTTTCCACAACGAAACCTGACCCCTGACCAGCGGATTTTTAATTACAGACTATCATGTGCTCGAAGATTGGTGGAAAATGCGTTTGGCATTTTGGCCAACAGGTTCTGTCTGTTTTTAACACCTATAAACCTGGCCTTATATAAAATCAACCATCTGGTACTGTGCTGCTGCATTCTGCATAATTTTTTGTGCAGGAATGCAACAAATTATATCCAAACTGGACCCACTGACCCTGATGCAGCCCTGCCAGGCCCAAGTACATCCACTGAAGGCCGTCCGTGGTTGGATGCAATGGCAGACCTTCAAAGTAGACGTGCTACCTTGGCCACCCAGAACGCAAGGGATTTGCGGAACAAATACATAAAATATTTTGTGAGGAGAGGGGCTGTGTCCTGGCAAAACATGATTCCAGATCTTTAATGTTACCCTTATAAATGAATCCTTCAGTTTAACTACTCTTGTCTGTGGTTTTTTGTTGTGGAAAAGAGATGTTCTATGTGTGCTTTATTTTTGCTCTTGCTCCAAGAGAGAAATCTAACCTTCATTTCTCCATGAGATCCAAATTTCACCTTCTGAAATGTATTTTGGTGTGCAGGGGTTGTGCTACATATACACAAACACAAAATGTTGTTGGTGTTCATGCATTCCATGCATGAAGAACAAAACATGATGCATTAACAACTGTTTTAAATGTTTTGAGATGAACTACATCTGTGTTGACCACATAGAAGAGCACATTTGCTGTGTAAAGACCTAAACTTTATGGAACTTACAGGCATACATAAAGTAAAGAAGAAGCCACACACTGTTAGTAGCAAATATATATTTATATTGTTTGCACATTCAGAGGTGCTTTGCAACATTTTAAAAACAGATATAAAACATATAAAAAATGTTACGCTACAAACAAGAGCGTGTAAACATGTACTCCATCTCATCAGGGGTTGTCAAGTGTCATCTTTCTGGGTGGGCAAACCCCCCTTCCTCCAAACTGGAGTTTCTTGGAGAAAGGGGTGTTGCATCTGAGAAATGTGTGAGTTGATCCCATCATGGGTTCTGAGCTGACACGTTTTGGGGGTGGGCACCTTTAACCACTTGACCACTGGGCACTTAAACCCCCTTCCTAACCAGACCAATTTTCAGCTTTCAGTACTCTCACATTTTGAATGACAATTACTCACTCATGCAACATTGTACCCATATGAAATTTTTGTCCTTTTTTTCTCACAAACAGAGCTTTCTTTTGGTGGTATTTAATCACCATTGGGGTGTTTATTTTTTGAGCAATAAATGGAAAAATACCGAAAATTTTGTAAAAAAATGCATTTTTCTTTATTTCTGTTATAACATTTTGCAAATTAGCAACTTTTCTTCATAAATTTTGGCCAAAATGTATACTGCTATATGTCTTTGGTAAAAATAACCCAAATTAGTGGATATTATTTGGTCTTTGTGAAAGTTATAGAGTCTACAAGCTATGGTGCCAATCACTGAATATTGATCACACCTGATGCACTGGCGGCCTATCTCATTTCTTGAGGCTCTAACAAGACAGAAAAGTACAAATACCCCCCAAATGACCCCTTTTTGGAAAGTAGACAGTCCAACGTATTTAGTAAGAGGCATGGCAAGTTTTTTGAAGTTGTCATTTTTTCCCACAATTCTTTGCAAAATGAAGATTTTTTTTTCAGTTTTTTTTTCACAAAATTGTAATATTAACAGGTTATTTCTCACACCCAGCATATGCATACCACCAATTACACCCCAAACCCCATTCTGCTACTCCTCCTGAGTATAGTGATACCACATGTGTGAGACTTTTACACAGCCTGGCCACATACAGAGGCCTAACATGCAGGGAGCGCCATCAGGCGTTCTAAGGACATAAATTACACATATAATTTCCTTTCTACCTCTTGCAATTTTGAAGGTCCTGGAGCACCAGGGCAATGGAAACGCCCAAAAAATGACCCCATTTTGGAAAGTAAACACCCCAACGTATATTCTAGGAGGCATAATGAGTCTTTTGAACGGTTCATTTTTTCCACAAGTTTTTGGAAAATGTGGAAAGAAAATGAAAACGCATTTTTTTTTTTTTACACAAGGTTGTCCATTTATACAATATTTCTAACACACAGCATGTACCCAGCAAAAATGACACCCTAAAATATATTCTGCTGCTCGTCCCGAGTATGGTGATACCACATGAGTGACACTTTTACACAGCCTGGCCACATACAGAGGCCCAACATGCAGGGTGCACCATCAGGCGTTCTAGGGGCATACATTTTAAATCCAATTTGACTACCTATTACATTATTGTGAGGCACTGTGGTGGCACTGATGGGCGCTGTAGTGGCACTGATGAGAACTGATGTGGTATGGATGAACATGAATAAGGCATAAATGAGCACGAATGGGGGTGAATAAGCCATAGATGGGGATGACTGCGCACGGATGGATGGGTGAGCATGGATGCATTGGTGAGTACGGATGGATGGCTGAGCATGGATGGATGGCTGAGCACGGATGGAAGGGGGAGCATAGATGCATGGGTGAACACGGATGAGGCTGGATGGGTGAGCACGGCTGGATTGGTGAGCATGGATGAGGCTGCATGGGTGAGCATGACTGGATTGGTGAGCACAGATGCATGGGTGAGCATAGATGCATGGGTGAGCATAGATGGATGGCGGAGCACGGATGCATTTGTGAGCATGCATGCATGGGTGAGCACAATTGGATGGCAGAGCACGGATGCATGGCTGAGCATGGATGCATGGGTGAACATGAATGCATGGGTGAGCATGAATGCAAGGGTGAGCACGGATGGATGGCGGAGCACGGATGCGTGGGTACGTAGATACGAGTGGGTACGTAGACACGAGTGGTTAGGTCAGTACGAGTGGGTACGTCGGAGTAGGTACGAGTGGTTAGGTCGGCACGAGTGGGTAGGT
>BLSH010247088.1:294873-307679 GCA_018402905.1 Glandirana rugosa
AATGGGGTTTTATCATTATTATTATACAGGATTTATATAGCGCCAACAGTTTGCGCTGAAGGGGGTAGTGGTTGGAATGGGGGGGGGGGGGGTAAAATGCGGCCCAATCATGGGGTTTTATCATTATTATTATACAGGATTTATATAGCGTCGACAATTTGCGCAGCGCTTTACAAAATGATCATCCGACTCTTAGTGTAAATGAGCCCTTAGGAAGAATTACACAATCCCTACTTCTAAAAAACATTCTTTATTTCCATGATTTCCGGTGTGTGCAGCTTTCCTCAGCTGGAGATAGAGAGTCATCCTGAGCACACAGCCGCTGATTCTACACTGACAGCTTGCAGCACAAGGACAACCTAGAACACAATCCCCTCCAGTTCATAAACACAAGAGATCACATGACCTCATCTCCTCCGTGTCATCGAGGATTCTCGCGAGATATGCTGTATGACTGTTGCCTAGCAACTGAACGCCGGCGCGTAATTGCAACAATAATCGTGCAATGGCGGAAAACCGGAGAGCGCCGGTGTCCTCCCGCAAGGTGAGCTGCTATGGAGACGGGTGATATTTCCGTGATCGGTGCAGACTTGTTATAGATGATGCCAGCACTGAGCCCCCGTGTGTTGGGATTCTCCTCTGTGTGGACAGGTGTATGGGGCATACAGCACACAATCACATCGGATCAATGAAACAATCACGCTCATTCCATAGATCATTGCATCCAATAGGAACCAATTCACCTCCATCCTTCACTACAGCAAGGCTGGGTTCACACCATACAGGTGCGACGGAGCGCATGCATTGTAGGACAGCCCATTCATTTCAGTGGGAGAAATACGCAGAACCAGCCCCTGATCCTTTTTTAAAATTGCATTGCACCAAACTGCATGGCGCGTCATGTGCTTCGTCGCTTGCAAAAAATGCGCAAGCTAGCAAATGCGTGGGGTTTCCGGCTTGTCTGCTAAAGGGCGGTGCGTTTTATGTGTGTGTGTCGGGAAGTGTGCAGTTTTGCGCATGTCCGTTCTGCAATAAACAACCAGTATATTTTTTTTTTGGGGGGTGTGGCATACAATGCAGTTGGTCAGTCGATAACCAGCCCCGCACTCACCCATCTAGGTCGTGGCGACTTCCCCTGCGTCTCCTCCTCCTCTGCATCACAGCAACTTCTGCCATGCATCTCCTCCCTACTCCTCATAGGTGGCCATTAGGATTACTTCTCTTCTCGACCAATCAGCTGATGGGTCTCAGGATCAGCTTCCTGATTGGCCAGGAGGAGAATCAGGAAGACAATAGTGAATATTAATTTGCTATTGTTACACAACTGGGTGGTCTTGGGGCGCAATTTTCTGCGCCCTGAGCCCACCGTTTTTTAAGCCAATTAGAACCTCTGGCTCTAATCAGGTGCTTCTAAAAAAATAAAAAATAAACATTGGAATCCATGCCTCTGGTGCCCTGCATGTAGATTAGGGACCAGGCGCATGGATTAGGACGGACTGCGCCCATGTGCCCAGTATGGACGGGCTGCCACTGCGGCCTGCTATCAGTTTTGAAAGAAATGCTTAAAGCAGACCTTTACCCATAACAACTTAATAAACATTAATGTTCTTTAGCAAGGAACATACATTCCCCATTATTAGGTATGTTATCAAAGTGTGTGCTCCAAATTGCCTCCAGCATTGCTCCTGTTTCTTATTGCTGGAGGCTGCCATTTTGCCAAAGCCCCTAGCCCCTGCAGTTAATCATAAAGTTCCATTCTTGGAATGCCAGGATTACTAACTGTCACACGTGCTAGTGTCCCCAACCAAACTGTCAAACCATCAAATGGCTGGTGTCATAACTGATCACATGTGCAGCTCCATGCTTGCAGATCAAACAGAAGCAGCGTCCTTGGCTGTAAAGGACGGGAGGGTTTAATTCTGCTTTAACCACTTGCCGACTGCCCTATAGCAGTGTTACTGCTACAGGGCAGCCATTCTGCACAGGATCACGAATATATATGTGATCCTGCACTTCCGGGTAGTGGGCAGGAGTGCGCACTGCCGACAGCTCGCTCCTGCTGTAATTCTACACAGCGGGAGCCGATCAGCGAGTTCATGGACTCGATGTCCACTGGCGCCCGCTGATCGTTCCGTACACAGGCAAAGCATTAGTCTGCCTATGTAAACAAGGCAGATTGCCGTTCTGTCAGTAAGGAAGCCATGGATCCTGTGTTCATGCAAAGCAGGGACGTAGATTCATGCCTTCCCCTAGTAAAAGCACCCCCCACACTACACTAAAACACTGGCTAGGCACACCGTTAACCTTTTGATCGCCCCTGATGTTAACCCCTTCCCAGCCAGTGTCAGTACAGGGATAGTGCATATTTTTTAGCACTGATCACTGTATTAATGTCACTGATCCCCAAAAAAGTGTCAGTTAGTGTCCAATTTGTCTGCCAGAATATCGCAGTCCCGCTGTAAGTTGCTGATCACTGCCATTACTAGTAAAAAAATAAATAAATAAAAAGTCCATAAATCTATCCGATAGTTTGTAGACGCTATAACTTTTGCACAAAGCAATCAATATTCACTTATTGTTATTTTGTTACCAAAAATATGTAGCCGAATACATATTGGCCTAAACTGATGAAGAAATCAGATTTTTTTACAATTTTTTTTTTATTGGGTATGTATTATAGCAGAAAGTAACAAATATTGTTTGTTTTTTTTCAAAATTGTCGGGCTTTTTTGTTTATAGCGCAAACAATAAAAACTGCAGCGGTGATGAAATACCACCAAAAGAAAGCTCTATTTGTGAGGAAAAGAAATTAAAATTTTTATATTTGCGTACAACGTCGCACAACCGCGCAATTGTCAGTTAAAGTTAACACAGTGCCGTATCGCAGAAATGGCCTGGTCATGAAGGGGGGTAAATCTTACAGAGCGAAAATGGTTAAGGTTGTCAGCAGATCAGCCTCTACAAACTCGGCAGTGCCTAAAAATGGAGAGCAACTGAGCATGTGCAGAGCAGGGAGAGACAGTGTATTAGTGGATTCTATACAGTATAGACACTCATTTTTAATGCTTTGCATCACTATACCTGCAAATGGGGCCAGCCTGAAGTAAAGGACGTAAAGTGATTGTAACGCTTAGTTTTTTGTTTTTTTGCTAAATAACAAACATGTCATACTTACCTCCTCTGTGCACAGAGTGGCCCCCCATCCTCCTCTTCTGGGGTCCCTTCACGGCGCTCCTCCCCGCATTGAGTGTCCCCGCGGGGAAGCGCTTCCCTGGGGACAATCATGCGGGCGTGCTCCCGAGTCCTGCTGCTGCGTCCATTGACACAGACAGCAGGACTCGGACCCGCCCCCCAGCTTCCGCGTCATTGGATTTGATTGACAGCAGCAGGAGCCAATGGCTGCGCTGCTATCAATCTATCCAATCAGGACCCGAGACACCGACTAGAGTGGGTGTGCTCGTCCCTGGCACGGGAAAGACAGGGTTGAGGTAAGTAAAACGGGGGCTCTGGGGGGCTGCTACACTAAAGGAGGTTTTTCACCTTAATACATAGAATGCATTAAGGTGAAAAAACCCTGAGTGTTTACAACCCCTTTAATTTTCTCACTAAAGTTCTCCTTTAAGTTCTGCTTTAGGCTCACCACACACAATTACAATCTGATTGTACAATCTCCTTTAGATCTACCAGCAACTATGTAGTACAAGGGCCTGTTTGATTGAATATATTAGGTAGGTCCTCATATTACATTGTTTTGGCAATCCAAAGTTTGTGTGGTCAGATTGTAATGTAAATGCTGACACTTATACAGGTGACAACATGCACCCACTGATGTGAATGGGCCTTAAAGCCGTTACACTTTTTATATCAATTACAATTTTTTTTTTTTTAGTCGAAAATACTGTTTTCACTTTTTCTGTATCTCAGCGCTACAGATCTGCTGCAGGCACTTTCAGTCACTTCCTGTCTACATATACTCAGCACTGGCTGCACATTTCTGCTCCAGATTGGCCTCCTGGTAGTAAGAATGGACCATGACTGTATGTTAGTACAGCTGCTTATGGTCTACTCAAGCTCTTATGGCCTTAAACACATAAGCATACTGATCCATTCATCTGTGTGAAGCGCTGTCTTTCACCGCTCAGAATGCACAGGACATGCAAGAGACACGTTCAGATCCGGGCAGTTGTGCATTCTGGAATGCGTTTGGAGATCCATGCAGGTCTGTGTTGCTGGCCGCCTGTCATTGATTTTAACAGACTGCATGCATGCTTTGCATTGACCACTTGTGCATTCCTGGCCTTTGGCTCCCGCTGCTGTCAGTCACAGCCAGTGACCAGTCTTGGACACACAGAGCGGGGCTCTGGAGCGAGCACGCACGAGTGCCCCCATGGCAAGTGGCTTGCTATGGGGGCACTTAGAGAAGAGAAGGAGCACTGGCAGGGGACCCAAGAAGGGGAGGATCTGGGCTGCTCTGTGCAAAACGAACTGCACAAAGCAGGTAAGTAGAACATGTTTGTTATAAAAAAAAATACCTTTAAAGTGGCTGTAAAGGCATGAAGGTAAAAAAACTTCTGTGTGCTGATACCCCCATAGCCCCCCTAATGCTCACCTGAGCCCCCTCTTGGTTCAGCAATGTGCACGAGAGCCTTGGCTGTCCCGGGACTCCCTTTCCTTATTGGCTGAGACAGCAGCGGGAGACATTGGCTCCCACTACTGTCAATCACAGCCAGTGAGCCAATAAGGAGAGAGTGAGGTGGAGCCGAGCCGTGGGTCTGTGTCTTATGGACGCATAGAGCAGGGCTCGGGAGCAAACATGCACCAGTGTCTCCATAGTAAGCAGCTTGCTATTGGGGGCACTGGTCAAGGAGGAGGAACCAGGAGCGCCGGCAGGGGACCCAAGTAGAAGAAGAGGATCAGGGTTACTCTGCGCCAAACCACTGCACAGAGCAGGTAAGTATAACATGCTTTTTATTTAAAAAAAAATAAAAGTGAACCTTTAATACCAATTTAATATCACATTAAAGGCATAGTCCACCACTGTAGTGAGCTCTCACACTGAGCTCAGGGCTACTACATCCTGGAGGGAAAAGCATGTGAGGGGTTTGAATCATAGAACGGGCTCGCTCCTGTTATGCTAAAGGTGAGCAGTAACAGCTGGACATGTCTTAGCAACGTCCCAGCGACAAGGCAGCACGGGATGATGCCATCTCTGGGAGCTTTCCAGTCAGGCTTCATGAGTTATGTACATGGCCTATATCTATAGCAAGGGCAATATTCAACTTTGGTCAGAGCTGCACAGTTTTTATCCACCGAGACCCCTTCTCTGCATAGGCAGTCTTATGGTAAAGGTGAACTATGCCTTTAAGCATGCGCCCGTGTGAGGGCCGTGTTTTGCCTTCACAGAATTTTTATACATTCCTGAGCAGACAGCCCCTTTTCATGTCATTTGGGTTGCAGCAGATGTATGGACACAGCTCCCAATCTGACATTGGTGTGGGTGCGTGAGTTCGGGGACACACATGGATGTCAAATTGGGAGCAGCAGCTGTGTTCATGCAGCCACTGTGTCCCAATTGACATGAGTGGGACTGCCTGCATGGGGATGAACAGAACATCTTTGCCTGTGCGAGCAAAACATGTCCCTCACACATGTGTACACATACATACTGTACACCCATGTGAATGAGGTCTAAAGATCATCTATGTAGTTTTTGCCCAAGGGGCCAATAAGACTTTTTAAGTGATTAAGGTTCCCATTTTTTTTTAGGTGCGGAAGACAAACAGTGCTGGTCAAGTAGTACCTGAGTCTGGTAAGAAGGCCACACAAGACAGTCTTTTGGCAAAAGAAGAAGAATACAAGTATGGTTTTATCTTGGTTTTAAAATGCAATTTCTTTGTGCTGATGAATTTATTAAAGAAGTCTAGGTCAGGACCGAATAGCACATTTTTTGATATGTTTTTCAGTCGATTTCAGCTTGTTTGTTCTAGTGCTCTATTATTTGGTGTCCAAACTTTTGTCTTATGAACTTACCATCTATTTTAATTTTGAAGAGTTTCATTTCATTACATTCATTGAAGGACTCAGCCTAGTAATAATCTTAGCCATAGGGTTATGCTGCCACCTACAGGAGTAAGGACACTAGGCAGAAAAAAACAACACAGCACCACCTACCGGTGGCCAAACCCTCACCTGGGGGTGAGAACCTAGTTCCCTGGTGGGACTCTTAGTTCCACATTTTTCTTTTGTATTTTTGGCAGGGTGAATCTTACTTTGCCACTATTTAGATTAGGCAGACTGTTGTTCAGGCCTATGCTATTAAGGGTCAAGCACTTCCCTTTCCTGTCATGGTAAACTCCACTAGGACGATTACTGCATCTTGGGCCATCGGGCTTCCATATCTCAGGTTTGCAAGGCTGTTACCTGGTTGTCTGTCCATACCTTTACCAAGTTTCACAAGGTTGACGTGGTGGCTGCAAAGTTTGCAGGCTGAAGTATGAGGTTCTTATTTCCTCCCTTAGACTGCATGTACTTTATCCTACCCTGACCACGGCCGCGGGAAACCGCTAACTGCAATTCTACCATGATTTGCGTTTTCCCGCGACCGGTGGTCAAAATTTTCTTATCCTGAACACGGTTCTTACGCTTACGGGAGAGGGAGATTTAACTTCACCTAAACACGGCAGCCCCTAAACTCATGGACACATAGGCTTTTATGGAGTTGAGTTTAGGAGCTTTGGCAAAAAAATGCCAAAAGCTCCTAAACTCAAGTTTAGGGGCTGCTAGTGTACATGAAGCCTTAGGTCCCATTCACACAGGGGCGATCCAACTTGGCGCGAATTTGCTAGGCAATTGCAGTGCGACTTCAGCGCGACTCACAACACGACTTATGCCAGGCGACTTTGCCTGTGGCCAATCAGAGAAGGGAGGGAGGGGCTTGCCCCAAACATTAATTCTATTCTTTTCACTGTAAAGTCGCTTGCATTAACATGGGGATCCGACTTGGAGGCGACTTCCATACATTTCTATGGGCACAAGTCGGATAGGATTTGCCTTGAGTCGCGCAGGAACTTTTTTCTGAAGTCGGAGCGACTTAGTAGCGTACATTAAGACGGCTTCCATTCATTTCAATGGGATTTCAGATGTCAAGCGACTTGGGGCTACTCAAGTCGGAGCGACAGTCGCCCCTGTGTGAATGGGGCCTTAGGGGTTCTTTTGTTGTATGTTTTTGATTCTGGTTTCCCACCCCTCAGTGATCACAGCTTTGGGATGACCCTGAAGTCAAGGCTGTGTCCTTTTAATGAACGTAACAGAAAAGTGGATTTTCCACCCCTTTGATTTTGTTTCTGTGCTGCTTTGTAAGTAACTGAGCTGCCTATAGCAGATGGGGATTTGGCCATAAGTAATGGCTGCCCATAGGCTTAGTGTCTTGCTCCTGACAGTGGCACTATAACCATACAGTCAAGATTATTAATGGGCTTTGTCCTTCAGTGAATTCAGAGAAATTGATTTTTTAGTGACTTTACAGCAGTGTTGTTTGACTAGCGTTCTTAACCTAGTGGTTCATTAGCTCATCTCAGCCTTTGATTTCCACAGATTGATAAAAGTATAGTCACTATGGGGCCGCTCTGCTTTGAGCCTCATCTGAATTTTCATACCATAGCAATTTATGTCAAAAGTGGCTGACTGATGGGGGGACTCCTATCCTTGTGGTGTTTGCCAGTTTGTTGGCAAGGCAAATTGAAAAGGAACCTCCAGCCAGAATGCAGCATCTGCCTGTTCATTAAGGCAGCTGAGGCAAAGAGTCGGAGGAGAGCCAAAGGGCCATGGCTACACTCCAGGCCATGATTGCACTATACAGTATGTAATTGTGCCAAACCCTTTCAAAGGTAGTAAGGATGTTGTTAGTAACTATGGTATATTCTATTTAAATTATACAATTAAAAAATGAATTCCAATTTTTTGGAAGGTGCTTTTTTAATTTAGTTCTCACAGCTTTCAAAGTAGTACATACAGTACACAACAAGCAAGGTGCAGTACTACATCTTGGCAAAGCAATACTAAGGCAAGCAATTACTACATGTTGGCAAAGCCATAAACAAGGATATCGGTACATAATGAAACCTTGTAATCAGGGCTTGTTCACAACCCCGCGGGATGGACAGAAATAAACTGACAGCTCCGGTCAGAGCCACTGTACTAACCATGCAAGGTTAGTTCAGTGACCTCCCAGGCTGAACTGTTGTGTTCTGACCACGGGGGACGGTCCCCACGCCAGAACACTTTGATCAGAGCTCTCTGTCATTGGCTGAGAGCTTTGATCATGAGTAAGTCGGATGCTGGTTTTCCAGCATGCTTGTCTGGCAGAAGCCGGCCAAAGGGCCTACTTCTGTTGAACAGACCGACATACACACGGGCCGAATGTTGGCTGTTTTTTTTTGTTTTTTTAACCGCCCGTTGTCTCCCAACATGCAGCTCTTGTATACCCGGCTTTAGAAGAAAGACATCACCATAGTGTAGTATATTATAACTAGTTAGAAAAAATTCTGACTGTTGTACTCACAAATCAAACTGATATCACTTTCAAAAGTCGGGTCTCCTAATGTGTTGTATTTAAAAGATCACCAGGAATCAATGACTCCAAAATTAGTCATAACCATGTTTTTCCTCTGTACATGTGAATGCGACAGACTGTCACCAGGACTATCCTTTCTTCTAATCCAGTGGTCATGCAGCCCTATACACCGTTTGCTCAAGAGTGGTATAGAAACAAAAAGGATGATATTTTGCAGTATGTTGATATAAGCCTAAAATTATTTAGAAAAAATGTTACTCACAAAGATGTTAAATATGAATCCAATTCATGCCAATATTGCCACTTTTATTGCCCATTTAAAACCAATAGCCACAACTGAACTTCCAGCAAAAAAAGGGAGACCCACCAGTTTAGCTCCCTTCCTCAGTAAGGCGAATCAAGAACTGCTTTATCCATATACTAATCATCAGTACAACTTCTTAGCGATCTCTCCAATCACCACCCCATAAGAGAGTGAAAGACCCACCAAATGTCTTATAAAAGGTTTTCATTCATCTGTTTAGGTTAAACAATAAGTCAGTGTGCCTTTATTATGTCATCATTTAATAAATTGCTTTGCTGTATTTGGGATCATATTGCTGTACTATGGTCCTGTGATTCCGAGAATGAATCACACCTAGTTAAAAAAAAAGAAATTGTCAGCTTAACAAAATATACAAAAGAGTAGAAATTGGTAATATTAGTGATCCAAATTCCATTGTATTTTTATTTATGTAGGCGTCTGAATGCCGAGTTGGAGGCAAAAACAGCTGAGCTTGTTCGCGAGGCTGAAGAAGTGATGGTAAGTACAGTAGACAGGTGCTTATCTCTGGTAACACAACATCTAAGTGGAATGTCACCCTTCTGTTGTCTATAGTTTATGGTTTGAAATGTGTGAAACACTATTAAGGCCAAATATGTCCACAAAAGAAAAATGTCTAGGTTGATATATACTGTAAGCAGGGAGCCTTGTGGTTGAAAATGGGAATCTGAAGACAACTGCTTTTACCAAACATCAGTTCTCCTTTTGTTTAATTTCTTAGTTGGTAATGAAAGTAAAGGTAGTACATGAAATAGTGATGGCAGGTAGAAATCCTAGTAAGGTCCTAAGATTCTCCTATCACTTTCACTTTTAGAAAGTGTCAAGACTTAAAGGACACTGAGCATGCTGTTTGGCCATCCAGAAAAGGTTTCATTATAATCTATTTTATTAGAATAGAATGAATGCCAATCACAGTATATTTAAAAGCTCAGGTTGCACTCCAATCTTTGTTTTGTGGGCCAAAGATTAGGAAAAAAACTATTTCTCTTCCGTTCACTGACAGACGCAGCCTTCTTATGACACATGGGGTTATGCTCATCCTACTAGGAGTAGACTAGGCAAAAACAAACAAAAGCGTAGGTTGGCCCCTCCCAGGGGGCCGTCCTCACCTCAGCATATAATCCCCCTGCTCTGCATAGCCCATCAGTTTTCTTTTGCCTAGTGCAAGGAGTAGACCTGGTTCCCTTTGGGATCTGCGGTCTCCTGAAGATTCATCTGATGAAGACTGCTATCAAGAAGCTGGCTGGTGGTATAGAGGATATCTAGAATCCAAATCTTTCCCCAGTCCGGCCGACACTATGCGAACGCCCTTCGGGGTGCCCACCACATAGTGCCCATTCCGTGCGGGCGGCCAGTGGCTAAAACCCACTAGAGCCCAGTGACTAGGTACGCCTGTCCAAGGGCCTGGCCAGCAGCATGCCTCCCCTAGGGGATGGTAAGTCTGCTCCGGTGGCTACCGCTGCGCCCGTCGAGGATTGGTGAGTGGATCCCTCTGCCGCCTTATGGCGTGGAGAGTGGGCATCTGGGCAGCTTTTGGTGGTAAGCCGGCCGGTGGGGGCTCAGTAGAGGGACATTTTTGGGGTAATACCCTTGTGAGGTTAAGCCTCCGTTCCCCCCTCCCACTCCCCCCAGCCGCAGTACGGCACTGTTGCACTGACCGTTCGACTCTGCACCGACCGTTCGGAGCGCTGTGTTCGCCGGGGCACCGCCATTGAAAGATAGAGCACCGCTCGCTCGTGGCCGACCGCGCGGGTGTAATGGCAGCGTCCATTTGTTTGTGAAACCATGCGGTTCTCAGCCTGTGGTCTGGCAGCCTCCGGTGGTAGCTCAAGGAAAGTGCAGCCTGGATACAGGAAGTGCTTAAAAGCAGGAAGTGGCTTCCAGTTTTTGCTTATACAGCATGGCTGACTCACAGCAGCAGGCTCCTGGCGTGCAGTAGTGTTTGGGCAGTTGCTCTTCCGATCGGAGTGCTGAGGCATCAAAACAGCAAGTATAGCTGGCCCTTCCTGGGTGCTGGTAGCGGTGTGGGCAATCCTCCCGGGTCCCCCTGGTTGATTGGTGGAGTTGAGGTGGTGGTTACACAGTGGGGGTGCCGGAAGCCTGTAATGTCAGAGGCCGGCAATACTATGGCAGGAGTACCTGCGGATCTACAATCCACCCCAGGAATGCTAGTGTCTTTGGAACAGCTGAGGGCAGTGTTTGGGGAGTTCTTTCCCAGGGCAGAGGTACCCGTGCCAAGGGTTCCTCAAAAACGCCCACCACCCCCTCTTTCCTCCGGGGAGGATTCAGATCTGGAAAGCGCATCATTGGTCACACCTGTGGATATCTCAGAGGGTGAACCACCCTCAGAGCATGAGGAGAGTCAAGAAACTCTGTCTTAGTGGAAGCACTGATCACTGATATCCGCAAGTACATGCGTCTTGATCCAGCTGGAGAGTCGCATGAGTCCGCTTATGTTTGTGGCCCACTTAAACCGCCTAGGGCCCCTAGGGCTTACCCTTATGACCCATTATTTGAGCAGGCGGTGTTTAAAGAGTGGCGTAAGCCACCAAGTTCTTTTACTTTGCCTAAAGGCTTTGCGGTGCGCTACCCCTTTGAGGAAAGCTTTACTAAGAGATGGGCCTCTCCGGTGGTGGACCCCGCAGTGGCGCGGGTAAATAAAGCAACCACCATTCCCTTGGAGGGGTCTCCTTCCTTCAAGGAAGCGGCCGATCGCCGCACAGAGACAGTGTCCAAGGCACTATTCTTGATGGCTGGATCAGCCATGCGGCCGGCACTAGCAACTGCAATGGCGGCACAGTCGCTGCGGGTGCAGACTACTGCTCTATGCACTAATTTGACTTGTGATTGTGCACAGGCTGAGCTACAGCGTGCACAACATTTGGAGGAGGGGCTCCGCTACATATGTCAAGCTGCTTTGGACCTCCTTCCAATATTGTCAAAAATGTCTTTTTTTTTCAATCGTTATCAGACGGGTGCTATGGCTCCGTTCTTGGTCGGGCGATCAGGCTTCAAAGAAAGCACTGGCGGACCTTCCCTTTCAGGGAGAGCGTCTGTTTGGCCCACGGTTGGATGAAATCTTTAAGGATTTCACGGGAGGTAAAAGTACTTTTCTCCCAGAGCCTAAACGGCGCAGACAGGAACCTGTCGCGTCAAATCAGAAGAAGTTTTTTCGGGCATCCGGCTCAGCAGGGAAAAGCTGCAAGACCGGAAAAAGCTTTCGCAGGACGCAGTAAAGGGCCCTGGCAGAATAAGTCCGAAAAAGCGAAGGATAAATCCGCCTCCGCATGATGGGTTGCCCCCACCCACGTCATGGGTGGGGGGCCGGTTACTGGGGTTCGCAGACAGGTGGGCTACCCGCATCACCGATCGGTGGGTCCTGGAGGTGGTGTCCTCCGGGTACAGGATAGAATTCAGCTCTCTGCCCCCAGAAAGATTGTTCCCCTCAAATCTGAGGCTCACACAGGAACGCTTCTAGGCGCTGTCCGAGCTCTCGCCGAACAGGGGGTGATCATACCGGTGCCCAGGATGGAGAGGTTTCACGGATTTTTTCCGCTGGTGCTGGCTCGCCTACCTAAGGTAGGACTTAGAGAAGCAGAGGTGCTTCGCTAAGTTACGAGAATCTAGGTTTTGACCAGACTGGGGCGGGAAAAACCCATGGTGTTTTTCCAAACTTATTTTAGGCACTTTGGAGAGGTAGGACCCGTGGCCATACTAGTGGGGGACAAGCCGCTCTCGAGCCTGTCGCGGATCTTCGCAAGGACACACTCGGAGTCTAAACTCCCCTTGTTAGAAAGACCCCCGTCTCTCGACTTAAGATAGGACATGGGCCTCCTGTGGTGGAGGTCCTGGGTGGCTAGCCACTACGCCCATCGGGTGGACAGACGCTTGGGGTCATTGGCCGGGGGGTGG
>BLSH010247088.1:336549-348497 GCA_018402905.1 Glandirana rugosa
ACACAAGTTATGGAAAAGGGACACGGTAAGGTAAAATAATGTGTATTGAATTAAAGACTTGATTAAACAAAAACAAAGAAACACACATACCTAACGTACCCAACAATAGTTGTGCCCCACTTTTACATTACAGTTATCATGGCAATCTTTATATAAATGGATCTTTTTTACCACTTCACAAGTTATGAATAAAATTGACGATATATATGACACATGTCGGGAGTTTAAAAGGTGAACGTATGCCCGACTGCTCCACCTTACGGACCCTCGCCTCCTCCCGCTCGTGTCGGCCGTCTGGCTCTACTTATCCTCGGCAAGAAGTTAGGGTCCCCTTCCCTCTCCCGTCGACCTAGTAGTGTCCCCTTATCGCGGTAACTCCCTCTCCTAACGGACGAAATTGTGTCTCACCCCTAAACGGGCGACGTTATCGAATGAAATCTTTACGTAAACGAGGCAAGGGTCAGATTACATTTTCACCCCGTGTTGATAACAACCCATGCAATCCATACACACAAAGAAACAAAAACAAATTAGTTCAGAAATTAAGTTATGTGTAATAAAATGGAATGGCACAGGGAAAAGGTATTGAACACACCACGAAAGGGTGGTGCAAAAAGGCATGGAAAGCCAAGACATCTAGAGTAATTGGAAAGCGTGAAAAGAATTATATATTGTCCAAGAACCAAGGACCGCTTGTGGAGAGCTTCAGAAAGACCTGGAATTAGCAGGTACAATTGTTTAAAGAAAACCATAAGTAATGCACTCAACCGCCATGGTCTGTATGCACGTTCACCACACAAGACTCCATTGCTGAAGAAAAAGCATGTTAAAGTTTGTTTAAAGTTTGCTGCACAACATTTAGACCAGCCTGTGAAATACTGGGAGAATATAGTCTGGTCAGATGACAACAAAATTGAACTCTTTGGATGCCATAATACACACCATGTTTGGCGGTCAAATGGCACTGCATATCGCCCCAAAAACACCCCCATGGTGTGGGGCTGTTTTTCAGCTTATGGTCCTGGCAAACTTCATATCAGTGATGGAAGGATAAATGGAAAAATGTACCAAGACTTTCTCGATAAAAATCTGTTGCCATCTACTGGGATGATGAAGATGAAAGGAGGGTGGACGCTTCAGCAAGACAACGATCCCAAACACAAAGCCAAGGAAACTCTCCATTAGTTTCAAAGAAAGAAAATAAAGCTGCTAGAATGGCCCAGCCAATCACCTGACTTGAATCCAATAGAAAATCTATGGAAAGAACAAAAGATCAGCGTTCATAGAAGAGGCCCACTGAACCTTCAAGATTTGAAGAATATTTGTGTAGAAGAATGGGCCAAAATCACACTTGAGCAATGCATGCTACTAGTTTCTCCATACAGGAGGCATCTTGAAGCTGTCATTACCAACAAAAGATTTTGTACAAAGTATTAAATACATTTCAGTTAGCATGTTTGATACTTTTTACCTGTGTCATTCCATTTTATTACACATAACTTCATTTCTGAACGTATTTGTTTTGATTTCTTTGTATGTATGGATTGCATGGGGTTTTACCGACATGTGGTGAAAATTTCATGTCAATAGCACCTTTAGAAATATATTTACCTGAAAAAAAAAAAAAAAAAAAAAAAAAAAAAAAAAAAATATATATATATATATAAAAAAAAAAAAAAAAAAAAAAAAAAAAAAAAAAAAATATATATATATATATATATATATATATATATATATATATATATATATATATATATATACACACAGTTGTGCTAATAAGTTTACATACCCTAGCAGAATTTATGATTTCTTGGCCATTTTTCAGAGAATATGAATGATAAAACAAATGGTTAGTGTTTGGCTGAAGCCATTTATTATCAATCCACAGTGTTTACTATTTTTAAATCATAATGACAACAGAAACTACCCAAATTATCCTGATCAAAAGTTTACATACCCCAGTTCTTAATACCGTGTATTGCCCCCTTTAACATCAATGACAGCTTGAAGTCTTGTGGTATTTGGGGATGAGGCTCTTTATCTTCTCAGAAGGTAAAGCTGCCCATTCCTCTTGGCAAAAACCCCACAGTTCCTGTAATTTCTTGCGCTGTCTTGCATGAACTGCACATTTGAGATCTCCCCAGAGTGGCTCAATGATATTGAGGTCAGGAGACTGAGATGGCCACTCCAGAATCTTCACTTTATTCTTCTGTAGGCAATGACAGATCGACTTGGCCTTATTTTTTTGGATCATTGTTATGTTGGAATGTCCAAGTACGTCCCATGCGCAGCTTCCTAGCTGATGAATGCAAATTTTCCTCCAGAATTTTTTTTGTGATAACTGCATTCATCTTGACCTCAATTTTGACCAAATTTCCTGTGCCTTTGTAGCTCACATCCCCAAAACATCAGCAATCCACCTCTGTGTTTCACAGGCCTTGTTGACTCCTTTCCAAATGAAGCGTTTATGGTTGTAGCCAAAAAGCTCAATTTTGGTGTAATCACTCCAAATGACTTTGTGCCAGAAGGTTTGAGGCTTGTCTCTGTGCTGTTTGGCGTATTGTAAGCATGATACTTTGTGGCATTTGCATAGTAATGGCTTTCTTCTGGCGACTTGACCATGCAGCCCATCTTTCTTCAAGTGCCTCCTTATTGTGCATTTTGAAACAGCCACACCACATGTTTTCTGAGAGTCCTGAAGTTATTTGTGGGTTTTTCTTTGCATCCCGAACAATTTTCCTGGCAGTTGTGGCTGAAATTTTAGTTGATCTACCTGACCGTGGTTTGGTTTCAACAGAACCCCTCATTTTCCACTTCTTGATTAGAGTTTGAACACTGCTGATTGGCATTCTTAATTGTTTGGATATCTTTTTATACCTCTTTCCTGTTTTATACAGTTCAACTACCTTTTCCCGCAGATCCTTTGACAATTCTTTTGCTTTCCCCATGGCTTAGAATCCAGAAATGTCAGTGCAGTACTGTATGAAAGATGCAAGGGTCTGTCAGGAGTCCATAAACACATTGACCTTTTATACACACACACACACTAATTACAAGCAAACAGATCACAGGTGAGGATGGTTACCTTTAATAGCCATTCAAACCCCTTTGTATCAACTTGTGTGCATGTTATCAGGCCAAAATCACCAGGGTATGTAAACTTTTGATCAGGGTAATTTGGGTAGTTTCTGTTGTCATTATGATTTAAAAAGTGTAAACACAGTTGATTGATAATAAATGGCTTCAGCCAAACACTAACCGTGAGTGAAATAAATGTTTTTTGTGTTATCATTCATATTCTCTGAAAAATGGCCAAGAAATCCTAAATTCTGCCAGGGTATGTAAACTTATGAGCACAACTGTGTGTGTGTATGTGTGTGTATATATATATATATATATATATATATATATATATATATATATATATATATATATATACACAGGTGGTACTCGAAAAATTAGAATATCATGCAAAAGTTCATTTATTTCAGTAATGCAACTTAAAAGGTGAAACTAATATATGAGATAGACTCATTATATGCAAAGAAAGATAGTTCAAGCTGTGATTTGTCATAATTGTGATGATTGTGGCTTACAACTCATGAAAACCCCAAATCCACAATCTCAGAAAATTAGAATATTGTGAAAAGGTGCAATATTCTAGGCTCAAAGTGTCCCACTATAATCATCTAATTAATCCATAACACCTGCAAAGGGTTCCTGAGCCTTTAAATGGTCTCTCAGTCTGGTTCAGTAGGAATCACAATCATGGGAAAGACTGCTGACCTGACAGTTGTGCAGAAAACCCTCCATAAGGAGGGAAAGCCTCAAAAGGTAATTACAAAAGAAGTTGGATGTTCCCAAAGTGCTGTATCAAAGCACATTAATAGAAAGTTATGTGGAAGGGAAAAGTGTGGAAGGAAAAGGTGCACAAGCAGCAGGGATGACCGCAGCCTGGAGAGGATTGTCAGGAAAAGGTGTTGTCAGGAAAAGGTGTTGGGGACTTTAACAAGGAGTGGACTGAGGCTGGAGTCAGTGCATCAAGAGCCACCACACACAGACGAAACCTGGACATGGGCTTCAAATGTCGTATTCCTCTTGTCAAGCCGCTCCTGAACAACAAACAACGTCAGAAGCGTCTTACCTGGGCTAAAGAAAAACAGACCTTGTCTATAACTCAGTGGTCCAAAGTCCTATTTTCTGATGAGAGCAACTTTTGCACCTCATTTGGAAACCAAGGACCCAGAGTATGGAGGAAGAATGGAGAGGCACACACTGCAAGATGCTTGAAGTCCAGTGTGAAGTTTCCACAGTCTGTGTTGATTTTGGGAGCCATGTCATCTGCTGGTGTTGGCCCAATGTGCTTCATTAAGTCCAGGGTTCACCGCAGCCGTCTACCAGGAGATTTTGGAGCACTTCATGCTTCCTTCCACAGACGAGCTCTATGGGGAAGCACCAAAACCTGGTTCAATGACCGTGGGATTACTGTGCTTGATTGGCCAGCAAACTCGTCTGACCTGAACCCCATAGAGAATCTATGGGGCATTGCCAAGAGAAAGATGAGACATGAGACCCAACAATGCAGAAGAGCTGAGGGCCGCTATTGAAGCATCCTGATCTTCCATAACACCTCAGCAGTGCCACAGGCTTCCATGCCATGCCACATTGAGGCAGTAATTGCTGCAAAAAGAGCCCAAACCAAGTACTGAGTACATATGCATGCTTATACTTTTCAGAGGTCTGATATTGTTCTATGTACAATCCTTGTTTTATTGATTGCATGTAATATTCAAATTTTCTGAGATTGTGGATTTGGGGTTTTCATGAGCTGTAAGCCATAATCATCACAATTATGACGAATCACGGCTTGAACTATCTTGCTTTGCATGTATTGAGTCTATCTCATATATTAGTTTCACCTTTTAAGTTGCATTACTGAAATAAATGAACTTTTGCACGATATTCTAATTTTTCGAGTATCACCTGTGTATGTGTGTATATATATACTGATATATTTATTATAAAGTCCAAAGGGTGAGGTTCACTTTGGTAATTAGAGTGAGTGCAATGCACTTGAACCCTCCCACGGGTCATATATAGAAAAACAGGTGGATTGCTGCACGAAATTTAAATTTCAATGAAAATCTAAAAAGTTACAAAAAAATATTCATGGTTTTGTAACTTTTTATATTTTCATTAGAATTACAATTTTGTGCAGCAATCCACCTGATGTGTTTGTTTATATATATATATACTAATGTATTTGTGACATCTCTGATCTGCAACTGTGTTTCTGCTCCTCCTTATCACGGACATGTGCATTATGATGAAGGGCATGTTTCTATTTTCTCTCAAGACCTCGACCGAAAACTACCAACACTCAAGCTGCCAATGACGTTGCAATCCCCACAGATATCGCAGACTTCTCCCTTACAAAAGCCATTAGCAAGATTGAATCTAAGCTGGAGGAGGGAGAGCTGCCAGAAAACACTGAAGATGATGTCATTCCAGGAATAAGCAATGAAATTGGTGCAGGTATGTGGCTTTCAGTTTTAACACAGAAGAAAAGGTGTATGTATATGTGCATGTGTATATATATTTAATATTCCTTCCAATTTAGCTTCCTACATTTATACGTATGTAATGCCTCTAGCGCTCCCTCGTGAACTCATCAAATAAGGCTGGTCCCATAGATAGTGAAGGACCTTTAAAAAGTAAGCACAGGGAGGATAGTTACTACAGATTTTTAAGCACATGCAAAATATTTTTGTTTCACTTCATTACAGTGTTTTCATTCTATTTGTCTCGTGAAAATCCTTCTTACTTTGTCCTGCCATTAATTATCTTTAGCAACTAAAATTGTGGATGGAGCCTAAAGAACTGCTGGAGCTGCTGTTTTGCAGTGTGACAATTGATGTAAAACAAGTTCTGGCATTTGGTGTTCGGTCAGACAGCATAAACATCCAATTCATACTACTTAAATTGGTTGTAAAGGCAAAAGGTTTTTTTATCTTAATGCATTCTAGGCATTAAGATAAAAAGCCTTCTGTGTGTAGCAGCCCCTCTTATACTTATCTAAGCCCCATCTCTATCCAGTGATGTGCACTAATGCCTCGGCCCTCCGGGACTCTCCCTCCTGATTGGCTGAGACACAGCAGTGGCGCCATTGGCTCCTGCTGCGGTCTATCAAAGTCAGCCAATCAGGAGAGAGAGGGGGTGGGGCCAAACTGCTGCACCCTGTCTGAATGGACACACAGAGCTGCGGCTATGGTGCCCCATAGCAAGCTTCTTGCTGTGCGGGCACTCAACAGGGGGGAGGGGCCCGGAGCTCTGAAGAGGGACCCGAGAAGAGGAGGATCTGTACAAAACCACTGCACAGAGCAGTTAAAGCGGAGTTCCAACCAGAAAACGTTTCTTTACATTTTCCCAGCCCTTAAAATATACATAAAAACATTTGCAGAAAACATTTTTTTTAACCTACCAGAAGTGCCCTGTTGCTATGCGGTGGCATCTAATCTGCCACTTCCGGCTCTGCGGCTCTCCGCATCATTTCCTGTGTCGCCAGTGCACATTTCCCAGGAGTCCGTGGGCATCCCTGTGTTAAAAATCGCTGTGCCCAGTGACTCACTGCGCATGCGCAAGATCGGGAGGTGCATGTTGGTTACCCAGCATGCACCTCTTCCAGGAAGAAGGTGGAAGAAGGTGCGAGTGGGCTTCAGATGCCCACAATCAAAATAGAAATGCCCAGGGAACCGAACTCTGCACAGTAAGCTAAAAAAAAACAATAGATAATATTGGCTATTACAGGTTGCAATACTTTTATTGATATTACTCATATAAGCTGACTGTATGGAAGAAAAAAAAATTATGTGGTAGGAACTAATAAATCTTTCTAATAGAGAAGGCCTAAATCTCACTCAGGCTTTGAATGTGGTTATAGCAGTTTTTAAGAGGCGGAATTTAGCGGCCAATGGCTAAAATGAGGGTTTAAGAGTCCTGACCACCCCCTTTTAACCACTTGCCTACTGGGCACTTTTACCCCCTTCCTGCCTTGGCCAATTTTTATTACTGTTGCATTATGAATGACAATTGCACGGTCATGCAGCACTGTATCCATATGACATTTTTTTCACACAGAGCTTTCTTTTGGCGGTATTTAATCACCACTGGGTTTTTTTTATTTTTTGATAAATATACAAAAAAGACCAACATTTGAAAAAAAAGAAAAACGTTCTTATTATTCTCTGTTATAAAATTTTTCAATCAGGTAATTTTTCTCCTTCACTGATGGGCACTAATAGGCAGCACTGATGGGCACTGATAGGCTGCACTGATGAGGCGGCACATATAGGCAGCACTAATTAGTACTGATAAGGCGGCACTGATGGACAGTGATAGGTGGCACTGTTGAGCACTTATTGGCAGCACTGATTGGCAGCACTAATTGACAGTAGTGATTGGCATCTCTGATGGCCACTGATTGGCATCGCTGATGGGCACTGTTGGGGCTTCACTGATGATCAGTGCCCTGATTATCAGTGCAGATGTCCCCTTTCACACTAGCCGGTTACCGGCTCTCTCCTCTCCTCACGCTGTGACATTGTGCCAATGACTTGGACATACTGATCACGTGGTAAAGAGCCACTGTTGAAGGACACAGCGATCACAGAGTGTGCCGTATGCGTGCCACAGTGGGCGCGTTGGGGGCGCATTTACAGGAGGACGTCATATGATGCCCTCACAAAACTGGCCTACTGAGCTGTAGCCGTCATTTTGCTATAGTGTGGCCAGCAAGTGGTGAAAGATTACATGACCAAAAAGTAGATACGAGCCGATGGCTAAGGTTAGACCCCCCCCCATCCCCCTTAATTTGTTGTCTTTATTCTCCTCTTCACATCATGGCACAGCAGGTCTGAACAGAGGGCAGGGGCTGCCCAATTTTCCGTGTAATAAGCAGGTAAGTGGTTGCCTGGTACTGCCCCAGGTTCTAGCAACTAATCGCCCTCCTGTTAACTTAATAACTTGGGCAGCTACCCTCCCCCTCTGTACAGCCATGGCCAAAAGTTTTGAAAATGACACAAATATTAATTTTCACAAAGTCTTCTGCCTTCTGTTTTTAGATAATTTTGTCAGATGTTACTATGGTATACTAAAGTATAATTACAAGCATTTGATAAGTGTCAAAGGCTTTTATTAACAATTACATTAAGTTTATTCAAAGAGTCAATATTTGCAGTGTTGACCCTTCTTTTTCAAGACCTCTGCAATTCGCCTTGGCATGCTGGTAATCCACTTCTGGGCCACATCCTGACTTATGGCAGCCCATTCTTGCATAATCGATGCTTGGAGTTTGTCTGAATTAGTGTTTTTTTTTTTGTTCACCTGCCTCTTGAGGATTGACCACAAGTTCTCAATGGGATTAAGGTATGGGAAGTTTCCTGGCCATGGACCTAACATTTCAATGTTTTGTTCCTGAAGCCACTTAGTTATCACTTTTGCCTTATGGCAAGGTGCTCCATCATACTGGAAAAGGCATTGCTCATCACCAAACTGTTCTTGGAAGAAGTTGCTCTCGGAGGATAATTTTGTACCATTCTTTATTCATGGCTGTGTTCTTAGGCAAAATTGTAAGTGAGCCCACTCCCTTGGCTGAGAAGCAACCCCACACATGAATGGTCTCAGGATGCTTTACTGTTGGCATGACACAAGACTGATTGTAGCGCTCACCTTTTCTTCTCCAGACAAGGTTTTTTTTTTTTTGATTGGCCCAAACAATCGGAAAGGGGATTCATCAGAGAAAATGACTTTACCTCAGTCCTCAGCAGTCCAATCGCTGTACCTTCTGCAGAATATCAGTTTGTCCCTGATGTTTTTCCTGGAGAGAAGTGGCTTGTTTGCTGCCCTTCTTGACACCAGGCTATCCTCCAAAAGTTTTCTCCTCACTGTGCATGCTGATACACTCACACTTGCCTTCTGCCATTCCTGAGCAAGCTCTGCACTGGTGATGCCCCGATCCCACAGCTGAATCAACTGTAGGAGGTGGTCCTTGCGCTTGCTGGACTTGGGCACCCTGAAGCCTTCTTCACATATGCAATGGAAATGTTTTTTTTTATGGGATTAAGTTCATTTTCATGGCAAAGAGGGACTTTGTAATTAATTGCAATTCATCTGATTACTCTTCATAACATTCTGGAGTTATATGCAAATTGCCATCATAAAAACTGAGGCAGCAGACTTTGTGAAAATTTAATATTTGTGTCATTCTCAAAACTTTTGACCACGGCTTTACAGACCTGCTGCACCTCTCAACTTTATGCCTTGCTGTGAGCTTGATAGTGGCGGCGGGGCAGACGGAGGGGTACACACAGTAAAGGACATCCAGGCTGTTAAGTTGCATGGCTGTAGTCTGGACAGAACTGTTACTTGGTCCACCATTTACTGACGCACTGTATATTGGAAATGCATTTTTCAAAACCTCATCACCTCTATTAAATTGTCAAATAGCCCCAACTGTATGTGAAAAGTGCATTTTATCAACTCCTTTCTTTGTTAACCCGTGTGAGTAAGGAGACGATCTCTCCTGTTCGGCCATCAAGGTCAAGTATTACAAAGGATATTTAAACATCAATTGTAAATCTTTAGGTGAGTGTGTTTAACTGCAAGCCAGGTAGACCAGATCTTATCACTTTTCTTGTCACAATTATGACTTAATTTGTATTTCCATTTCTGCGGTTCAATTTGAGAAAACCCAGCTGTATGTTTGTGTTCCCATTCCAGATACACTTAGATAATGTATACCTAAGTGTATCTAGAGCCTCCTGAAACAGCTTGCCTTCTCATCACCTTCCTCTCATGGTGACATTTGGTGCCTGAATGACTGATTACCAAACTCAAGCAGTGTCTAGTTAGGGACAGGTGCTCCTAAACCATGATTTCACTATGAAAATAGTGACTTTTGCAAACCCAATGTCTACAACCTTCTACAAGCTGGCAGGTTTTCATTGTGTCTATCTAGGTAGGAGCTTAGTGCATTTTGGCAAACTACAGACATACTTTACAGACATACTTTAAATTTACACAGAGGACGTGTGAAAATGCAAGCGCTCTTATTAAGGAACAGTGGATTTTCCAATCTAAAGAAAATCTCTTTGCGGGCACAATATTTGAAAAGTGTTCGTATCATTCTATTCAGCATTGTTCTTTGATAGCTATGCAAGTTCTCGGAAATCAAAATGTGTCTAGCAATTCCTCAGTTGTCTGGGACAATTCGTGGTCAAATTTGATAATTTAACACTAATTTAGGATTCAAAGAGAGGAGCGTATCAAGATTTGTCTTAAGAGTTTAAAATAACTCTGATATTGTTGGGTCCATCTTGTAAAGTCTCAGAGGGTGTAAAGTATGCCCCATTTGATTTGAAGAATAACATATGAAGGCATTTGATTTGAAATATTTTATTGTTTATTCCAAGGTATGTTAAGGACATAACATTAGCAAAAGCAAATTGAGTTTTTAGATTGTGAACAGAAAACACTACCATGAAAAACTATGAATGATAATCTTGATACTGTAATTAACCCATATGTGAGTGTCTGTATAGTAAGAATATGGCAAAATGTGGGTTACGTTGTAACAAGTAAGAAGGAATCCAGAGTTTAAGTTAAGTTTTTTTGGTCACCTTCAAAATAACAGACGACCAAGGCTAGCCCTCGGAAAACAAGGTTCTTTAGAATAAAATGGAAACTAAGTACAGAAGTTTTATGAGTACCTGAGTGGTGAGTACCTGGTTATTCTGTGAGTACCTGAGTATTCTGTGAGTGCCTGAGTATTCCATGATTACCTGAGTGGTGAGTGCCTGTGTATTCTGTGATTACCTGGGTGGTGAGTACCTGTGTATTCTGTGATTACCTGTGTAATGTGTACCTGTGTATTCTGTGATTACCTGAGTAACGAGTACCTGAGTATTCTGTGAGTGCCTGAGTAGTGAGCACATGAGTATTCTGTGATTACCTGAGTAGTGAGTGCCTGAGTGTTCGGTGATTACCTGAGTATTCTGGGAGTACCTGAGCAGGGAGTATAGTGAGTGCCTGAGTATTCTGTGTGAACCTGAGTATAGCGAGTACCTGAGTAGGAGTACTGAGTATTCAGTGAATGCCTGAGTGGTGAGTACCTGAGCATACTAAGTACCTGAGTATTGTGTGAGTACCAGGGAAATCAGGTGAGTGCCTGAGCATTGGGCGAGTACCTGACTATTGGACAAGTACCTGAGTAATATAGTGTGAGTACTTGAGCATAGGGTGTGGGTACCTGAGTATTGGGTAAATACCTGAGTAATATAGTGTGAGTACCTGGGTGTTCTGTGAGTACCCAAGTGTGGTGTGAGTATCAAGTGCTGTGAGGACACGTGTACTGTGAATATTAGAGGTAGGCAGCCAGCGATTAGTTAATTGGATAGGGCATAATTCCCAGTCCCCACTTAATCATTCGCCCAGGATCGTTCCTTGTGGTGTCTTCTAGGACAGGTGCTGATGCGGCTTTTTGCTGGAGTACTTTGAAGATATCGGGTTGTTGACCGTTCAAGGGCGGTGTGTCTCGCAATAACCCTTTCGGGTGCCCCCTTTTGAGGGTGACTAGATGTAAATCATCGGCACTTCAACTCTCTCACCACTACTACATACTTTTGGTCTCTATTATTGGAATTCTCCTTCTTTGGGGATTATTTCCTGCCAGATCTATATGTGTCATCACACTAACCTTGGCCTTTCCCCTTCTGGGAACCCCTCTTGTTACCGTTTTTGGCAACTAATCGCGTTTGGCCAATTTTTGTTTGTTTTCCATATCGTTTATCCTGACATCTGAAATATTTTCTGGAGTGGATGTCCCTTGATTACCAGATTATAAGTATGAAACATCCGGTCCCGAATCACACTACTGTGTATATCTAGACCGT
>BLSH010247088.1:361428-372179 GCA_018402905.1 Glandirana rugosa
ACTACCCCACAAACTGCCAAGGTGACACCTCTTACTACTAGAATTGCCCACAAAGAACTCCGAATTTTTGGATGACTAATCACTCCAAGTGTGGGCCACCCTGTATCGTAAAGATCTTGTCATGTGGTTTCTCCCCTACCACGCTTTCAAAGCATCAGATTTTCTATTATAATCTGAGCTACTGGTGAATGGAGTCAGTCTAGTTTTTACCTCACTAATATCAGTATCAAGCTTAGAGAGTTTACGCTTTTTTCTCTCAATCATAAAGTTGATCAATTTGATGCCCTCAGCATTAAAAAATTGGAACCAATTTTCTAATTCGTCATCACCCTGTTGGGGGGAAACCTCCCATCTTAAACTGCGGGGCACCATCCCCTCTTTGGTGTACTGTTCTAGAAATGCTATGTCCCACCGGGTGTGAACCTCACTAATCAGTAGGTTTTTAAGCCTCAAGAAACACCCGTTAAGATCATCATTCTCCACAGTGGAACCGTCAAACACCCCATCAGTATTTAATCTGTATTGGGCTCTGAATTCAAAAATATCCATACTTAAAATTAGCTGAGGATTAGTTTAGTGTATATAAACCTTAATGGTAAAGAAAAAAATGTCAAAATCCGCGCTTAAATCAGAAAATGTTGATAACAATGGAATGTCTAAGATAAAAAAACTGCTGTACCAGATATCCTACACTTGGACAAAACCTATTCAGTTCAATGGGCTGTCCTACGCGCATTTGTCACCCAAAAGCTCCTGCTCCTCTTTGGATGACAAGCTTAGCGTGATTTTTAAAAACATGTTTTGCCATGTTTTCATCGCGATTCTGTGCTGCGACAATTGTGGCACAATCGCACCGCTTTTGGGTGCCATAATTCTTAAACTGGAGTCGCGTATGTTGCTGCAATTTGGAATAGTGGTGATTCTGCCCGCAATTCTGAATCGCCTAATAAGAATGGGACCTAACTGGCCTTGCCAAACTCTGTTAATCAGAGGGAGAGATAGTTTATACGTAAAAGTTCAGTATGTGTGTCTTTTGAAGAAGCCCTGCTATTGCAAATTTTTTTAAGACTTTAACTTTGAGCAAGTTAAATACAACATGTTATACTTTATATCTGTATACAATGGATAACTAATTAAATTGAAGAAGCGCTCCAGTCATAGTTGTGTTTATTAAAAGTCAGCAGCTACAAAAACTGTAACTGCTGACTTTTAATAAACAGACACTCATCTGTCCCAGGATCCAGTGATGTGCTCATCTGAGTCATTCTTTCCATTGGTGTTCTGTCCCCGGTGCCGACATCTCAACAGGCTTCACAGCTGGATGCCCACTGGGCATGCGCGAGCCGCGCTGCACTTTGTGAATAGTCCTGCAGTCTTCTGGGACCTGTTACGTGTTCCAGAAGACTGCGGAGAGAGAGGGGGGAGGAGACCTTCAAAACCAGGTACCCGCTCCCCCTCCAAAAAAAAAGTTCCATTTCATAAAGAGGAGGGGGCAAGGAGACTGTGACGGAACCACTTGGCATCCCGCTTAGGTGTGTCTGCCAAACAGTGCCTTCTGCCCTCCAAACCATTCCAAGCAGTCCCAAGAGCTAATACCAGCCCTTTTTACCCCAAGCATCGTACACAGACAAGATGTTGGGATAGAACCAAAGAAATGACTGTTTATTGAACAAAAATACACCACATCAACAATAAAATCAAATATTTACCCAAAACATTACACAATGGTTAGATAACGAGGTAGAGCTGACACAAGGCTAATCTCATCATAGATACCTCCAAGAGTTAGGCCTCTTTCACACGAATGGATAGATTGCAGCTGTTAGCTGCGGATAGATGAAGTTATCTACTGCAGCTATACTGTGACAATGCTTTCCTATGGCCCCTTTCGCACTCGGCATTTAGCAACTGTTTTCTTACAGATGATTTCGAACGTTTAGAAAAAATGGATTGGAATGCATCCAGGAACGATGTTATGCAGCTAACCGCACGTATCTGCAGCTGAAATGTGTCAGCTACGGATAGCAACGGCAACAAGCATAGAAATCAATAGGAAGCACTTCAGGAATGTCAAGAATGTTAACAATGTTTCCACCGCAGCAGCATGTATCCGTGGCTAATCGGAATGTAACAAATTCAAGTAATCGTTGTGCTTTATCTGACTAACTTTTAGCAACGGCAGAACAGCTGATTCTATCCGTTCATGTGAAAGGGGCCTTAGCCAACAGACAGAAACAATAGGTGATTCAATTAACTTCATTAACAAGGGGAAAAGGGCACTTGACACATAACACCTTAAACAGAATAAATCAGGAGACCCCCAGCATCAGGTTGCTTTGAGCTAATATTAAAGGAGCTGTAAAGGCAGTTTTTTTTTATCTTAATGCATTCTATCATAATGCATTTATTAAGATAAAAAACCTTCTGTGTGTAGCAGCCTCCCCAGCATCCCCTAATTACTTACCTGAGCCCCATTCCTCTCCAGTGATGTCCATGCGTGTCTTAGCCGTCCCAGACACTCCTCCTGATGGGCAGAGACACAGCAGGGGTGCCATTGGCTCCCGCGGCTGTCAATCAAAGGCAGTCAGCCAATCAGGGGAGAGATGGGTTGGGGCTCCATATCTGAATGGATACATGGAGCTTTGACTTGGCTCGGGTGCCCCCTGTAGCAAGTTGCTGGCTGAGGGGCCAGGATCAGAGAAGAGGGACCCTAGATGAGGAGGATCTGGGCTGCTCTGTGCAAATCCAAGTGCACAGAGGAGGTAAGTATAACATGTTTGTTATAAAAAAAAAAATAACAAGCCTTTACAATCACTTTAACATGTACTCTGAGTCTCACAGTCTGAAATAGTCATTGCTGGTTTGGGCCTAGAGACCACAAATATGGGTCCTCCAGTTCCCAGATTCTGTGTGTTTTGGGGAAACATGGACTTGAATCTGAAGCAAGGCACACGCCTCCCAAAGAATAATGTTCCCTTAAAAGCCAGGTCCCATAGTCAGTGGGTAAGAGGCTACCCTGCAGTTGCCTCCAAAAGCCCCTGTCCTGGCTGGGTCTGTCACCGAGACCTTAAAGCAGAACTTCATCTTTTGGGTGGAGCTCCGCTTTCAACTTCTCTTTAGATAAAATGTGGACTGCCATTGTTGACTTCCTTCTAAAAATACAATTTGACTGGATTTTTTTCTGATCCACTAGCTTCTCTTTGCTTTGAATCTCAGATCTAGAACAAGTAATCAGATTATGAAAGTGGGAACAAACTCATCTGGATATTTGTTATAGGATATTAACTCAAAGTGCTGAAGCGGGTAGGCATGATAGACGGGCAACTAGCATTATCAGGAGGAGGAGTTGACAAGTGGAGTCTCAATGAACAGAAAAACCCAAAAGTAAACTTTCAAACAAAATTTTTAGTTCAAGATAGCAGATTAAGTACAGCTAAGTAGTCCCATTTACAGTATAACCGCACAGGTTAAAGAGTGGGGGGAAATGTTGATTTGTTTGACAGCATTGCAGCAAAGCCCATGTGGCTACGAGTTGTTGGAGTGTGAGTAATAGATTTGCTTCATGTCTCATCCAAAGGATGTCTGTCACCTCCGCTACTTCTGGTCTCCCTTGATATTGTGCTGCAGTGTCAGCATTGGGCATGAGCCAATGTAACTTGTGTGTGAGATGAAACCATCAACCTCAGACCATGAGCTGACAGTGTCGGCAAATGATGCATATAATGTTCGACTTTTGTGTTGGAACAGTGATCAAGGAAATATTTTATTAGACGCTTTTGTCAGTAATAACTCAAGGTTTGGAAAACTCTGCTTTCTGCCAGAGAGTAATATCAGGTCATGGGATTCTGTCATATCTAATTCTGGCTTCTGTGTGACTGTTCTGTTGGTTGCTGACAGTGATCCTCTCTGCTCCGCAGCTCTGCATGCTTGTCGTATTTAGTCAGGTGTCATATATTTGACGTTTTGTCCAGGCAGTACCATTTGTATAGTCAAATAAATAAGTATAAGAAGCCCATTTGCCATCCATAACTAATGTTTCACTTTTAGATGTCAAAATGCCAAATCTTTTGTCAGTCCAGAATAAAAAGGACATAATGCAGAATGCCCTAAGAGGAGATCTTTTTAATATGTTTAAGTGTTGGAGGTCAGTATTAAAAACGGCTTCGTGAACTTTTCATCTTGGCGGTTAACAGGAACCTCAGCGTAGAGAAATCAATTTTGGGATAGAAGGTGATTCTTTACTGTAAGTGTGGCCATAATTTGGAATTTTCTGCTAAAGGTGATGATGGACTACAGTAGAAGTGAATTTAAGTCTCCAATTTTAATTAGGATTGCTATGTCCCCGAGAGATATATTAACCCAGTGAGTAATTCAGTATAGCAGTTCTCAAATATTTTTAAACTGTCAGATTTGGATGGACAGGTTCACCTTGGGGGAATTTTTTTTTCAAATTCTTTATTTATATAAAAGAATAAAGCATTCATCAGAGCAATGTACAATAGAATAGGTGCAAAATCTCACATAATACAAAGGCGATTCAAAGTAGCATGGTAGTATAAAGCGAAATACAGAAATGCAAGATATTCTGACAACACTAAAACCCTCATTCATTTCTTACTTCTAAAAACGAGGCGGTAACTGTAGATAATATGCCAGTGTTTGCTCGGGCAGACACATCAGTTTTTTAGAGGAAAAGGAACAAGGACAGAGAAACTAAAGGATGCCTATAGACGCCAAAATGAAGCAAAAAAGGGGGCGGGGGGAGTGGAACCAGGGTGATGGGATGCACACGTACATTGACAAGAAGGGCAGGAGGACCTCAATCCCCAGAGCAGAGACTTGCCCTCTTCCAAATATACAAACGTCCCAATATGACCATGTTTTAGTATACTGTTCTCTCCTGTTTTGGGCAGTAATCACTAAGCTTTCCATGACATTGATACTCCTGACCTTTATTAAGCCACATAGCAATGGAAGGAGGGTTAGGGTCTTTCCAACACAGGGTAATACAAGCTTTGGCGGCATTAATCAAGTAATGGAGTACTGATGTCTTGAATGTTTTGAAACGGGATTTGTGAGCAGTGGAGCAGGAAGAAAGCCGCATCCTCCAGTATTGCTAAGACGGTGAATTGTTGAGAGATCTTCTGCACTTTCGACCAATACTGTTTAAGTTTCAGACAAGACCAGGAAATGTCAAGTAAGATTCCCTGTTCCTCATGGCATCACCAGCAATGGTCCGATGCCTCCGGAAAGAATTTACATAGAGCTGACGGAGAGCGGTACCAATGCGTTAATAATTTGTAATTTGATTCCTGAGTACGTGTGTATATGGATGATTTCAGGGAACGGTGGATGATGTTCTGACGCTGCACAGATGTGAAGGTTTTATTAAGACCCCTTTCCCATTTGCTGAGGCCTGGTATAATAAAATCGTCTGGGGGGAGATTAGCAAGGCGTACATCTTAGAGAGGGTACGGGGAAGAGGGTCCTTGTCCGCAATACGATTCAAACGTTGTCCGCTGACGTCGAAAGTTTGCTGGGGGTCCTAGGGTTCGAACATAGTGATGTAGCTGTGGTGCCTGCCAGAAATTTAACCCGTACCAACACCTGACTGCATCAATGTGGAGACCGTGGGCCAGGTATCAGAGGTCAAAAAATGAGAAGCTTGAAAATGGCCCTTCTCGAGAAGGCAGCAAAACAGGCCATGCACGGTGCATACGGGACAGCTACTCCGCCATAAGATTTAGGCAGCGTCAGAAGGCATCTTCAAAGCCTGGGTTATTTGTGAGCCCATATAAACTTGGTAAAAGGGCATTGATTTGAACCTTGGGGGAATTTAACCACTGGACTGTTTCGCCCCCTTCCAGCCCAGGCCATTTTTCAGTTTTCAGAACACTTTGAATGACAATTGCTCAGTCATGCAACATGTACTGTGCCCAAATTAATTTTATATCATTTTTTTGAGACCGAGAGAACGTTCTTTTAGTGGTATTTAATCACTACAGTTTTTTTTTTTTTTTTTGCTATATACAGGCGGTCCCCGTTTTATAAACAAGATAGGGACTGTAGGTTTGTTCTTAAGTTGAATTTGTTTGTAAGTCAGAACAGGTACATTTTTTAAGTGTAGCTTCAGCCAAAAAAACTATTTTTAAGCTTTTTGGATAGCATAGGGTTAACACCCCAGTAATGTTTGTTTTGCTGTCTATGTTTCTGTTCAGAAAATTTCACCTCACTTCGTGTCCCAATGATAATTGGATTTTGAAAATTTTGGGTTGTTGTGGAAGCAAACCTTGGTGATAAAACATCAGTGGAGACACCTTTTTCCCATAACTCTTTCAGAAGTGAATTTCCCTTCCTAGGGGGAGATTTCCTCTCACTTCCTGTTATCTCCCTCCGTTTGTAAGTAGGAGTCGTTCGTAAGTTGGATGTTTGTAACTAGGGAACCGCCTGTAAAGGAAAAAAAAGCCAGAAATTTTGAAAAGAAAAAAAAAAGGGTTTTTCTTTGTTTGTTATGAAATTTTGCAGATAAATAATATTTTTTTCATAAATTTAGGCCAAAATGTATTCTGCTACATTTCTTTGGTAAAAATAACTAAACTCAGTGTACATTATTTAGTCTGTGTGAAAGGTAAAGTCTACCAGCTATGGTATATGATATACCAAAAAGGGAATGGCGCCCTAAAAAGTGTTGGTGTACAACGATAGCCTAACAGTGTTGCTGCCCCTTTAAATGTGAATAGCCACAAAAATCTAAAGCAATTAATAAGGAAAGGTGATGGCGCTGACTAGGTTGCTAAATAAATAAGTGCTAGTGAAAGAAAAAACCGTGCCTGCAAAATATTTCACCCTGCGCTATATGTGCGTGCTACTAACATAAGATAATGCATACACATAAAAAACATGGGTCAACAAAAAATGGCATAAATAATTAACACAGATAGTAATTGGTGTCATAAGTATCGTGAATAAATGTCCACTTAGGTATCCCAACACCACGTGAATCCTGTTTCTCAATGTAAGTGATTGCTCCACCTGTGCTCATCCAAAAAGTGAAGGTGGCAACTCACCAAAAAGTTTTGACCCCTTTTTACAGGAAGGTCAAAACCAGCATGTTCCCAAATCCCGGGGTGTTCTGAGACTCCACTCCTCTCCACTAGAGGAATATGGCCAGGTGCTACAATGTAAGAAGGACTCCACAGGAGACCATGAAGGAAGTCTTATAGTGTAGTAAATTTATTTAAGATTAAAAGCAATGTAGGATAAAAAGATTTCACTCACATTTGTCCATGCCAGAGACCCATCACTCAGGTGTATTCAGCAAGGTGTATTCGAGACTTGGAGCGCACGCGAATCCTGAGAGATCACCATATCTCACAGCGACCGGCCCAAGCATTCACTGGCTCGCTTATATCTTGCTGAATACAACTATACTCAAATGTGAGTGAAATCTTTTTATCTCACATTGCTTTTAATCTTAAAAATAAATTTACTACACTATAAGACTTCCTTCCTGGTCTCCTGTGGAGTCCTTCTTACATTGTAGCACCTGGCCATATCCCTCTAGTGGAGAGGAGTAGAGTATATGGTATATGTATTTGAAAATTGAACAATCCTGTGGTACTGATTGCGTATACCGTTATTGAGGCCCTAAAATGCCAGGACAGTAGAAATATCCCCTCCCCAAATGACCCTTCTTTGAAAGTAGACAGTCCAAGGTATTTAGTAAGAGGCATGGTGAGTTTTTTGAAGCAATTTTTTGTCACTTTTTTTTCTTCAAAATGAAGAAATTAAATAATATTTGTGGGTTTTTTTTCACAAAGTTGTCATTTTAACAAATTATTTCTCACACACAGCGTTGACATACTTACAATTACATTCCAAAACACATTCTGCTACACCTTCTGAGTATGGGGATATGTGTGAGACTTTTTCACAGCTTAGAGAGGCCCAAAATCCAAAGAGCACATTTGGGCTCTCAAGGAGCATAAATTACGCATCTAGTTTCCTGACTACTTATATTTCTTGAGTCCCTGAAGTGCTAGGACAACAGAGATGCCCACAAAATTACCACATTTTGGAAAGCAAAACCCCAAGGTGTTTACTGAAAGGCATAAGACTCTTTTAAAAAAGCACCATTTTTTTTTGTCACAAGTTTTTGGAAAATGCAGGAAAGAAGACAAAAATTTAATTTTTAAACAAATTTGTCAATTATTAAGATATTTCTAACACACATCATAGGCATACTTAGAATTACACCCCAAAACACATTCTGCTGCTACTCCTGAGAATGGGGATACCACATGTGTGAAACTTTTTTTCACAGCCTCACCACATAGAGAGGCCTACATCCAAGAAGCACCCTCAGCCTTTCTAGAGCCATAAATTACGCATCTAATTTGGCGAACTTAGCCTGTAAGGCTCCACCCACACACGATTGCGGCCCACGATTTCAAATGGCTGCAAGACACAGGGACACCTTTGCGATGCCATTACTTCTAATGGCACCCCAATTGCGGTGCGATTTTGCTGCGACAAATCGCGGCAAAATCACGTAAACACAATATTGCAGGACGCGTGTCGTACAAAATGAATTCTGGTGCGATTGGGTGCCATTAGAAGTAATGGCATCACAAATGCATCCCGCATTTTGCAGCCATTTGAAACCGCGGGGCGTAATTGCAGTGATTTTGCCCATGATCATGTGTGAATGGAGCTTAAAGCGGAATTCCACCCAAAAGTAGAACTTCTGCTTTAAGGGAAGGTGACCCCCTGACATGCCACAATTGGCATGTCATTTTTGGAGGGGGGGGGGGTGAGGACCGGAGACCCTGTTTTTACAGGGTCCCAGGTCTCACTTCCTCTCCTGGCGCCGCAGAGCCGGAAGGAAGTTCACCCTCCACCGCCCCCCCAGTGATCTTCTGGGACACGTCACAGGTCCCAGAAGATACACCAAGCTAAAGCTGGACGCCCACACTTGTGATGCCGGTGCCGGACGGAGGAGGGGGAGAAGAGCGGCGCTGCTTGTGGCTGCATCGCTGAAGCCTGGGACACGTGAGTGTCCAATTATTAAAAGTCAGCAGCTACACTTTTTGTAGCTGCTGACTTTTAAAAGGGTGGAACTCCGCTTTAAGACGTCCATGGACTTCAGACAGGACAAACTGTCTGCAAAATACTATATAGCTCTGTCTTCTTTTGTAAGTTCAGCTCAGTAGAACTTACCTGTAGGTAAAATCAATTTCTCATCAATGTGCGCCGTTTAGCAAATATTCACCCTGCATGCAGCTGGTGATGTTAGCGGCGCATGCGCCGATGGTCCGGCATATCGTGCCGGAAGAACATGGAAGAGAGGCCAGGGTAAGATGACAGCCCTCTCATTGGTGACTGCCTGCCTCCTGGAAGTGCTTTGCTCTAAAGTATTTCATAATTATGCCATTGTCTTACAGGTGTGTTTTTTTTTTCTTTATTCTGCAGTGGTTTACTACCGCTTTAATTCAAAATAAACTTCACAAGCTTGTAATTTAGAGAAAGGGAAGGGTTTGTCTGACGAGGTCTTGTGGTAGCCACATGTGTAGCTAGAGATGGGTCAAGTGATCACAAACAAGTGATTCTTCATTGATTAACTTATAGAAACGATTCCTTATGCACTTTTACAAAGATGTGATTTATACATTACAAATCAAGACGATCTATTAAAAATTGATCATTTTGTGATCAGTTCTCTGACACACATTAATATTTGGGTCTAAATCAATCAGGAGCTCATTACTGTAAATGGAAAATCTTTAGTTTGCAATATTTAGTCAAATCAATGTATAGATAGGAAAAATCATGAAGTTATATTTAAAATTTTTCCACAAATTGACTTGACACCTGTTGGACATTTACATTGGAAAGTAAAGTGTGCATACATAACAGTTTATCTATACAATGCATATATGTTTTCTTTTCACAGAAGCTCAAATTAGATTTCTGAAAGCAAAGCTACGAGTCATGCAAGAGGAGCTAGACAACATAACACATGAATGTAATAAAAAGGTAAAATTAATGTTCTAGGCCCGTTGGCACAGTTGGTCTTTTTCTAAAGTTCCTGTATTTACTTCTGTCAGGTTAAAGGAAACCTACACCTTTTGTCTTAAAGAAGAACTCTAGTCACAGCAGTGAAGACATTGCTGTAAAGCAGAGACCTTATTGAAACAGTTATGGGGACTTATTTTGACAGTTCTCTATTAATTTAAATTGTAGCCACTAAAGCCAGCCATAGATGGTTTGAATCTCAGCCCCGTTTCAGCAGGGACCAGCCGAGACTTGAACCATCTATGGGTAGGATGATTGTACTATAGCTGCTAGCAATAATCACTGTGCTCTCCTCCTATCAGGGGAGCACAATAGCTCTGCGGGAGGGATTCCCCCATCAACACTCATGTGTTGATAGGGGAATTGAGGGATCTTCTTTCCTGCCACCCCATGGTTACAGAAAAGAAAATCACATCATCTATGGCAGTGTTTCTCAACTGGGGTTCCGCGGGATTATGGGAGATGTATACTGCCAATCTCATCCTTAATGTGCGCTGAGTCGCTGACACTCAGCACGCATGGATACCCGATGATTTCTCTGTAGTTCCGGCTTTGATGGCGGAGCAGGGGAGGAGTGCAGAGAGCAGGAACAGGAGCCAGAGAAGTAGGAGGTGTTCTATGGTGGTGCTCACTGAGAAGTAACACGTGAAACTCAATCCAAAGGCCAGCAGCCCTCT
>BLSH010247088.1:372189-396963 GCA_018402905.1 Glandirana rugosa
GCCCCCCCCCCCCCCCCCGCACTGTGCAATGCGCTCAGATGGCTCTCTATTTCCCACACACTCTGGATTACCACAGCTATAAGAGTCTTATAGCTGCGGCAATGCAGAGTGCAGGAGGGACAGAGAGCCATCAGAGCACATTGCTGAGTGGGACAACTGCTGTTAAAGGGGCTCTAAAGGGGACACCTGCTTATCTCAAGTTCAACCCAGAATTGAGCATCTGTGCAGAAAAAAGCAAGCCCAAGTTTCACATTTAAAGGAAGTAAGTGTTATCTATCCTATTATTTGATACCGTTTCATCTACAGCTCGCTGATCAGATCCAATGTTCTGTAAGCTGTAGATCTGAATTTTTTTTCAGAGGTTCCCCGAGATCTCAAACTTTTTGCCAAGGGTTCCCCGAAGGCAAAAAGGTTGAGAAACACTGATCTATGGTCTGCCTTAAAGTAACCTTAAACCTTTGGGCTTTTTTTCTTTAAAATAGCAAACATATCATACTTACCTGCTCTGTGCAACATTGCACAGAGCAGCCCCAATCCAGCAGTGGGAACAAATGATGCCTGTTGCTATCAATCTGTGCAGTGAGGAAGGACAGAGCCGGGAGAGCCTCGGCTCTTGTGCACATCGCTGGATTGGGCTCAGGTAAATATAAGGGATGGCTAGGGGGGCACATGAAACACAGAAGATTTTTTTTTACCTTAATACATATAATGCATTAAAAGAGAAATATGGGTTATTGTTTTTTTTTATTCATACTTACCTAGGTGGATGCAGCATTGGTCCAATGCTGCATCTATCCCCTGGCGCCTCTACACTGAGAACCGAGTGATCGAACACTCGCTTCTCACAGCTCCGTGAACAGAATGCTGCTGACTGCCAGTCACAGCTCTCTGCTCTGCCCCCCCCCCCCCTTCGCTCACTGGACACTGAGCTGTGGAGGGGGCGGGATTAGCCGGATCAGGCTCTCAGTGGCTCGCTGAGGGGCTGAGCTGGGTGTCGGTCCAGGGATCTGGCGGTTCCCGACTGCGTGGTAGTGATGACGCTGGGCCTGGACTGACCCTGTAACGTCAGCAAAGAGCGGACTTCAGCCCGCTGTCTGCTGAAAATGGGTGACAGGAGTGCAAAACGAACTGCACTCCTGTGATCCATAGGAGAAGTAGGGCCAAACTAGCGTTGGCTGTACTTCTCTTTTAAGGTAAAAAAGAAAACCCTAAGCGTTTACAACCACTTTAATTCTGTACCAAAATTGCATTTGCTCAGTATAGTTGACTGGTCTTTCAGGTCTTAGATTGCCTGGACAATGTACTGCTCTGTTATTCTGTGGGAGTTCGATGAAAGGTAGGGGAGTCGGAAGAAGAGACCTATAAGTGAAAGTGAAACTGCAGCAGAGCAAGGTCAGGTCCCCTCCCCTGCCAGACAGCTCAAGAGATTTTTCTAATTGTTTATCAAATCTATATTTTCAATCTATATGTAAGTTTTTAGACCCTTTTCACACTGAGGCTCTTTACAGGCCTCTTTGAGCTAAAAATAGCACCTGTAAAGCGCCTCTCCATTAAAGTCAGCATGTGCTTTCACACTGGGGCGGCTTGCAGGAGAGGAAAAAAACTCCTGCAAGCAGCATTTATGGGGCGCTGCGGGATCAGTGCATACACCGCTCCTCCCCCGCCCCTGCCCATTGAAATGAATGGCCAGCTCTTCCTGAAGCAGCTGTACACTGCTTCAGAAGCGCCGCATGCTGGCGCTTTTAAGGGGTTAAAAGCATCCCGCTGCCGCCCGAATAGCGGCGCCAAAGTGCCGCTATAACAGCGGTGCCAAAGCACCACTATAACAGCGGTTAAGTGTCGCTGAACTATCGGCGCTTTACCTCTGATGCTTGGGCGGCCTCTATGTAAAAATTATTTTTCAATTTGCATACAACCTGCCCACAAAAATTGTGTAAAAACAGAAACGTGATAGTTTTATATTAGACCCCTTTTATTGAATACACAGCATGTCTATTTTCCCCAGTTTTAAGTTATTTTTTTATGCTGTTTTAGTGCTTAAAGGCATTATGGAGTTATAAAGTTAGCCATAGAAAAAATGCCACTTGAAAAGCAAATGTCATTCACTCCAGGCCCTATATCATACCCAGGTAGTAGGTAACGTATGCATATCAGGAGACAAATACACAGATTTAAATACATGTCTTAGTTTTTTCCAGATTGCAAAAGATCCAGTGCCCAATTGTAAATGAAAAGTGCAGAATTAGTGGTTACAAACTATCCATCCACACTAAACTAAGTTTCATAAGTTTAAAGCAAATATCTATGAAAAGCCTGGGACTCTATTTATTAATTGGTGCAGTTTTGGTTGATTTTCTGTTTAAATTGTCTGTGAGCTAAAACCTTTTTACAGAGCATAGTATTAGAAATATTATACCAGTTTAAAAAGCACAATGTATATGCTATACTTGTCATCCAATGATACACATATGTGGGAAAACTGACCTATATTTGGGATCTCTTCAGTCTGGATACAAATGGGGACAGAATTAATTGTAAATGAATGCAGTAGTTATATAAAAACTTGGGTAAAATAACAAAAAATAACAAAAAATGCAAAAAAAAAAAAAAAGATAAGCAAGGTATTTATTAAAAAAAATAGTGCACAAGTGAAAGCTGTTTATGTCCTTAATAGTGTAACAATTATTTAGGTAAATAGATTAATCAGAGACTGAATGTCAAGTTAGCTGATGCATACTGGTAAATCTGAACTCCAGGAATTCTCTGTTTTGCATATATGCATTGGTCCATCTTGGTACTTTTGAAGTATATACTGTATATCTCATAACTGATGAGCACTGGGAAAGCTGAATATCACTGTAGTAGTTGGCACTGCTACAGTGAAAACCACAATCTTCTGGGTTCTGCTCAGGTTCTGTGCGAGTGGCTTCCCCTCTGCGCACAGAACACAGGGGGTCTTGTGGTTTGTAAATACAAGGCATTCTCTGAATGATTGAGTGGATGAAAAGCTGTAATATCCCAATTGCCACTAACTATTAGCGCTGACTACTGCAGTGATTTCCATCTTCCCCACTAGCTCATCAGGTATGTGATATGCATACTATTGTTGTATCAAGCTGGACCAGTGTAAGTAGCCAATACAGATAATTCCTGGAGTTCAAATGTAAATTTGCTTTGGGCATCTAGGCTTCAATGATCTGTAGTAATTAAGCTATTACACAAAAAATGACAATTTTTTTCATTTGTAAATGTGTGACCTGTTTTGGGAAAGTTGCATGTATTTTTTCTGTTTGGTGCCATTTATTTCTTAGAGTGCTTGGCTAATCCTGCATGTTCAGTCATGCTTCCTCACCTTAATTGGCAGAGAAAATGGTATCAGGAGCTAAAAGTAATGCATTGTAGCTTGTAATGCATGTCTGGAGAGCTGAATTAGCACAGCATAGCGTTGCAATTGTTAACCCTATTAACTGCTAACTTAATTTTTTTTTTTTTTATTAAAGCGGAGTTCCAGCCTGGGGGAAAAAAATAAAAGTCACCAGCTACAAATACTGTAGCTGCTGACTTTTAATATAAGGACACTTACCTGTCCAGGGAGCCCACGATATTGGCACTCCAAACCGATCTGTCCATCGGCTTCGGGTGCAGGCGCCGGCATTGCAAGTAAGGGAAACTGACAGTGAAGCCTTCAGGCTTCACTGCCAGTTTCCTTCTGCGCATGTGCGTGTCGCGCAGCGCTTTCTGAATGGTCCCATTGTTTTCTGGGACACACACAGGTCCCAGAAGGCAACGGGTGGGATAGAAGGAGGAGGGCCAGATAAAACCGCGGAAGTGACGTACCTCACCGTGGCTAAATGGGATGGAAGTCCTGAAGAAAACATGTCAAAAAGGTACCAAAAGAAAATATTCAAAAACGAGGGGGGGTGGGGTTGTAAATTGTTTGAGACCAAGTTCTCTTTGCCTGGAACTCCGCTATAAATAATTATGTTGCTTATTGGCAACTGTTAATGTTGTTTTTTTTAATGTAATCAACAGGATGATGAAAATCGAACACTTCTGGCTCGTGCAAAAGAACTGGAGGAGGAGCGTGTACGACTACAGAGAACAGCAAACGTACAGCAGACCCAAGCAGAGAAATATAAAGCTTTATCTGAGGAAGCAACTAAAAAGAGTGATGGATTCCAGCATCAAATTTCCTCACTAGAAAAGGTACAGTAACATTAGCTGTGATTTTCTACAAGACTTACTCAGTAAAAACAAAATACAGAAAAGGTTTATGTTCAAAGTGTAGTACCTATAAAGAAAACAATTAGAATCAATCTTGTGCTGGTCTGACTTCATTAAAGTTCTATTTTTTTCCTGTGACGTACTACTTCTTGCACTTCTTATTGAACACTCAAGGTACCAAAGAAATGACAGGGCCACAAACTGCTAGTGCTGGGGCCCTAGGACTAACCTGATAAAATGTTGGAACGCTGGAAAGATGGACACATGTAAGTATGCATCTTTGATGTCCACAAAAGCCAGAAGGTCTCCTTGATGAGGGAAAGCAATGACAGATCTGGTGGATTCCATCTGGTCCTGGATAACTCTCAGGCCAGTGTGTTCCTTCCCCAGAAGAAGCTTCATATTTTCAGTTCTCAGGTTCATGCTCTTTAGTCTAGAAGCCATCTAACTCTCCACTTTTGCATGGTGGTCTTGGGATTGAAGATAGCCTCCTTTGAGGGAGATCCCTTTGTCTTTTTTCACTCCTGACCTCTGCAATGGGGATGTTCTGTCAAGTGGGACAATTTAAGCCTGTTTCTGGACAGACTGATTTATTTACCTCAAGGATCTGGCTTGGTGGCTCGGGGAGTCTAGCTCTGGAAGAGAAAGGAGCAAGGAAGTGCTCTCTTCCTGTCTTTTGGCAGATTTTCATAATGAACACCACCAGTATGACAGACCGGGAAGTAGACTTAGTTGGCGAAAGACACTCTTCTCCCAATAAACTTTAAGCTTCATGTGATTTTTATCCATTCAGTGTTGAAGTTGCCTTTTGGAGGTTTATCCAATCTGGATGCAGGCTGACAACCCAAAGATCAACCATCATTGACAGTGGATCCTGTCCTGAGTGAATGTGCACATTTCAGCCCTGTCAGCTGTGTACATTTCAGGTTTAGGCTATTGCCAGGTAGATTTCCTTAGCCAGCAGCATCTGAGCTTGAGAAAACTGTCTCTATACCCAGGTCACAGGTTGGGGATATCGGATGTAGACCTCCCGGCATCCAGGTACAGTAACAACCTGGACAGGTTTGTATCCAGGTCCAAGGATCCACTGTAGGAAGGAGCAACGCTTCAGGGACAGTTCACCCTGTTCTGTGTCTTTCCCCTGAAACTTCTTAAATTATTAGTATGTCAAAGCTAAACTTGACTAAACCAGGGGAAAACACTCTGTCCCATTGATGCCATGTAGACTTTCCCCAGTTTGCTTCTCTGTACAGCACACAGGAGCCTGAAAATTAATATGATAAAATATATGATCAGTGGCGGCTGGTGAAATTTTAGGATGGGGGGCGCCAGACCCCACCCTTCCTTTTAGACTCCTCCCGCTTCTCATAAGTCCCACCCCTTATAGATTCCACCCATTGTGTCAGGAGTATACAGCCCAGCACCATAAGATAGGGTATACAGCATCGCCAGATAGGAGTATATACAGCATCACCAGAGGGCTATATAGCATCACCAGAGGTGTATATAGCATCACCAGAGGGGTATATACAGCATCACCAGAGGTGTATATAGCATCACCAGAGGGGTATCTAGCATCCATCTACCCCCCCGCCTCCCTCTGCAGGACCCCCCCAGGGCAGTTGGGACATCAAAGTCCCGCACTTACCCCATCTAGGAGCGGGCAGCAGGCAGCTTCGGCCGTGCATCCCCCTCCTCCTCCGAGAAAGGTGCCCAATAGGATCGCCTGTCTTCTCCGCCAATCGGGAAACCGGTAACATACCCACGCTTCCTGATTGGCGGAGAGGCGGTTCAGTGTTAGAAAGGCAAATATTAATTTGCCTTTCTAAGGGCTCGTGGTGCCACGCTCTGCGCCACAAGCCACTTTATGTTGAAGCCTATTCGAGCCTACGGCTCTAATGAGATGCTTCAAGGTACCCCCTGCCACGGTAATTCATGTGGCCGGTGTCCTGAAAGGGGTCGGCTGCATAAATATGGGGTGGTCGCAGGTGGCCATGGATAGATTCATGCTTTGCATGAATCTATCCATAGCATATAGGTGGTGGCGAGGAGAGAGAGGAGAGAGCATCTGTGAACAGCAAATTTTGAAGTCTTGCCACAGATTCTCAATTGGATGTAGGTCTGAACTTTGACTGGCCCATTCTAACACATAAATATGCTTTTATCTAAACCAGGGATATGCAATTAGCGGACCTCCAGCTGTTGCAAAACTACAAGTCCCATCAGGCCTCTGCTTCTGGGTGTCATGCTTGTGGCTGTCAGAGTCTTGCTATGACTCATGGGATTTGTAGTTCTGCAACATCTGGAGGTCCGCTAATTGCATATCCCTGATCTAAACCATTCCATTGTAGCTCTGGCTGTATTTTTAAGGTCCTTGTCCTGCTGGAAGGTGAAACTCTGCCCCAGTTTCAAGTCTTTTGCAGATTTGAACAGGTTTTCTGCTAAGATTGCCCTGTATTTCACTCCATCCATCTTTCCATCAACTCTGACCAGCTTCCCTGTCCCTGCTGAAGAAAAGCATCCCCACAACAGGACGCTTCCACCACCGTGGGGATGGTGTGTTCAGGGTGATGTGCAGTGTTAGTTTTCTGCCACACATAGCGTTTTGCTTTTAGGCCAAGAAGTTCAATTTTGGTCACCCCTGACCAGAGCACCTTCTTCCACATTTTACATTTTACTATGTACCCCACATGGCTTCTCGCAAACTGCAAATGGGACTTCTTGTGGCTTTCTTTCAGCAATAGCTCTTCCATAAAGGCCAAATTTGTGGAGTGCACGACTTAGGCTTACTGTACACGGGACGCTTTTTCAACCTCTCCAGAACGATTTTTTGAAAACTAGAAACCGACGCTTAAAAACGGCCGTTTAGCTGTGTTTTACATGCCGCATTTTGCCATGTTCACGTTTAGAAGTGTTTTTTTTTTTTTAAATGACAAACCCCTGTAAATTAAATGTTGCTAAATGCAAGTTACTGTGTTCAGGTGCATTTACAAGCTGTTGCAGGCATTTGACGTTTTAAATGCCTCTGAACTTCCGTCCCATTTTTGTGCTTTCCAAAAAAAAGCCTCTAAAAACTCAACTGTCTAGAAACTACTGTAAACGACCCTGTGTACCTGTACTGATAAGATAACATAGAGAAGAGTTCAGGGGCAGCTGAAAAAAATGCCCAACTGCCCCTAAACGTCCATTTACCAACAGCAGTATTCATGAGGCCTAATAGTTGTCCTGCGGACAGATTCTCCCACCAGAGCTGTGGATCTCTGCAGCTCTTCCAGAGTTACCATGGGCCTCTTGGCTGCTTCTTCTCTGATTTAATGCTCTCCTTGCCTGGCCTGTCAGTTTAGGTGGACAGCCATGTCTTGGTAGATTTGCAGTTGGGCCATACTCTTTCCATTTTCGGATGATGGATTGAACAGTGCTCTATGAGCTTGGAATATTTTTTATAACCAAACCCTGCTTTAAACTTCTTCACAACTTTGTCCCTGACCTGTCTGGCGTGTTCCTTGACCTTAATGATGCTGTTTGTTCACTAAGGTTCTCTAACAAATCTCTGAGGGCTTCAAAGAACAGCTGTATTTATACTGAGATTAAATTGCACACAGGTGAACTCAATTTACTAATTGGGTGACTTCTGAAGGCAATTGGTTCCACTAGATTTTAGTTAGGGGTATCAGAGTAAAGGGGGCTGAATACAAATGCACACCACACTTTTCAGATATTTATTTGTAAAACAATTTGAAAACCATTTATCATTTTCCTTCCACTTCACCATTGTGTGCCACTTTGTGTTGGTCTATCACATAAAATCCCAATAAAATACATTTACATTTTTGGTTGTAACATCACAAATGGTGGAAAATGTCAAGGGGTATGAATACTTTTTCAAGACTATGTACATTGATTTGGTTTATTTTTACCAAACAAAATGTAGTAGATACATTTGGCCTATATTTATGAAAAAAATATTATTAGCAAAAAATAAAAAAAAAACTCAACCAAAAGAAAGCTCTGTCTCAAAATAATGATAAAAATTTCATTTGGATACAGTGTTGCTTGACTGAGTAATTGTCATTCAAAATATGACAGTGTTGAAAGCTGAAAATTGGCCTGGGCAGGAAGGGGGTGAAAGTGTCGCTATTGAAGTGGTTAAACTCCCAAGTGTTCCATAAATGTTTTTCATGTGTATTGTGTGGCATGCTTGCTGTGTGGTTGCTATGCACTGACCTTATTTGTTAAATCTGCACGCAGTGTACTGTTTAAGAAACCCATATGTTGAATATATCATCTCTTATACCCCTGTTTTCTTTTATTACTGCTGAAGATTTCTTAATTATCTAATCACCTTGTATCTTAATCTCGTAAAGAGGGGTTAATCGGGTATAATTCCATATTTCATGTGCAGCACTGCTAGCTCCTTGTGCTGTCATAGCAGCTAAATATTACAATACAGATGAAGGTTAAAAGCAACTTATTCCCCCAGGAATGGGAGTGAGGAGGAATATGAGGTCATTTTCTATTTTCTTGCTTTTGAAATATTAGCTGAAGTAGGACCTTGGAAGAGAAGTCGGTAGGACTTGCTAATAAGGGATGATGTAACGATACCCATGATGTTCTTGCAGTACTTAAGAGGCACGTGGTGAGAATACAATATTTGTAATGGGAGTTTTGGTGGGGGAGGTTGACGTGTATATTTTTCAAATAAAAAACACACATTTGGATTTTAATATGCAACTTTATTGAAGTAATTTGCTGCAAAGAAGCTATTATTTTTGGTATTTTTGAAAGCAAACATTATTTGATTGCTTCATTTGATTGATACATTTTTATTACAGAGTGTGCTAGCTAATGGCTGTGTTGGTTCTACTGGAAATTTCGTAAACCATGCTGGATGTTGGAATTCATTAATGGAAGCTTACATTTCAAAAAAATTAGAGATGCAGTGATGTATCCTAGCTTTACCCTTTTTATTTTATTTTTTTTTTTAACATGTAAGATATGAGTAAAGCATTGCTAAGAATTTTGATAAGGACAAACAAATATATGGGGGGCTCTCCTATAACATTATTTAAATAATAAATTACTGTACTGTATATAGTAGTTAAAGGAGCATAATTTAAAGTCTGCCTAAAATCCTAATAAAATATACATTTTAGCTGTATACCTTTACAGATGAGGACACAGCGCACAATGGCTGACAGGTTGCCTCTGCAACTTTTAATTCCTTTTTTAATTGATTTTATTTCTGTTTTAATCAATTGAAATTTTAGCATTGGACTATATAGAAAAGTTACCCCAGAAAGGTACTGTGTTTGCAAGTTACCACCTGATTCTTAATGCCTAAATAGTGTTGTAAGGCTACTGTCTTATAATGATATATTACTTTATCAAGGTTATAGAGTCTCTGTGCTGCACTCAAGTATATATAATGATGTTAGCAATACCTGTTACTGTTTCATTTCAATATTTTTAGTTTGCCGTCACTAGAATCACTAGAATCTAATGTACCGAGCAGTTTTGAATTAATTAGTAAAGTACACAGTAGCTAGGGTGCAGCCTGAACAGCCATCCCCGCTCCCTTCTTCCAAATGGGGGAGCTATAAAATCATGGCAACCTCAGGAGTCAGCTTCACGTTGGTTCCAGGGCTTTGGAGGTGAATGCATATATCACCATTGCTTCTGTCACTGCCTTGAAAGCAGAACAAAGCCAGCTTTTCTAAAGATAACAACATTTGTATATTTGCGACTGGGACAACAACCTTCATACTCATTAAAGTGGTTGTAAACCTCAGTCATGGAATCTGAGCAAAGCATATACAGTACAGTATATCTGTAGTGTTTACTTATCTCTTTCCATAGCTCTCAGTATAATTTCTCTCTGGCACTTCCTTCTTCTGTTCTCAGTATGAGTCACTTCTAAGAAGTTTTCTGACACATGAGATAAATTTGTTTAATATCTGTGTATCATCTGAGGATATTCACTTCACTGGGTATATGGGTATATTCACTTTGAGTTAACCTGCACAGTTTAAAACCACAGAAGTGTTCTAGACAAATATGTTCCTTGCAGGTTAGTTTGCCTCCGGTTTAGAGCCTTATGTATCCACAGACTTTGTTACATACTTACCTGTACAGACAGATGTCAGAGGCTTCCTGTGGCAGTAGATCATATGTCTTCTGCCAAAAAGGAGGAGCAGTCTGCTGGCATACAGTATATCACAAAAGGGAGTACACCCCTCACATTTTTAAAAATATTTTATTATATCTTTTCATGTGACAAAACTGAAGAAATGATACTTTGTTACAATGTAAAGTAGTGCGTGTACAGCTTGTATAACAGTGTAAATTTGCTGTCCCTTCAAAATAACTCAACATACAGCCATTAATGTCTAAACCGCTGGCAAAAAAGTGAGTACACCCCTAAGTGAAAATGTCAAAATTGGGCCTAATTAGCCATTTCCCTCCCCAGTGTCATGTGACTCATTAGTGCTACAAGGTCTCAGGTGTGAATGGGGAGCAGGTGTGTTAAATTTGGTGTTATTGCTCTCACGCTCTCATACTGGTCACTGGAGGTTCAACATGGCACCTCATGGCAAAGAACTCTCTGAGGATCTGAAAAAAAGAATTGTTGCTCTACATAAAGATGGCCTTGGCTATAAGAAGATTGCCAAGACCCTGAAACTGAGCTGCAGCACGGTGGCCAAGACCATACAGCGGTTTAACAGGACAGGTTCCACTCAGAACAGGCCTTGCCATGGTCGACCAAAGAAGTTGAGTGGATGTGCTCAGAGTAATATCCAGAGGTTGTCTTTGGGAAATAGAGGAATGAGTGCTGCCAGCATTGCTGCAGAGGTAGAAGGGGTGGGGTGTCAACCTGTTAGTGCTCAGACCATACGCTGCACACTGCATCAAATTGGTCTGCATGGCTGTCGACCCAGAAGGAAGCCTCTTCTAAAGATGATGCACAAGAAAGCCTGCAAACAGTTTGCTGAAGACAAGCAGACTAAGGACATGGATTAATGGAACCATGTCCTGTGGTCTGATGAGACCAAGATAAACTTATTTGGTTCAGATGGTATCAAGCAGGTGTGGTGGCAACCAGGTGAGGAGTACAAAGACAAGTTTGTCTTACCTACAGTCAAGCATGGTGGTGGGAGTGTCATGGTCTGGTGCTGCATGAGTGCTGCCAGCACTGGGGAGCTACAGTTCATTGTGGGAACCATGAATGCCAACATGTACTGTGACATACTGAATCAGCATGATCCCCTCCCTTCGGAGACTGGGCTGCAGGGCAGTATCCCAACATAACGACCCCAAACACACCTCCAAGGTGACCACTGCCTTGCTAAAGAAGCTGAGGGTAAAGGTGATGGACTGGCCAAGCATGTCTCCAGACCTAAACCCTATTGAGCATCTTTGGGGCATCCTCAAACGGAAAGTGGAGGAGCACAAGGTCTCTAACATCCACCAGCTCCGTGATGTCGTCATTGAGGAGTGGAAGAGGACTCCAGGGGCAACATGTGAAGCTCTAATGAACTCCATGCCCAAGTTTAAGGCAGTGCTGGAAAAAAATGGTGGCCACACAAAATCTTGACACTTTGGGTCCAATTTGGCCATTTTCACTTTGGGGTGTACTCACTTTTGTTGCCAGTGGTTTAGACATTAATGGCTGTGTGTTGAGTTATTTTGAGGGGACAGCAACTTTACACTGTTATACAAGCTGTACACTCACTACTTTACATTGTAGCAAAGTGTAATTTCTTCAGTATTGTCACATGAAAAGATATAATGTTTACAAAAATGTGAGGGGTGTACTCACTTTTGTGAGATACTGTAGCTGTGTAGCATAATCTTCACCATTCGGCAGAGACCATTGTTTCAAGACTTTGTTTTTGGTTATGAGACCCACCACTAAAATACGTTTCTTTACGATAAGTAACTATGAAAAATGTTCTGCAAGGTCCCTAAAGGTATGTTCACACTACATGCAGTGACCTGCTAGAGCACATGGAAAATTGTTGTGTTCCATGTACCCCCTTGCACAGCACAATGCTGGTGTCAGGACCTGGGTCTGAAACTGCAGGCCCTACTGTGTCTGGAGATATCTCTTCTTCCTGAGCAACTTGGGATGCTGAACAGCTCCCTGGACAATTCAGTGATCTTGCCTTGAACTCTGTTTTTCTTGAACCTTGAACTCTTTGCTTCTCCCATGAACTTCCTGATTTAAATCAGATCTCATTTGTTTTAAGCCATGCCAGATTGTTGTGCTCTCTCGCTCTTTTTGCTCCTGCTGCCATCCATATCTTTGCTACCACTCGTTTCCAAACTTTGGTTTGTTCCTCAACTACACTTCTGCTTGATCCCAACCTCTAACCACTCGTTATCAACCTTCGACTTGTTTATTTACTACGCTTCTGCTTATCCCTGCCTGCTACCAGCCCCCGGCTTGCTCACCTCTTGGTGGGGTTATCCTAAAGGACTGCGACCTGGTACGAACACGCATCTCCACCATCGGGAGCTCTGGGGAACACTGGTTAGTACCTATACTCTAGTCTTGCTATGCCTCATGGGACTTGGAGTTTTGCAACATCTGGAGGTCCTCTAATTGCATATCCCTGCTTTAGAATATCCATAAGCTCTTTAAAATATGTCAGCACAGACATTTTTAATCTTTAAGAAGGCTTTTTTCTATTGCTGTATGTTTTCCTGTTCAAATTTTCCCTCATTTCCTGTCTGCTGAAACCATTTGTCACTGCGAAAGTGGGTAATGCTATAAAATAATTTGTGATGTAGTCTATAGCTGCTATGTTATAGGAAAAAACTATCTTGATGAAGGTGAGTCACCACAGTGTGTAATATATGCTTGTACTGTAACTGGTATGCTGGCATATTATCAGTCATTAGTGATATTAATGGTCTGTTACTGCCATACAAATCTAAATCCTTTTTTTCACACTTCTTTTATAAACATTTTGCTTTTTTATTATAGGAATTGGAAAACTTTAAGAGGGCACAGAAGCAGTCTGCTAGTAACCAGAGTGCCATTGAGGTTCGCTTGAACAGAGCCCTTGAAGAAGCTGATAAATATAAGATGGAACTCAATAAGCTAAAGCAGAGTAATAAGGTATGCCTTTCCTCTTCTTACTTTGTTAGTCTTTTAAAGCAGAACTACCACATCACTGGTGAATCATGTCACAGTGTTATAGTGTTACTGCTGACACATTTGTTGCCTCTTTATTCCCATACTATTATTTGTCGGGTGGCATTTATTTTGCAAGTAGCTCAACAACTAGCATAGGTAGTTTTGCTGGCATTTTCCTTGAATTTTGTTAACCTAGTCCTTACTGTTTTAATTGCTCTAGCTCAGGGGTCTCCAAACTGTGGCTCAGGGGTTGGATGTGACCCTTTGCTTGTCTTTATCCAGCCGTTGGAGCTCTATTCATCTGACTGATGGAGCATTATTCCTGTCACTGATACCAACAATAGGACACTATCCCTACCACTGATCCAAACAATGTGGCACTATTCTTCCCACTGACACTAATGATGGGGCACTATTCCTCCCACACCAACAGCAGGGCAATATTCTTCCCACTGATACCCGTGAAGGGGCACTATTTCTTCCCCTGATACCAAGAATAAGACACTATTCCTCCCACTGACACCATAGTGGGGCACTATTCCTTACCCTGATACAATGGGGCACCGTTCCCACTAATACCAATGATGGGGTATTGTTTACTCCTATTAATGCCATTTTCTACTCACATCGGCCACAGTCCAGCTGAAGGACAGTAAACTGGCCCTTTGTTTAGAAAGTTTGGAGACCCCTGCTTTAGCTGGAAGTACCACCTTGCATTGACTGTCAAATGTAACTTAAAGGGGGCGTGGCCTGCACGGGCATGTGAGCGGACGCTTTGCACAGAGCTCCCGCTGAGAATATCCTCCACCGATCCTTATCCCGCACATAAAACGAGCACATACCGACTGGGACCCGCTCCTTACGCCCTAGAGACCTCACAGGATTACAAGTGCCCATTTTGAAGAACGAAGATGTCCAGAAAAATGGAGAAAACATTTGCGGCTGCGGCATCTAAGGAGGCCCAGGATGGCGATGGCCCCCCTCTCCCTCAGCGCGCTCCACGAGGCACGAGAAACAACTGGAGAAGGAGGGTAAGCAGACTAAAGCCCACAAACTGACTAAAGACCAGCCCAGAGATATGCTTTTTTACACTCAGAGGACACCTGCGGCTACTCAATCCACCCCTTGTTACCACGCTGACGATACAGACCAAGAGGGACAGGATGACACGTTGCCTCTGGCGGCATCACCGATCCTTGATCCGAGCGATTGCCCGATCCACGATCCGAATCTTCGTTCGGGAGCCGCGGAGGGAAACCTTTGTTCGGGAGCTGCTGAGGAAGATGCCCAACCTACACTGACAGATATCCTGATGGCTGTCCACAAATGTACTGCTGCAGTGGATGATCTAAAGGTACAGTTTGGGGGCCTGACAGAATCGGTCTCCCTCCTGCGCCAAGATATACAGAAGATCAGGAAGCGGACAACAGCAGCAGAGGGAAGAATCAGTGAGCTGGAAGATCAAATTACCCCCCTGGCCAGGGACACCAGATCTGCCATACAGCAAGCAATGCAGAATGCAGCCAAAGCCGATGATATTGAGAATCGGCTGAGACGTAATAATATACGCATTGTAGGCCTTCCAGAAAAGGTTGAGGGCCGGGGCCCCACAACCTTTGTGGAGTCCTGGTTGCAGGAAGTATTTGGCAAGGAGGCTTTTTCTCCCCTGTTTGCAATTGAGCGGGCCCACCGCACACCTCCACGACCGCTGCCAGTCGGTAACAGACCCAGATCCATGTTGGCCAGGCTATTGAACTATAGAGACCGGGAAGTGATCCTACGTCTGGCAAGGGAGAGAGGGGCTATCCAATTCAATGGCAGCAGGATTTCATTCTACCCAGACTTCTCGGCCGAAGTCCAGCATAGGCGGGTGAAATTTGTTGATGTCAAGCAACGGCTACAACGCCTTCAAATTTCCTACGCCATGCTATACCCAACTAAACTGCGAGTCACGGTGGGGGGCCAAGCCACGTTCTTTGAAACAGCCACGGAGGCCGCAGATTGGCTGGATCACAATGAACAGGACCTCCGCCACAGACGTCGAGATGACAGGAGAGATGGACACTAAAAGTTATCCAGTAGGACGTGAGGATGCACACTTCTCTATTCCTGGAACTTTTATACCTTAATATAGGGACCTTATACTAGTTTCACTCTCAGCGCTCCGGCTACCTGACTTCTTGGTGGGTGCTGTATCGAACATGATTCAAGCTTTGTACTGGACCTTCGAAGTTATTCAAGAATTTCTGGAGTTGCAGAATCGGTTCCCCTCGTTTTGTTGCCCTGTTAGCACATATCATAACAGACGTAGGTGGCCGCGGGAGAGGCACACGTCTACAACCCTGGACATACCATTACTATTCCTGACAACCCCCATGTGGGGACATGATCTGTTCCAGAGGGACTTGTTTGTTGCGCAGTTGCGCATGACTGTCGACAAAATGCAGATGAACGCTTTAATTCCTGGGCTTCAGCCGTCTGGTGTCCCCTTGTCCACCTTTGACACCTACATCTCCCCTGTGTCCTGCTGTGGGGGTGCCACTGCTCGTATGAGAATGGATACAAATGATATGATCTATACTTGTGACTATACCCGATATCTACAATGGCTACCACCTCAATAGTCTCTTGGAATGTTCGAGGACTGAGTGACCCCTTAAAACGAACTATGATCTCCATGTGCCTTAAGAAGTTCCATCCAGCGATAATAGCCTTGCAAGAGACGGACCTCACAAGAGACTCAGTGAACTGTTTGAGGTATACTTGGGTGGGCAGGGCGTACCACTCCACTCACTCCGCTTACTCACGCGGCGTGAGTGTTCTGGTCCACAGGTCCCTGGCCTTTCAGGAGCTGGATGCTAAGATAGACCCCGGGGGTCGCTATGTGTTTCTTTACTGTAAAGTATTTAGCTTGACTCTCATTATGGCATTCCTGTACAACCCCCCTCCGTTTTCTAGGGACATCCTGCAACAAGTGCTAGCCTACCAGACAGACAAACCTGATGTGCCTACCCTATTAATGGGGGATTTCAATGGGTATCTGGACCCACAGCTAGATAAACACCCTCCTGCTCCCGCTTCGGCAGGTAAACGGGGCACAATACTTTGCCGTCTGCTGGCTGAGGTGGGCTGGACGGATATATGGCGCATGAAACATCCTAGTACTAGGCAATTCTCTTGCTTTTCTAAGACTCATGGTTCCTTATCCCGAATAGATCTGTGTGTTGGCTCAGTTCATATGCTTAACAATGTGACCGGGGTTGAATACCACCCTAGGGGGGTTTCAGACCACTCCCCTCTGGTGGCGCACCTGACCACAAGACCGAACTCCTTGTTACCGAGGGCCCCATGGAGACTCAATGCTTTTTGGCTCAAGCTATTTCCCTCTCATGAGCGCGTGACACGCCAAATTACATCCTTTTTTGCAGACCGACCTCACCATGGGGACCCCCTTCTCCAATGGGACGCCTTTAAGGCGTACCTGAGGGGGGTTTTCATCGCTGAAATAAATGGCATAAAGTGCAATTCGCGGGCACTGATGGAACAGGTGGAGAATCAGGTAAATAGCCTGGAACTCTCATTTATTACTGATCCGTCGGACTCTGCGAGGGAGGCGTGGATTGCGGCCCAGGCCTCTCTGGACCGCCTGAGATCCTCCACTGCGGAGAGAAAACGGTTTATCAGTAAAGCAGCATTCTATGAGGAGGGAGAGCAGATGGGCCGCCTATTGGCAAAAATTGCTAGCTCCCATGCCTCCTCCCCCACCATAGGAGCAATACGTACCTCTCTGGGAAGGGTTGTGAACAACCCGGACCTCATAGTTACGGAATTGGCCAAGTTCTATGCAGACCTATACAAATCCGGGGAGAACTATTCAGATGACTCCCTGGGAAAATTTCTCCAATCCATCCCCCTACCTGTGCTGCCACGAAAGGCTAGGAAAGACTTAGATGCCCCCTATCTCTGCAGGAACTGCAAGAGGCAGTGAGCACATTTCCCACATGTAAGGCTCCGGGAGATGATGACATCCCTGCGGAGGTGTATGTAACATATGGGGAGGTCATCCTTCCGCAGCTGTTAAAGGTCTTTAATACCGCCTTGGAACAGGGGCGACTCCCACCGTCTATGAATAGGGCGACTATAGTATTAATACTCAAACCAGGTAAAGACCCATTAGATCCAGGCTCCTACAGGCCCATATCTTTGCTACAGAACGACATTAAGATCTTGGCAAAGGTATTGGCCTTGCGGGTAAATAAGATAATCCAGACCATTATGCACCCCGATCAGGCAGGGTTCATGCCGGGAAATTCCACAGCCACAAACCTCAGGAGACTATTCCTTAACCTCCAGGCTGGGGCTGACAATGTAGGACGGAGAGCGCTCCTGTCACTTGATGCCAATAAGGCGTTTGACAGCGTTAGCTGGAGATATCTATGGGTGGTGCTATCCAGGTTTGGATTTGGGGATACGTTTATAGCATGGACAAAGCTTCTGTATGGGGCCCCACAGGCGGCAATACGGGTCTCGGATAGAACATCGCCCATGTTCGACTTGGCCAGGGGGACCAGGCAGGGCTGTCCCCTGTCCCCTCTGCTCTTTGCGATAGCCATCGAGCCCTTGGCGGCGCAGGTACGGGATGGTGCTCAGATCACGGGATTTAGGTATGGTGAGGTGCAGGAGAAAATCATGCTTTATGCAGATGACATGCTCCTCTTCCTAGGGGACACTTCCACGTCCCTGGCGGGGGTCATGTCCCTCATATCTGAATTTGGTACCTTTTCCGGCCTCACCATCAATTGGACAAAATCCGCACTGATGCTACTGGATGAAGCACAGGGTGCGGGGTCTCCACCCCAATGCCCAATTCCAATAGTAACTACTTTTAAATACTTAGGGATCCAGATATCCCCCAAACCTTTGGATTACTGTAGCCTCAATATCCACCCCATACTCACTAAATTCAGGGATAAAATCAATATCTGGAATAGGCTTAAGATCTCCCTGGCCGGAAAGGCAAATTTGATAAAAATGATATTGATGCCTCAGCTCCTGTATCTACTCCATAACACCCCAGTAGTGATTCCACTCAAAATATTTAGAATTGTGAACTTCCTGTTTAGGCTGCTATTGTGGTCCTTTAAGGCACCTAGAGTCCGACTGGAACAGCTGCAATATCCCAAGGATGCGGGAGGCTTGGCGCTTCCCAACCCCTGGCTGTACTACCTTGCCTCACAGCTGCAGCAATTGGTAGGAATTATGTCCCCTAGCCCGGCTGGCCCGTCGGCCACATTGCTGTTATGGGGCACGGGGGCGAGATCTGTCCCGGAGGGACTGGAGGCCCAACAATTTCAAAAACCAAATAAACAGATGCCCACCTATGTCCTATTACAAAAGATCTGGAACAAGGCCAAACAGTTGCAGGGAGTCCAGGGATTTACGGATTTTAGCCCCATCTGGGATAACGCAACATATGAGGAGCTAGCCAAATTGCGACAGGGACAGAGATGGCGTGTATTTGGGATAACTCACCTCACCCAGATATTTCATAATGGCAGGCTACTCTCCTTTTCCACTCTGCAGTTTAAATTTGCCCTACCTCCAAACATGGCATTCCATTATATGCAACTCCGACACGCGGTCATAGCACAGGGAGCAGCAGCGGAGTGGTCACACTCGCCTACTCCAATATTCCATTTAATTAAAACAGCAACAGGAACTAAGGGATTTATTTCACAGTGCTACAGCATGCTTCTAAACGAGTACCTGACTAATTATCCCCAGAAAGCTAAGCAAAAATGGGCGGTGGACTTGGGGGAGGTGACTGAGGACCAGTGGGAAGACGCTTTGCAAGCGGTCACTACCTGCTCTCTTAACCTAGCACAGAAGGTATCCCAATTGTATATCCTTTTACGAGTCCACCGCACACCAGTGTCACTACATAGAATGGGAATTCTGGAAAGCCCTATTTGCAACAGATGTAAGGTGGGATCTGGTGACCTCATCCACCTTCTGTGGCGCTGTCCGAAGCTCCACAGGTACTGGAGGGGAGTCATGCATACACTTAATAGTGTATTTCATACAAACGTCCCAATGGACCCCATTTGCTGCATATTGGGCTCTTTAGGGGAGGTCATACCCGATGAAATGACAAGAGTGGCGTTCTCCAGGGCCCTCTTCCAAGCTAGGAAAATGATCTTGCTGAAATGGAAACTTGACACTCCACCTTCTACTAAAGCATGGATTGCGCATATGGGTGACACTCTTGGACTAGAACGCTATATATATCAACATAGGGGCAGACCGGGTAGGTTCGAGCAGCTCTGGGCGCCGTGGCTGGATACTCCTGGCCTGAGCCCCCTGGAGTTGGTCAGCCTTCAGCTACTACAGGGCGTATGAGTGGTTGGGCCCCTAAGATGCACAGACGTGGACGTTGGGGGGCGTGGGGCCATAATAATCACGTAAGATTGAAACCTAACCATTGGCTGATGTATGAGGGGGAGAAAAACTTAGGCCCTGGGCATCTGAGAAATGTTTGATGTTAATCCGATCTTACTAAACTAAAGAGGAATTGTGACATGATGGAGCTGTATTGGGTGGGACAAATTGATGTTTATATCATTTTGTACACTACTGCTAAAGCACTTGAGATGTATATGTACTTTGATTGTCGACAATAAAACATGTTTGATTTAAAAAAAAAAAAATGTAACTTAAAGTTGAAATAAATTAAAACCTAATGCATTTATGTGAGGAACTAAAAACAACTTTTTCACTTCTTCAGCACTCTGTTTCCATCAGAATGCTAGAACGTACAGATTTATATATAACACATGTACCTAAAAAAGGGAGAGGTGTCAATGCAGCCTTAAAGGATCAGTCAAGGCTGATAATCTATTTTTTGTAAATAAGCATGTTACATGTTACACCTGTATTTAGGGTGTATCCTGTAACATGCTTCAATTCCAATGGCCCCCACTGCCAGAACCCCCTCCCTGTTATCAGATTTCAAAATTGACATGAAGGTGCAGGGCTCTGCCCACACAGCTGCGTCATTCATTCACAGCAATCTGTGATTGAGGAAACTACAAGTCTCATCTGTCCACTGCAGTAGATGGCTTATGGTTTTCAATAAACTGTGAGGGGGCGCTAATGAGTGTGCTCATAGTTAATTCAAAGCCCTGCAGCTTTCAGACTGAAAGTCCTACAGAGGTATGGGCAGAAATCTGTAGGGCTTGTTTGCAGGAGCCTGACATTGCACCTATGATCCACTGATTGTGGGGGCAATGCTCTGCAGGCCCCTGTGAAATAAATAAATGCATATTTTTTTCCCACAAAAACATGCATTTATTTTTTTTTTTGCAAAGGTGAACTTTTAAACCACGTGCCAATTTTGTTGTAGGTTCCTAGGCATACACTTTTGCTTTACCTTTGAGGGGTTCTCTCTTTGTTGGATTTCATATATACTTCTAGATGGACAAGTCTGGAACTCTGGCAGGAAGATCTCACTGTTGGTGTATCCAAGACTTCTAAGAACTGACTCTTCCCACTTGTATATAAATACCACCTTGAAGTGGATTGACTTCTTGGAGCTGAACTCCTGGAAAAGTAAAAATGTTCCTCTGCACGGGTCAACTGCTCAATTCAGTCTAAGGATCTAGAAAAGCACTTTTACTTACCCGATTCTCCGCTCCTACAGCCTCTTCTATACTGCTAGACTGGTCCCAGCAGTCTCTTCTTCCCTACACTCCAGCAGTCTAAAGTCCTCTGACATCACACTGATGTGCACTGGACATGAGCATGCCGAGGAACAGTTAATGCTGGAGCATGGGGGAGCACTTTCTGCTGGGGAAACAGGATCGGGTAAGTAAAAATGCTTCTCTTGTCCCCTAGACAGGAACAAGCAAGGAGCATTTTTACTTTTTCTGGATTTAGGCTTTAAATTGCTGCATGTAGACCAGTAACCATTTTCATAGATTTACTTTGGTGTAGCTGTACAATGTCACCATTCTATTCCCTCTATAAGAATAACATTTTTTCTTTTTGTTAAATCAGTCCAGTGTCCTTACTAGACTTTTTTTTTTTTTTTTTTTTTTAGAACATTGTTTAGTTCTTATCCTTGAATTGTGACCCTCCTGTATATTAGCTGAGGTATAAAAATGTTTTTTTCACAATTGCTCCAGATGTGTATTGTGTGTATGACGTCTACAAATAAGACAAAAGATATCCAGCTGATACAGCAATAAAGCAGATGCCTGGCTTTAATCTGTGCACCGATTGCATTTTCCCCTAGTTGTCTTTGTCTAATTTGTCAGCGTAACATACAGTAGAGTCTGAGGCTTCTAAATTGGTTTACAGGAAATAAAGGATTACTATAGATATTTTATTTATTTCAGGTACTTATATAGCGCTGTCAATTTACGCAGCGCTGTACATATATATTGTACATTCACATCAGTCCCCACCCTCAAGGAGCTCACTATCTAAGGTCCCTAACTCACATTCATACATATACTAGGGCCAATTTAGACAGGAGCCAAATTGATATGGTAGAATAACATAAAAAAAAGTATTTTCTTTAATAAAAATTCAAAGGGCAGTGATGGGTTTTGTGTAGCATCCAGTTGTAGATGCCTTCTATTAGTCTGACTGCACAAATTTGATGAACGCTAATTGCTGATTGGTCATTAGGTGTATTCCCATACAATTTAGCATAATTGAGGGACTGACGTGCAATTCCAGTGCACTCATGCGTTTTTACATGTTTTTTTTCTGCTTCCATTGAAGTCAATAGGGCCAAAAATGCCCCATTCTGTGTCAAAAGTAGCTCATGTATCTATCTTTTGGAGCTTCAGGCGTTAAGCTACAAGTGCCCGAAAACTGAAATGTGAACAGGAACAATTTAAAAGAATGGCATTTGGACTCTTGGCCATTTTGCAGCTTCGAGGTACAACGCACAGGTGTGAATGGCTACTTATGGTATTGATACAAGCCATTTAACACTAACAGGGATGCTTAAAATGGTCAGTTTTTATTCATTTATGTATTACTATTATTATTACTAAATACAGGTAATTTATCTAGTGCAATTTACACAGCGCTTTACATATGCAGCGGGTAAAATAAGTAATGAACATGTCACCATTTTTCTAGGCAAATCTATTTCTAAAGGTGCTATTGACATGAAATTTTCACCACATGTCAGTAACAACCCATACAATCCATATATACAAAGAAACCAAAACAAATAATAACAAAACCAGTGCCTGTCAGATGCAGCCTGCCAGTGCCTGTCAGATGCAGCCTACCAGTGCCCGGATCAGAGCGGCGATCTCCTGTTGTGTCATGGAGCTGGATTTGATTTTCCCAGGCCGGGCGGCCGCAGTAACGATGTCCTGCCTCCTGTGATAGACATCACACTGATTCAGTGTGCCGTCTGTCACAGGAGGCGGTACATTGTTACTGCGGCCGCCCGGACAACTCAGCTCCGTGACACAGGGAGATCGCCGGTCTGTGTGAGGAGGAGAGGAGAAGGGAGGGGAGGACTGACTGAGCCAGGATGACACCCCTGCAATGTGTGGCACCCGGGGTGGACCCCGTCCCCTTTTCTGGGCCATTATCTGCACTTTTTCTTTCGGCCGAATGAAAAAACACTGTTTTCGAGTGATATGTTTCGGCTGCCTAAATTTCAGTGCACCAATAGTGAGGGAGGGTCACCCCTGTTAGTTTATTTTTTACTGTGTCCCATTGGGGAGATTTCCCTTCACTTCCGGTCCCATAGCCAAAACAGGAAGTGAAAGGACATCTCTGCAAATTAAAGGAATTTTTTGGGGACCTCCAGGTCCCCTTTAGCAAATTGCTCCTCTATTACTTTTCTGGGGACAATCCAAAATGTTGGATTTTCTTTTTACTTTCACTTTCAATGATAATGGTAAACAGGACAAATAGAGAGGGTGGATCTCCATAACAGGGGCACAGAAGGCATTATAAACAGACAGGTGTTCTAATCTCTCTCCACTCTACCCAAGATTAAAAAAAATAATAATTTGCCTTTAGTTGTACTTCAAGTCGCCCATACATGGATGAAAATTCAGTCGGTTCAGCAGAAACCAACTGAATTTCAATCCATGGGCTGGGAGGTTGTGCAGAAGTCTATATACCAACTGACTTCTGTACAACCACCCTGTCAGGTTTTCCTTGATCGATCAGCGCCACAAGCTATAGCCAGCAGTGCTGATCAGTGCATTCTGATGGTTGGGAGGTCTCCCCACTGTCACAATACAATATCTCAGTGGGGAGGATTCCCCCATCCACACACAAAATGGTTGAAGAAAAAAAAAACTGCCTCATGTATGGGCTGCCTTAGGTGGTCATAGACATCCTGGGCATACTGCCCTAATCCTTATTACTGTTAGGTGCACAGTCAAGACACAGCAGCTGTCAGCCTCTTTGACAGGCTGCCGGCAACAGGGCTGGATGGAGCACCTCTGCCTACAGCTAAATTCCAGAACCCAGTGCCCCGGGGTTAAACATCCATGGGACCTTTTACTCTTTTGCACTCATTATGAATAATGATTCAGATAGAGTAAAATGGGCTACTTGAATAGAGAGTTTGGAAATGGCACCCCCATGTTTTTTTCATAACCGATTTCCTCTCATATATATTGTTTGTTTAAGAAAGTTTACAGAAACAGGTCACATTTGTGTCTTTAAAAAATGTTATTTTTTCTGTTTTGAACTTGAACCACCAACAAGTAATAGTTGTACTACAATATTATGGTGATCATTTTATTTTCTACTACCTGAACCATAGGAGTAACCTACCTACATTGCTGTCAGTTTGTATACTGTTACAGCATTTCCAGTGGCAGATGGGTATAAAAATGGAATTTCACTAATGCACTGCTCCTTTCTCCCAGGATACTGCTAATCAAGAGCGCAGAAAGATTGATGAACTAAAACTGGAAAACAAGAAGCTGGAAAAACAAAAGGCAGATTTGATGGCTGGATTTAAGAAACAACTCAAACTTATAGACATTTTAAAAAGACAAAAGGTGAGCATGTTGTATATCCTTTTTCTGTTTGTAAACCAAGCTGTGTTCCAATGTCTGTCTACATCTAAACTACATGTATAACATAATTCCAGTATAATTACAGAGAAAAAAATGACCCTTAATGAGAAAATACATGAGGAAATGTTTGAAGATCTCCCAGCATATTGGGTATGATCAGTGGCGTAACTAGAACCCTCAGGGCCCCGATGCAAGAAACCATGAAGGGCCCCCCTGGCAGGGCCCTTTCCTCGGAGCCCGGTCGCAAGTCACTTGTGCCTCTAGTTTAGACGGAAAACAAAAAGGTCGAAGAACAAAAGGTCAAAATCAAGTAGTTAGAAAGACGCGAGAACTAATCGT
>BLSH010247088.1:396973-412150 GCA_018402905.1 Glandirana rugosa
CCACCTATGCCTCTAATTACCCCCCCAGCACACCCATCTATGCCTCTAACTACCCCCCACACATATACCCACATACATGCAGAATTGCAGAAAGTTAAAAAAATGTCAGTACCTTCTCTCTTCCTGCCGAGTACTGCACTGTAGGGGGAGACAAAGAGCACAGCACACACTGCTTTCACTTTCACAGTGTGACGAGGCTCCCTGCAGCGCCGTTCGGCTGAGGAACGGAGCGCTCAAGTCCTCATCCCCTCACCTAATCTAGGCATACAAGGGGCCCTTATGGGCCCCCCCAGCATGGGGCCCGGTCGCCATGGCGACTCCTGCGACCCCCTATCCGCCCGCCTCTGGGTATGATGCTTAGTATGGCATTACCATCAACTGCCCATACTTCTCTTGTTTGTCTCCTCACTTCCCAGCCAGAGGTTAGAGAATGAAGGAGGGAGGACCTGCTATTCCTCTCTGTGTGTCCTGGCTTGTTTATAGATTTGGAAAGAATATGGAAGGGTTAGAACTTCTGAAAGGTTTATATTGCTGTCTCTGTATCCTTTTAGGAACTTTTTTTTACTTGGTTTTTCTGGCTACTGGTAGTTAGAGGAAGGTTACCTACAGTATATATAGCAGTAGAAAACAACAATAATAGAGACTCTTTTGCTGTGAAATTAGGATTTTTGGTTTACCTGTAAAACTTTTTTCTTGGAGTTCATCACAGGACACAGAGGACTTAATATTAAAGGAGAGGTACAGCTAAAAATTGTCTGTTCTTCTCCTGTGGATCACAGAAGTGCAGTTTATTCTGCACTCCTGTGACCAGTTTTCAGCAGACAGCGGGCTGAAGCCTGCTGTCAGTTGAAGTCACAGAGCCGGTCCAGGCTCAAGAAAGATCGCGACTGACAGTCACCAGCTCTCTGCTCACAGAGCTGTGAGAACTGAGCGATCAGTGGTGTTTGAGCTGGTGGGGGACAGATGCAGCATCAGACCAATGTTGCAACCAGCTAGGTAAGTATGATTAAAAAAAAATAAAAAAAATCAAATCTCATACTTTTCTTTTAATGACTAGGTGGGTTATGCTGCCACATTCAGGTGAATGGACTAGCCAAAAGGCAGCAATCTCCATCTAGGCATAGCCCCTTCTAGCTCAACTAAGCCTCATTTTTGTAGCAAATGATGAGGAACAGACATGTAGGGAGGGATCTCTGTTCCGTCTGTTACCTCTAAAGGCATTTTACAGGTAAACCAAAAAATCCTAATTTCTTAATCATACATAACAGAACACATATTCATGACTACCTGGAATGTCCCAAAGCAATGAGCATGAGGAGTGGGCAACACAGCAAGAAGGTAAAACATACCCAAAAGCCTGAAACAGCGACACCACTACAAAGCTGCCTACAAGATCTTTTTCCCCAAAACTGGCAGTACTTAGTAAGTGTGATGAAGCGGAGTTCCACCCATTTAAAAGTCAGCAGCTACAAAAAGTGTAGCTGCTGACTTTTAATAAGCGGTTACTCACCTGTCCTACAATCACTGGGAGGGAGGGGGAGAGGTGAACTTCCTTCCGGTTCCGCGGTGCCTGGAGAGGAAGTGGAGCTGGGACCCTGTCAAAACAGGGGTCACCTACACTTAAAGTGGAAGCTCCACTTTTGGGTGGAACTCCCCTTTAAGAGAAGACCAGGTAGCTGTTTTACAAACTTGAACAACAGAAGCTTAATGCTGAATTGCCCAGAAAGTAATTACACCCCTATGTGGAATGGACCTTGACAGGGCAAGGAGGAATCTTGCCCTTTGTAACATAGGCTTGAGAAATGAGCTGATGAATTCACCTAGAAATAGAGGATTGAGAAGCAGTCTGACATTTGCGAGGATTCTCAGGTAGAACAAACAGGATATCAGAATTTTGAAATAAAACTGAAGACTCGAACAGTTTTAACAACATCCAAAAAGTGACATATCTCCTTCTTAAGAAAACTGATCCCAAGGAGTCACTATTACATTTACAACAAATGCCTGAAGGATCCCTGGTTCTGTAAACAAACCTATCTAGTTTGCTGATGAATCTGGACACCAAGAGATCTAAATCAAGTGTCCCCCACTGCAGACCAATCTCTGCGAACAACTCCTGTGGAAAGGGTCCATTGTCCCAGATTCATATGCTGATGCCTGAGAAATTCCACCTGCCAATTTTACATGCCAGGACATAACGTTCTGCCCAAGATATGATCAGGTCTGTTTGATCTATCCTGAGTAGATTAACTTCATGTCCTTAGATGTATGCCATAGCCATGGCATTGTCCGACTGTAACCTGATGAGGGGACTCCAAAGTTAGACAGACCAGTGTGCAGGAGCCAACAGAAACGCCTAAAGTTCCAGTATGTTGATCGTCAAATTCCTCTTTGCTGAGGACTACATTTTCTGAACCTAGAGGCCCACTAGAACACCTCCCAAGTCCAACAGACTGGCATCCGTTGGCAAGGCCTTCCAATTTAAACAAAGGATATCACAGCATCTGTAAGGGTATCCACGGCTCTAGAGCTGATCAGGTGTCAGTAGTCAGATGCATCGGCAGATCCAGGAACGCCTGATGTTTGTCCCATGCCAACAGGATATTGACCCGAAGAGCTCTGGAGTTAGAAACTGGGCATGCCACATCTAAGGTAGCTACCATCTTCCCCAGCACCCCCATGCAGGCCAGAACCAAGGGCCTTTCCAATGACTTCAGGGACTCCAGCTCTCCAGAGAGTGTGTCGAAACCAAGACTGACTTCTGAAAGTTTAGTGCCCAACCAAACCTTTCCAAGACCTGTACTATCTGATAGAAATGGGCTGTCAGCTTCGGAGCCCATTACTCCATAAGTTTTTCCAGGTTCCTCAAAATGGGAATAGATTAGGTCCTCAACAATCCCAAAACCAGTGGCAAAACCTTGGGAAACACTCTAGGGGCAGTGGACATGCCGAAAGTTGAAGACATAAAAATGACAGTGATGAACGTCCACTGTGAATCACAGAAACTGTTGATTAGGCCGGAGAATCGTGATGTGAAGGCATGAATCCTTAATATACACCAGGATGCTAGGACGTCCTCCTGCAAAGCAATCACAGATTGGGTGGTTACCTTCCTCAATTTCTGTACTGTTAGGAACTTGTTAAGACCCTTGAGGAACAGAATAGCCTGTGTATCTCTGGCTTGGGAAAGGTAAACAGATTGGAATAGAAGCCATGAGACCTCTCCCCTTCTGGTAAAGGTGCGATGATCCCCTGGAATAGCAGCTGCTGCATAGAAAACTGCTATTTTTGGAGTTCTGACTAGACCAAAATTGTGGAGAGGGAAAGCAGCAAAACTCCAGTTTGCAGCCCCTTGACACCATGCTACAGACAGTCGTCTGTGACTTCTTGAGCAGAGGCAACTGCAAAGACCAATAGATGGCCACCTACTCGTGCAGGTTGGTCCAAACAAGTGTTTGCCCTCGAAGGACGGCCTCTCAGTATGCTTCTTGCACTGACTAAAACTTCAGCCATAGGACTCTTCTAATGTGGATAGACATGGTGCCCAACTTTGAAAGCTGCCGTATGGAATCCTCCAAGGCATCCATCAATAAACTCTCTGATTTTTTTGGAATGCTTTCTGAAAATATACCCGGAACTGCCAGATGGCAGGATCCCCCTAGTCCAATTCTCTGGAATGCAGCATAAGCTTCGCTCACACTTTAAGGGACAGGCAAGTCCCATCACAGCTACCACAGGCTGCAGAGCCGCTCCTACTTGAGAAAAGGACGCTTTAAAGAGGGCCTCTAACCTTTTGTCTGTGGCATCTTTAAAGACCAGGACATCATCCACTGGGACTAGGTTCCTTATTTAGATAGGAAATGACCAGATCAACAGAAAGAAAACCCAGTTTTTTGTAGAATTCTTCCTCTGTGGAGTACTGTTACGCAAAACACTTCAAAGTTGAAAATGATTTCCCCGGCTAAGCCCAATCAGCCCACATCAAAGCAAAGTGAGGATGCATTGGAAATGATTTTGGGCTGTTTTGGTGGCTGCCAGGACCCAAAACCAGTGCCTTTAGGGGAAGAGGATTTCAGCAGTGGTAACTTAAGGTTAATGGGCACTACATCCACCAGCAAGCCCAGGGTGGTTTTATGTGTCTGAGACAGCCCTGGACCCCAAGATTCCACCTGGGAGGACTCATCTACAGGAGATTCCCAATCCTCACGAACTCCCCCTTTATCTTCACCTTGAAGATGTTCCGATGCCTCATCCTCCCGCAAAAAGGGAGAAGAGGAGGAAGAGTGCCTACTCTTGTGTCCCAGGGATTTCAAGCCAAGGATAACCCATGTGACCTGATCTTGCAGTCCAGAAACTGCTGCAGAAATGTCCTCCCTTAACACAAAGGTAGTGGAGGATTTTGCTCCTGAGGCAGTGGAAATACTAGATACGGGTAGGTATTTAGAGCTAGTCTAAACTTTTGCAGATAGATGAACTGTGCAGGAGGTCCTCCCCACCTGAATAAGGGATTTGAGAGCCCACCACATGGCTTGCTGAAAATCTGTAGGCCTGTTTATACCTCAAGGGAAGCACCCACCCAGCTGAAACGGGTGTAGGCACAAGCCAAATCACCTACAGTGCCTTGAAAATGTATTCATACTCTTTGAAATTTTCCACATTTTGTAATATTACAACCAAAAAATGTAAATGTATTTTAATGGGATTTTATGTGATAGACCAACACAAAGTGGCACAAAATTGTGAAGAAGGAAAGTGATAAATGGTTTTCAACATTTTTTACAAATAAATATCTGAAAATGGGGGCATGCATTTGTATTCAGCCCCCTTCCATAAAGGCCAGATCTGTGGAGTGCATGACTAATAATTGTCCTGTGGACAGATTTTGCCACCTGAGCTGTGAATCTCTACAGCTCCTCCAGAGTTACCATGGACCTCTTGGCTGATCCTCTGCTCTCCTTGCCCGGCCTGTCGGTTGAGGTGAACGGCCATGTCTTGGTAGGTTTTCAGTTGTTCCATACTCTTTCAATTTTCGGATGGTGGATTGAACAGTGATGTTCAAAGCTTGGGATGGTTTTTTATTACCTAACCCTGCTGTAACCTCCTTAGCGGTTATCCAGAGTGTGGCTCGGGGTTAATTTTCATTACCAAAAGCGGTAACCCGAGCCACACTCGGGATTGCATCACAGGATCCAGGCAAAATTACTTACCTTGTCCCCTGGATCCTGCAATGTCCCCCCGATGTTTCCTCCGGCAGGATCTTCGTCCGATGCCTCTGGATTCTGGCCTCCGTTCCCTGCAAGCGTTGTCACATCCCTTTTGTCCCTAGTGCTTTGTCCAGTGCCCTGCATGCACTTTTATATTATATATGCCATTCTTTCTGCCTGGAAACTTAAGAATGTCCATGGCATCCAAAAAGGGTCCCTTTAGGTCAAAAGCCGTTTTGGACCAGCTAGAAAATACCGACAGTAAATAAGAAGCACTTGCAGAATTCACTGATACTGATTTGTGGGGAAATTTGTCATCAGACATTGAAAGTGACGCCAGCGACATTTCTGCAACTGAGCAAATTTCAGTGTTTTGATTTGATTACATTATTAAATACATTTTATTATTATTATATTAATATTTTTGATAATTATTCATAGTTATTTATTATATTATAATTTATGATTTCATTGTTTCAAACTTTATCATATCCAAGATGTCTTCTAGACTCTTGTTTGGACAGATTTAAGTGAGTTATTCCTAAGAATTACAGGCCTACAATATAAAACGCCAAATTTCTATGCGAAAAAATGTACCGCTTTGAGACGCAAAAATCTGACATATTCATACCGCCAGGGAGGTTAAACTTCTCCGCAAATTTATCCCTATCCTGTCTGGTGTGTTCCTTGGCCTTTATGATGCTGTTTGTTCACTAAGGTTCTCTAAAAAAAACTCTATTTATAGAATTTATACTGAGATTAGATTACACACAGGTGGACTCGATTTACTAATTAAGTGACTTCTGAAGGCAATTGGTTCCACTAGATTTTAGTAAGGGGTATCAGCGTAAAGGGGGCTGAATACAAATGCACACCACACTTTTCAGATATTTATTTGTAAAAAAATTTGAAAATCATTTATCATATTCCTTCCACTTCACAATTATGTGCCAATCCCAACAAAATACATTTACGTTTTTTGTTGTAATGTGACAAAATGTGGAAAATTTCAAGGGATATGAATACTTTGTTCACCCCCTGTGAACAAGCATACTTGCTGCGCCCTGTGCTGAGGTTTGGTGCACTGTGTGGTGAGGCAGTGTAGTTGAACCACTGGCTATACTGAGCTGCAGGAGCCTGGAAGCATATGTTGTTGTAAGCAGAGAACCAGCAAAATGGCTCCTGTGCATGTGCAGATGCGTGCTATGTTGGTCCATCCCGTTTGAACACAGCTCCTGTAGTATAGCGGTCCATGCAAAGCACTAGGGACCACTATAGGGGAATGCTGCCACCTGCTTCTCTTAGTCCAGAGGCACTCAGCAGTCTAAGCTACAAGTCCAGCTGGCCCAATCTTGAATATCATGACAGGCGCGTCCCCCAGGGCCTACAGGGACTCAACTCTTCCTCCTGGGGGATCACTGTGGATGGAAATAGATTTCTGGAATGAATCTTAACATCGAACTTCAACAATAAGAATTCGGTATAGTGGCTGGCAAGGGTTTGTAAAGAGTTCACCAAAGTTTACCAGATGCCAAATAAAATAATGAATTCTGTGCTACAATCCTCTCCTAGCAAAGTACAAAGGGATGTTGGGAATAAAGTGAATTGTGCCATTTCTTGTGAGTTCAAGCATGGATTACAGTTCCACGTGCATATTGATGCTGCATATTCTGCTTCCTCGTATGCTTCCTGGGGACACAGTCTTGCTCCCTGAATGTCCTTTAAATAGGGCCGGCCCTACCATGGGTCCCAGTGGGTCCATTGGACGCAGGCAGCACTTTGGGAGGGGCAGCAAACTGAACCACAGCCGCTTCTCCTTATCTTCTATTTACCCAGCAAATTGACGACCAAGATTTTTTTTTCCAGCAGTTTTGTGTCATGATGACAACTGCCCCCCGGGCCGCTCCGCCTGTCCCTATACTACCCTAGCCTGTCCCTTTACTGTCCTAGCCTGTCCCTATACTGCCCTAGCCTGTCCCTATACTGCCCTAGCCTGTCCCTATACTGCCCTAGCCTGTCCCTATACTGCCCTAGCCTGTCCCTATACTGCCCTAGCCTGTCTATATACTACCCTAGCCCGCCCCTATACTATCCTAACCTGCCCCTTGAATTAAACATAATGGTATGTCATGTCATTTTGAATATAGACAAGGTGCTGTTGCATATAAATCTGACTTTCTGATAAATTTAATTTTAGTTTTAAATCATGATATAAACTAATGGATGGTGGGGGCTTTTGGTGGGCGTGATTTTTTTTTTTTTGGGGTGGGGGGTGTAGCATTTCATTCTTGGACTCAGGTAGCACAATGTCTTGGGCCAGCCCTGCCTTTAAACACTACATGAATGCCGCTAAGATGTTTGATAGTTTTCTAAATAAAATCTATGTTCAAGCAATGCTTTGCTATTTAAAACTATAGGATATTATAGAACTACTCAGTATATACAGTATATTTAAGGATGAAACTGTAGTAAAAGTGTTTTTTCTAAGTTTACATGATCGTCTGCTGAGAATTCTTTCTTTTTCCATGCACTTCATGGTTACTGAAACAGGCTTCCAGTTCAGATTAACAAGTTCCTTATTATTTAATGTCATTTTAATTCTCAGCCCTGGGAAAATGCATGTCAGCTGTAAGAACACACTGTGACTCAGAGCCAAATATTGTATAATCAGTGGGAATTATGACTGACTTATTCCAGCTTGTTCGTTAATCCACAATAACCTCCAAACTATTTAATAATAGAGATTGCTCTCATAAATCAGGGTTTGGTTTAATTTTTTTACTGGCGCTAGCATTACTTTTCTTCCCTCGAGCTCTGTTCACCATTTGCCCCTTAAACTGTCACGACTGAAATGGTTCACATTTCCCAGTGGCTGCTGATGTCTACAAAACAGCATAGCTAGCTCCTTGGGGGCAAGAAAGGTAATGTTTTAGCTCTAAATTCTTTATAGGGAAAACAGAAAAGCACCTTCCCTGGTTCATCCCTCACCCCTTCGCCAACATGCTATTGATGTTTTTTTAAAACATATTTTTTAATACCTTTAGTTTAGTCCCATCAATGTCAACTCTGTGCTTCTCTAGGGTTGGCTTCTCATCCTTTTAAACCCGAACACATGGATTGCACAGGTTCTGAGGGTAATTTAATGCAGATAAGGCACCAAGTGAGTTTAATTACCACCTTAATCAGCCACAGAATCTGTGTAATTCATATGTGTTTGGTTTTAAAGGGATGAGATGGCAACCCTATGCTTCTCTCAGGCAGGTCTTGGCTACCGGGAAGTCCTCAGTGATGCAGAGAGCACTAACATCCGCAGCACTCTCTGCTTCATTACAATGTGAACACAGGAGCCATGGTGACACCCTACACGTGCAGGATGTCCTCTGTACATCTAGTGGCAGGGTGAGAATGATAAAGGTGCTATAGGTATTAAAAAATAAATAAAAGCTCAGGGTCAGGTTTTCATTTTCAGTTTTTCATAGAGTGCTTTAGTTTGGGCTCCAGGTCGGATTCAAGATAAAGATTATCAAACCAAACAGGGCTTTTTTAAAGTTGAACATTTATGGTAGCGGTTTTATTTGCCAAAGGATTTGCATTTTGGGCCATTCAGTTCTGAGATTTACACCGTAAATCTTTAGCAGAAATGACTTCTTGTGGGTATTTTGTATAACAGCCCACCAGTCTGACATCATAATTTTTTACCACTTATTTATGCGAAATTCCTTCAGTTAAAAGATGTTTGTGGGGTTTTTTTTAAACATGCCTGTTTCAAAATCAACATACAAAATTTTATTGAGAATCGGGGCTTTAACTAGGGCAGTCCATATTCCTCTTATTTCTTCTTTTTCAGGCATTCCTTGGTGGATTTGATAGTGTGCTTGAGTTCATTATCATGTTGACTCATTTCTTGTTAAGATTCAACATTTGGTCTGATATCCTCAAATTCTCATCAAGCACACTTTATATGATGCACAGTGATGTATAGTTTACTCAACGACTACCCATGTCCTGAAGCATCAAGTAACCCCAAACCTTAACATTCCCACCGCCGTACTTCACAGATGGCATGGGGTTCTACTCCTAAAACACTGTCTTTTGTTTGCAGCAAATATGTCTTTTGTTCATATGATCAAACAACTCTACTAGAGCTTCGCAGGTTGCCAATAGAGTCCTCTTCGACCCCTCCATGACGACATCATGGAGCTGGTGAATTTTAGAGACCTTGCGCTCCTCCACCTTCCGTTTGAGGATTCTCCACAGATGCTCAATAGGGTTTAGGTCTGGAGACATGCTTGGCCAGTCCATCACCTTTACCCTCAGTTCCTTTAGCAAGGTAGTGGTCATTTTGGAGGTGTGTTTGGGGTAGTTATCATGTTGGAATACTGCCCTATGGCCCAGTCTCCGAAGGGAGGGGATCATGCTCTGCTTCAGTATGTCACAGTACATGTTGGCATTCATGGTGCCCTCAATGAACTGTAGCTCCCCAGTGCCATCAGCACTCACGCAGCTTCAGACCATGACACTCCCACCACCATGCTTCACTGTAGGCAAGACAAACTTGTCTTTGCACTCCTCACCTGGTTGCCGCCACACACGCCATCTGAACCAAATAAGTTTATCTTGGTCTCATCAGACCACAGGGCATGGTTCCAGTAATCCATGTCCTTAGTCTCCTCTTCAGCAAACTGTTTGCGGGCTTTCTTGTGCATCATCTTTAGAAGAGGCTTCATTCTGGGACAACAGCCATGCAGACTAATTTGATGCAGTGTGCGGCGTTTGGTCTGAGCACTGATGGGCTGACCCCCCACCCCTTCAACCTCTGCAGCAATGCTGGCAGCACTCATACGGCTAGTTCCCAAAGAAAACTCTGGATGATGTTGAGCACATGCACTCAACTTTTTTGGTCGACCATGGCAAGGCCTGCTCTGAGTGGAACCTGTCCTGTTAAACCGCTGCATGGTCTTGGCCACAGTGCTGCAGCTCAGTTTCAGGGTCTTGGCAATCTTCTTATAGTCCAGGTCATCTTTATGTAGAGCAACAATCCTTTTTTAGATCCTCAGAGTTCTTTGCCATGAGGTGCCATGTTGAACTTCCAGTGACCAGTATGAGAGAGTGATAACACCAAATTTTAACACTCCTGCTCCCTATTCATACCTGAGACCTTGTAACACTAACGAGTCATATGACACCGGAGAGGGAAAATGGCTAAATGGTCCCAATTTGGACATTTTCACTTAAGGGTGTACTCACTTTTGTTGCCAGTGGTTTAGACATTAATGGCTGTGTGTTGAGTTATTTTGAGGGGACAGCAAATTTACACTGTTATACAAGCTGTACACTCACTACTTTACATTGTACAAAGTGTCGTTTCTTCAGTGTTGTCACATAAAAATATATAATAAAATATTTACAAAAATGTGAGGGGTGCACTCACTTTTGTGAGATAGTGTATATGAATGGTTGTCATTGGAAATCATGGGGAACTACTTGTAATGCGACTTTGCAGTCTAAAGTCGCAGGACAAGTAGCACAAGTGTGAAAGGGGCCTAAGGGTGAGAACATCTCCAGCTATCCGGTGGTGCATTCGGAGCCTTTTTTTTGTGCACTCTGTATGGTGTGTAGTAAGCACGGTGTACAATTTTAAATTTGATAAGGCGATCTCTAAGGAAGACAAGTTGTCTAAATGGGAAATCCCAAATATCCAACCAGTTGCCCCCGTCACCATCAGGTATGTGTACCAACCATTTATTCCATAAATCCGATAATTAGGAGTGTAATTGAGCAAAGGGGATTATAGAGGACCAACTGAGATTTTGTTGAGCAATCAGATCGCACAGTCTCCTCAAGGTGGACATAGAACGGCATACTAAAGCGGCAGGAAATTGACTGCTGAAAGTGTGGGATAACTGCCAATATCTAAAATGATAGGAGAGAGGGACATTATACCTCAAACAAGTGGTAGGAAATGGAAACACTTTACCCTGCTCTACAATGTGTGACAGTGGTTTTATTTGAAATTTGGTCCAGGCATGGGGATCTGGGAGAGAATATAGGTGCGGTAAGGTGGGATTAATCCATAAGGGGGTGTTTGGGGAATATTGTGTGGAATGGCCCCGTTCAAAGCTAAACAACTCTATATTTGACTGCTTCAGATCCACATTATTCCAGAAGGCCTGATCTTTGTGTATATGTTTAATGGCAAAGTGTAATCTTGCTCATATTTTCTTAATGGATAGGAAGATCTTTCTTACCACACCTCTCATGCAGGTTGAAGTTGTGCAATCTCTTTCTGATTGTAGATGCATGCACTTTGACAACTTTTACAAGAGTTACCTGAAAACCCTGCAATGAAATATTGAGGCTCTCTGAGACTTTTTTAGTATAAAGCTCTTGGATTGAAATTGCTAGTCCAGCGAGTCCTGGACAAGTTAATATTGGTTTAAAATCACTTGTAGGTTATTTTTCATATAGTGGAATGATGGATTTCAAATCATTTGTTGATAATTTTATCCTTTCGCTGCCAGTGCAGTTTTTGTTTTTTCTCCTATTTTTGTTAAGATGCACATTTTAGGCCCGAAGATTGGTTAAAATACCCACACATTATATATTTTCTGAGAGCAGAAAGCCTGGCAAAATTTTTTTTTTTTTAGTAGTTTCAGTAGTTTAAATTTTTTATGCCACGTGATATTAGCCAAACGGTTTATGAAATGCATATTTTAAGTAAAAAATATACTAAAGTTATTTTAGTACACAGAAATGCAATATATTGCCCAATTTTTGGTAAAATATTAAAGTTGAGGTTGGGCTGAGGCAACACTTTACAAGCCCTTGCAGCTCATCAGTTTAGAGTTAACCATAAATAATGGCCCTAGAATTTTTGCTGTCACGCAATTGCGGTTTTCATACTTGGGCGCCTATGTCCGTATGTAGGCGGGGTGGGGGGGAAGGGTGGGAGTTTAAAGTGTTTGTAAAGCCTGAAGGTTTTTTACCTTCATGCATTCTATGCACCTTCAGTCCCCCCTAGCCCTCCCTAATACTTATCTAAGCCCAATCCCAAACCAGCGATATGGAAGAGGCTCTGCCTTTTTGGCTAAGAGACAACAACGGGAGCCGTTGGCTCTCGCTGTCAATCACAGCCAGTGAGGAGGGAGCAGGTGAGGGGCCGAGCCCCATTCTGTATGTCTGATGGACACACAGTGCGGGGCTTGGGTGCAAGCAGGCATGAGTGCCCCCATAACAAGTAACTTGGCGGGGGGGAGGAGCCCAGAGTGCCGGCGAGGAGGGACTCGAGAAGAGGAGGGTTGAGGCTGCTCTGTGCAAAACCATTGCACAGAGCAGGTAAGTATAATACATGTTAATTATTAAAAAAAAAAAAACAACAAAAAAAAACCTCTTTTAATATCGCCTTAAGTGCTTTTTACACATTTTTTTTTTCACTAAACTTTATTATTACATAGGGACCAGTAACCCCCTCTATGATGGCAACTGTAATGACCTGTTCTCTCTAAAGATGGATGTTCACTGGTTTCCCTACCCTCTACCTGGAGCCACCCTACATGTGGGTTCTGGACCCCAGCATACAGGGAGGAGGGAGTCCTGCCAATTCCTAGGGTCTGTGAATGCGATTGGGCAGCTGTACAGCTGCCAGGTCACTTCCATCTGGAAGCTGACATCAACATCAGTAGTATAAGGCCTCATACACACGGGCGTTATGAAAAACAAGCTGCAAAGCTAGTACCGACGCCAGGAAAAAGGCCACGTTAAAAAAGCGATTTTATCACCGTTTTGCATTGGCATCAATGCGCGTTTCTCTGCACTAGTTTTAAGCCCCGTTTCTCTGTCTCTGTTGAAAATCAATGGTTCCCTATGGGAGCCCACTAATTTGAATAGAAGTCGCACCAGTAGTTGGATCGTGATGATCTGACTTGCGGTGCGACTTGTGTGCTGAGGATCTTGAAGGGGAACCCCCGCAAAACTGAAAAAAAAAATTGCGCGGGGTTCCCCCCCAAGATGTACCAGAGCCCCGCCGGCAGACCCCTACAACCACTAGCCAGGGTTGTCAGGAAGAGGTCCTTGTCCTTATCAACATGGGGACAAGATGCTTTGGGGTGGGGGGCGCACCCCCCCATGTTGAGGGCATGCGACCTGGTATGGTCCAGGAGGGGGGCGCCTGCTCACACCCCCCCCTTTCCTGACCTGCATGCTCAGATAAGGGTCTGGTATGGATATTGTGGGAGACCCCACACCGTTTTTTTTTGGCGTGGGGGTTCTCCTTAAAATCCATACCAGACCGAAGGAACCCCATGCAAATTTTTTTTTTACATTTTTGCGGGGGTTCCCCTTCAAGATCCTCAGCACACAAGTTGCACCGCAAGTCAGATCATCATGATCCGACTTCTGGTGCGACTTCTATTCAAATCAATGGGCTCCCATAGGGAACCATTGATTTTGAATAGAGACAGAGAAACGCCTGATGGAGGCTTAACGCTGTGTATACAACGTTAAGCCGCGTTTTTGAGCTTTTACCGGCGTCGGTGTCAAAACAGCTCTAGTGCTGGAGCCTCAGAATGCGCTGGTCTCTGTGTTTTTTTTGGAGCTCAAAAAAATCTGTGTGTTTATATGAGGCCATTGAATAACAAAACTCAAAAATGCGGCTGTGTGTATGAGGCCTAAGGCATATGTCAGTGGCAGCAAAAGTTACTAAAACTTTCTTTCTGAGGCCTTTTCAGTAGCAAAGAGAACACTGTACCCTACACGTCTGAGGTTTAACCACTTCAGCTCCGAAAGATTATTTACCCGCCTTCCTGACCAGGCCATTTTCTGCAACACGGCACTGCGTTACTTTAATTGACAATTGCATGGTCGTGCGACGCTGTATCCAAATCAAATCAATATCCCTTTTCCCCACAAATTGAGCTTTCTTTTGGTGGTATTTGTTTACCTCTGTGATTTTCATTTTTTGCACTATAAAGTAAAAAAGACCGACAAAACAAAAAACATTGTTTTTACTTTCTGCTCTAAAACACATCCAATAAAAAAAAAAATGTAAAAAATCTAATTTCTTCATCAATTTAGGCCATGTGTATTTTGCTACATATTTTGGTAAAAAAAATCTCAATAAGCTTATATATTTATTGGTTTGTGCAAAAGTATATAGTGTCTACAAACTATGGGATAGATTTATGGACTTTTTATTTTGTTTTTACTAGTAATGGTGGCGATATGCAATTTTTAGCGGGACTGCAACTATGCGGCAGACAAATCTGATACTAAGTGACACATTTTGGGGACCAGTGACGCCAATACAGTGATCAGTGCTAAAAAAAATGCACTGTCACTGTATACATGACACTTGCAGGGAAGGGGGCTAACATCAGGGGCAATCAAAGGGTTAAGTGTGCCCCTAGGGAGTGCTTTCTAACTGTGTGGGGAATGCTGTTACTGGAGGAAAACAGAGATCTGTGTTTCTGCTCTGCAGAAACACAAGATCTCCATTTTCCTCCCTCACAGAATGGCAGTCTGCCTTGTAAATAGGCAGACCGCCATTCTGAATACAAAGAATCCTGCGCGAGGACTTTTAAGTGTATACAAGACTGCAGCCTTCCTATATCTTCCTACTAGAGGAAGTAATAAATAAATCTAATGGAGTGTTAGGACTGGTGAGGTAATCTAAATAAATAATGAAGGAGATCATCCTTCTATATCCTTCCGACGTCAGAACATATGTGAATTTTCAGGAGCGCGTCCTAAGAAACATAAGTCTTACCGCCAGACGGATAAATGTTCCGTCTGACGGTAAGACACTCCCTCCTTTTACCTCTAGAACACAAAGACGTCTCGTCTTTGTGTCTAGAGACAAAAGGAGGTCATTGTCGTAAGGGGTGTGTCAATCTTTCGTGAGGGATCCCCGTGTGAATTGGGAAACTAACGGGGACTACAATCGGGGGAAGGGACGTTCACAGTACATATGTCACTG
>BLSH010247088.1:417613-436466 GCA_018402905.1 Glandirana rugosa
GTCCTAAAGTCCTAAAGGAAGTCTGAAAGGTGCAAAGAGGGTCCCCAAAAACATTCCCATATACCTTTTTTCCATATACCCTTACAAAAACCCCTGGGAGAAACGTGGAAAGTCTGAAGGAAATCCTGAAATCCTGGAACCATCCGTGGAAAGCTGTGGGCAATCAAAGGAGAACAAAAGAGGAACCGGACGGTGAGGAGTGCAGCCGAGCTCTGGAGACCCAAAAAGACCCCATTTACCACATGCGAGATACCCCTGTGGGGGTGGGAAGAATTTGGTAAGTGAGGGCACATCGGGGGAGAGCACGAGTATTTCCACACCTACTTGTTGTAATTTTTTGAAGATCGCTTGACACCACACTAACTATAAACCACGGGAAATATACTAGGGAATAGAACATTTAAATTGGTTTTTATATCCACTTCTACGTATATTGACGGACTTCAGAAGGATATTTAATACCTAGCAGACTTACATTGTAAGAAGGAGTTTCTAGTTCCAACACTGCATGCGGGACTTGACAACCACTTTACTCGCATATATCCTGGTTGCATTCACTATATACTTGTATGAACATTGTTTGCTTTTCTCTGTTATGAGAGAAGCAGGGTTACGGTTCAGAAAACATTGCGGCACTTATATCACTTTATAACCACCTTATTTATTTATATATCTCAGAGGAATAAGGATGAAATTGTAGCTCCTGTAATTCACCTGGACTTATTTATATGCGTTCTCATACTCATCAGTACCTAAAATTTGAGTTTTTACCATAATATATTTTTTTCTTCTTGACATCCACTTTTTTACTTGACATCCACTTTGTTAAAAATTTTTTTCGGATTTACTCACAATTTATTTTATTTTAAAGTTTTGGTATTTTATTTGCATAATCATGATTGGATACACACTGGAATTAATGTATTATTTATTTTAATATTTATGGAACTCATGCTAGTTTGCACTGATTAGCACTTTTCTGCACATACTACTTATTTTTATTATTTTATTTATTTCAATATTTATGGAACTCATGCTTGTTTGCACTGATTAGCACTTTTCTGCACATACTACTCATTTATTTATATATAGCATAAGCACTTTGTGGGTTGAAAGACAGCGCCAGTCCTAACACTCCATTAGACCGCCATTCTGTCTCTCCTCTGAATGATTGGTGGGTCCCGGCGGCCATCGTGGCTGCCAGACCCCCTGATTGGCTCCCTCTGTTTCCAATCACAGTGGGAGCACGGTTCCGACGGTGCGCGCCCCAAAGCCGACAACCGCAATTACGTACAAGTAAGTGATTTTGCACTTGAGGGCCGCCCTGACACAGTATATGTACATGGGGCTGTCCTTAAGTAGTTAAATAAGCTGTGTTCCAGCTGTATCATTGGCTTCCAATCTGAAATTCGAATTCCGTGGCTTTTGAGTGGAGGTAAACATGGTTTTTCTTTCCTAGATAACACATTTGCATTTTTTGTTAATTTAGACCATCAAAATGACTCCACTTCATGATTCAGATCATGCCAATCTGTAGCCTTTATCTAATCAAGATTTATCGTTTGCCTGTTCAAATATGTTGAAAAAGTCAACAATTTTCATGGGGTGTATTTATTTTTTAATGTTTTCTATGTAAAAGACATACATTTGTTATTTTAACCCAAAGTCAAATAACTTTATAATTGCTTACTTCAGTATTACTTTTAGAATGGCCTACTATTTGAGTCGCAGCACGATTTAGTTATTGGCTGGGTTTTGACGTGGCAGCCATTTTGATGTTCCCCTAGGGAGCTCTAAGTACAAGTAACACCTGTCAGCTTAAGGGAGTGTGAGAGTACAAAATTCTCTAACAGTTCAGGTGTTTTCTGTTGTCTTTGCTCTAAAAATATATTTTACGTACATGTTAGTCCAAGGAGCATTTTTCACATGAAATTCCCATAGGTCTCTGAAATCTAAAATAACTTTCGTCTCTGCTGCACCACTGGCTGGAATAGCTGAGCTGTAAACAACTTTTTACACTTCGACCTTTAAAAACTGTGGCTTTTACTCGTTTTGAATAGGCAGAACTAAGCATGAAAGGATGGCTGTCCGATTTGATACCAACACAAAAAGCATTTGAGTCATAAAAGCATTGTACATGCAGAGATTTCTGAGTGTGATTTTTGTCAAAACTGGCTTTAAACCGTATGTAAAACCCAAAACAAGACTGGAATATATTGCGGCTTAATCAGTCCTTAGAAATGATGGCTTTCTTTTTTCAGGTTTTCTTTGCTATTTACAGGTATACTAAGTAAAAATAGAAACTTTAATAGTTCCTTTGTGGCTACACTAATTTATCCATCGTATCTATGGAAGGAGCAGTTGCTGTCCTCCAGGCAGCACTTCAAACATGCCTGCCTTTGTTCATTCCCATTAAGTGGTGGACTGGTGGGCTAGCAGTTGACACAATTACAAGATAAAGATGTTTGTGCTTTCTTTTTAGTTTACAGGAAGCAATACTGCATTTCTGGCAAGATTGACAGGTGCTTATTGTACTTGCAAAAAAAAGTTCTAAAAAAATCTGCAACCGCCACATCTAAGGGGTGGTAAGCTGCAATGTATTCAATTTTGTGTTTAGATGCGTATTAAGCTATCAATAACCGTGTAGTGCAAGGGCCTGACTGATTTTTAATAGTTAGGGTATCCACAAAATACATGATTTTGGTAAATCTAGTTAATTGTACAGATTGTAATTCTCTGTGCGCTGAAGGCTCTGTAAATGGTAAACCACAGTACAGAAGTGTTGTGGATAGGGCTCTGCTTAGACACCCTCTGCAGTCAGCTCCTTCAGGTACAGAGCTCTCGGTAAAATATTATCATTAACCTACAGGAAGGCTCTTATTTTGTGCCCCCTCCCTTTGGCTATGAAATGGCAGTTGGAGCAAACATATATGAGGTCCAGACCTGATCCGAGACTTGTTACATGAGGACTGGTCACCAGGGAGGGGTCCTTGCTATAGTGGTAGATAACAGTTGTTCATGTGGTACCTGGTTTCTAAAATGAGCCATGCAACAATTTTGTGCCACAATAAGGGTCCGGCTGTCAGTTTTTTAGGCAGACCTGATCAGACCCTGCAGTCTTCTCTATGGAGCGGCGGAGGTCAGACCTGCCGCCATACGATCCTGCCCGCAAAAATAACAGACAGATGGTGGTCCTATTTTCCATCCCTTTGGCAGATCGGATAGAACTGGACCACCCTCCCTATAGAGCAGAGCGGGACTGTGTCCGCTCTGCACAGCAGAATCTGTGCCCGTGTGAAAAGGGGCCTAAGTAGTAGAGGTTTAATCAATAAATTTTGCTATTGGTACTGACGCTTTTAGTGTTTTTTTTTTTTTTTTTTGAAAACCTCCTTAGTCTGTTTCTCCTATATATTAGAATGGTTTGGTTTTTGAACATTTTTTCATTGCAGTCTTGTGTTTTCTAGTTTCAAGCTGTTAAAGCAGTAGTAAAGTCCACTTTTTTTTATTTATACCTATGGGTAACCCTATAATAAGGCTTACTTGTAGGTTTGTAGGTGTAAATATCTCCTGGATGTGCACCATTTGCAGATGATTTACTTTAGTAGCATCCAGTGACATCACCAGTGCATGTGTTCTCAATGGACGGAATGCTGTCCATGGAGAGTGCTGTGCTGTGCCCGTGTCTGCCACGCACATGCAGGGGAGTGACATCAAATGGCCAGAGCCCACAAATCCAGAAGGAAGCCCTGTCAGTGGAGACTGTGTGTACTGCTGGGGGGCTTTGTTTTAAGGCAAGCCTGTCATAATGTGCTAGTACATTATCCTGCAGGGGGCTCCGTTTTTTTTTTTTTTTATTACCACTTTAACATGACCGTGAAATTAATATTTTCAGAGTACACTCATTATTAATCTAATCTGTTATTTTTTCCAACTGTTTCTAGATGCACATTGAAGCAGCAAAGATGCTTTCATTCACAGAAGAGGAATTCATGAAAGCCTTGGACTGGGGAGTTTCTTAGACTATGATTGTCATTTTTGAAACAACGCTGAAGGATGTATGCATGTTTTTGTTGTAGTATATGTATCTCTAACACACAATTGCAAGCTTTTTTATTTATCTGAAAAGTAAATATGCATTTTCCATTAATGTAAGGAAATCTATAATGTTTTTTCACCTACATCTTTTTGACTGTGGTGCAAAACGTTTGTGTTTTATGCTTGCCTTATCACATATGTTAAACTGTATATCAGTTTTACTAATTGTAGTATATTTCAGCTTTTTAAACACATCTGTAGAATTGTATGTTGAAATAAAATTTTTGTACTGTAAAATCCTTTTCTTGGAGTCGATTCAGGGACAGAGGAAGTCATATATGGTTGGGAGGTTTGGACACTGGCAAATAAAAATAAAAACATGTAGGTCAGTCCAAGGTAACCCTCTCCTCTTCCCAGCAAGCCTCAGTTTGTCGCAAGCAGTACCAGTGCCCTAGAGGATACAAAGCTGCCAGGGGAGGGAGCAGTGCCAATCGGTCCCAACTGACTCTGCAACTCAGAAGGCCCATCTGGAGGAGGGAATACAAGGGATCTGCATTATCTGACGATGCAGATTTTCCTGGATGAATAGACAGAATACCTTTGTAACATATGGTTCCCAAAGGCATGTTCCCACTAAGACCCGGGGAGAGTAAAGAAACAGCTCTATATAGTAGCACAGAAGAGCATATGTAGTGCAGAAGGAATAGATGCCATCAAAAGCTAAAGGAGCTATTATGAGTATGCAAAAGCCAAGTAGACCCAATACCAAGGAAACCATCTGGTTGTGCAAACACTAACAAAGGTGAGAATTGCACCTTCATGCTAAAGTCGTTGGCAGAACTTCAGCTTGTGGACAGTCTTTGAAAAGATATGCTGCAGTGCGTAACAAGGCCTGCTGTGAGGCAAGGCCTCAACTCAAGTACTTATACCCAGGGAGGTGATGCTAATGAGGGCTTCGGTTCACTCTAGTTGGGTAGTGGAACAGGACCAGAAATAAACCTGGTGCTGCTTCCATAAGGCTGAATGCCAGGAAAGAGAATACGCACTCCACCTAACATTACATATGCACTCAGTCATAACCATTCTTTACAGTGGTAAGATGTTGGTTGCAGGAATTTTAAAATGGCATCCAAAAAAGTACCAACTGTGAGGTAGCTCCTAGTACTTTAGCCTAACCGGCCTTACTCACTAAGTGAGCCTTCAGAGACAGGTTTCCACTAAAGGCTGTGCCACAGCTCTAGATCCAGAATGTGCCCTGTGGCTGAAAATGCCACAGTTCAGAATCCAGTGCCTAAAGGTCACATTTGATGCTGGCCCTGCAATCTTACAGTCCAGCGAAAGTTTCTTGGGATGGTCTTCAAAGCTGTTGTGGGGATATGCCAATTCACGTATCTGTGTAGAGGCCAGCCGTGTTTTTGAGTAGTTGGTTCAACCAAAGTAACATTCAAGTTATATGTGGAGTCTCTGGTGGTCATTGTCTGGGTTCTGTATCCTTCAGTGAGTTGAACAGCTGCATATGATGCAAAAAGGGGATTTTATTAAAATGTACCGTAAAATCCTTTTCTCTGTTCTCTGACAGACGCAGCCCTTCCTTGACAAGTGGGGTTTATGCACATCCTACTAGGAGTTAAACTAGGCAAAAAAGTAAAAAGGGGAGGCTGGCCCCTCCCAGGGGGCCATCCTCACTCCAGCATATAACCCCCCCCCCCCCCTGCCCTGCTTAGCATATCAGTTCATAACAAGCCGTACAAACGTAAAACAGAGGGGTGGGTGCTGCGTCTGTTAGTGAACTCAGAGAAAAGGATTTTACAGTAAGTTTTAATAAAATCCCCTTTTCTCCTACGTTCACTGACAGACGCAGCCCTTCCTTGACAAGTGGGGATGTCCCAAAGATGTGTCAGTCAAGAGGGGTGGGTAAACAACAACAACTGTACCCAACAGAATCCTCTCAGTAGGCGCCAGCCGCGCCTACACTGCCGCCTGTAAAACTTTACGGCCAACAGCAGCATCCGCAGATGCTGACACATCAACTTTGTAAAACGTAGTAAACATGTGCACCGAGGCCCAAGTAGCCGCCTTGCACACCCGACACCGAAGCCTGTGTCTGAAAACCCAGGAAGTGCTAACTGCCCTGGTGGAATGAGCCGTGACTGGAAAAGGAGGGACTTTGCCCCGAACAGTATACGCATGGGTCACGGTCTGTCTGATCCAACGGGAAACAGTAGCCGACGAGGCCGCCAATCCTTTGTGCGGACCATCCGTCAGCAGAAACAAGGCATCAGCCTTCCGAAAAGGAGCTGTAGCCGTCAAATACACCCGTAATGCCCTTACGACCTCCAAGGAATGCAAAGCAATCTCAATGCCAAGCGAAGGGTGTGGGCACAATGAAGGCAGAACAATGTCCTCATTATGAGAAAAAGAGGAAACCACTCTGTTGGCAGAAAAGGAGAAGGACGCAGCACCGCCTTATCCTTATAAAGAACGAAGTAGGGAGACCTACAAGACAACGCTGCCAACTCAGACACCCGCCCAGAGGATGCAATGGCCATTAAAAAGACTGCCTTTTGTGACAGCAATTGTAAGGGAATATCCCTGATCTGCCCATATGGCGGTTATGCAGTACGGATAGTACTAACTTTAAATCCCACGGTGCCAACGGCAACCGTACCTGAGGAGCCACATGACGTACACCCTGTACAATGTACGGATCAAGAAAAACGTCGCTAACAAACGCTGGAAAGAATCGCCAGAGCCAAAATCTGGCCTTTGGGCGTCTCAAAGCCAACTTGTTATCCAGGCCTTGCTGTAAGAAAACCAGCACCCGAGCCATGGAAAAAGAGCGGGGGTTCCAACCTCCCGCCTCACACCAGGCAATGTAAGCCTTCCAGGTGCGGTGACATATTTTGCACGAAATGCACTCACGTGCTCTAAGCATGGTAGGGAGCACGGAGTCAGAGACGCCCCCTATACCTCAACACCTGAGACTCAATAGCCATGCCGCCAAAGCCAGTGACGGCAAAGCAGGGTGCAGGATGGGTCCCCGAGAGAGCAGATCTCCGCGAAGCGGAAGCCGCCAGGGAATGTCCGTTACCATCCGCACCACGACGGCGTACCAAGGGCGCCGAGGCCAATCCAAAGCCACCAGGATTGTCGGGATTCCCTCCACTTCTATACTGCGCAGGAGCCGCGGTAGAAGCTTGAAAAGGGGAAAGACGTAAAGCAGCCTGTACTGAAAACAAGGTGCTACCAGAACGTCCGTGGCACCGCCAACGGAACCCTGTCCCACACATGAAGGTCTGCACTTTGTGATTGAACCTTGACGCCATTAGAACCACGTCTGGCGTGCCCCACCAGAACACCTCTGGATGTAGGTACCATTCCCCCCGATCCAGAGCCTGGCGACTGAAAAAGTCCGCTTGCCAGTTTTTTACGCCCGGAATGTAGATGGCGGAGATTGCCGGCACGTGAGATTCTGTCCACCCTAGAGTGTGGGCCGCTTCCGCAGCTGCTGCCGAGCTTCATGTTCCGCCCTGATCGGTCACGTACGCCACTACTGTGGCGTTGTCCGACTGAACCCGAACCAGGAGGCCACGCAGCCTTGTCGACCAGTGGGAGAAACAGAGCCTGATTGCCCTCAGCTCCAACACATTTATAGGAAGGCGATATTCCTACGCCGACCAACGACCCTGAGCAGACAGCTGTGCCAGGACTCCTATCCAGCCCGATAGGATGGCGTCCATCGCGACTATTGATTAAGGCAGGGGGAGAAAGACTTCCCCAACGTCAAGGCCGGGACCCAGAACCACCAGGACAACGACCCCCTGGTCTGGTGTCCATTTTGATCAGATGGTCCAGGGACAACGGGGACTTGTCCCACCATCACAGAATCGCTCGCTGCAGGAGCCGAGTGTGACTCTGGGCGTACGGTATCGCCTCGAAGGCCGAGACCATGAGCCCCGCATACAGAACCGTAAGGAGGACCAGCGATGTGACAGCAGGACTCGCACTGCTGCTTGTAGCGTCAGTAACTTGGCCGGAGGAAGGAACACCTTCGTCTGCTCCGTGACCATAATTAGACCCAGATAATTCCAGTCGACAGACCGAGTCAATGCCGACTTCTGCAGGCTGATCAGCCAGCCGAAATCTCTCATCGAAGCCATGGTGATAACATCGTCCTCCAGAGCCGAAGCTGACTCCGTTCACAGGAGCAGATCATCGGGGTATGCCCCCACAGTAATGCCTCACAGCCTCAACGAAGCCAGTAGCTTGGCGAAGACCCGAGTGACCGAGGCCAGGCCGAAGGGGAGCACCACAAATTGATAATGTAGATCCCCTACCGCAAAGCACCGGAAGCGCTGGTGAAGACCAGTGAGACATGCAGATAAGCGTCTCTGATGTCCAGAGACACCAGGAAGCACTCTAGGTGAAGGGCGGCCATGGCCGAGCGTACAGACTCCATCTAGAAATTTCACGCTTTCACCAAGTGATTGAGCGCCTTCAGGCCCAGAACTGGCCTGACCCCGCCTTTGTTGTTGGGTTCCACAAAAAACGAGCGATCGTGGCTACTGCAACGAACGATCGCTAGGAAAAATGGCGGTGATCCGCCGCAAACTGGCGGCTGCGAGCGCGGGGATGCGGTGCGGGGGAGGGGTAGTCCAGGCAGGATCCATTAAAAAATGTGGCCCTGAAACCCTCCACCGGACCGGGTAGCCACCCGGTAGCAGACTTTTCTCCCCTCAGAGGGGAGAGATGCTGCAGACCAAAACAGCGTCTTTGGACGAGAGCGCAGACCGGTCTCTCAGACGCAAGTGGGGTTTACCCACTGGGAAAGTACAGGATTCTAGAAATCCTCTATGCCCCAGCCGGCTTCTTGATAGCAGTCTTCATCAGACAGCTTGAGAAAAATAAAAAAGCGGTAGCAAAAAAGTGAACCGCAGGTCCCATAAGGGAGCCAGGTCTAACTCCTTGCACTAGGCATAAAAAAACTTATATGCTAAGCAGGGCAGGGGGGGTTGTATGCTGTAGTGAGGACGGCCCCCTGGGAGGGGCCAGCCACCCCTTTTTACTTTTTTGCCTAGTTAACTCCTAGTAGGATGTGCATAAACCCCACTTGTCAAGGAAGGGCTGCGTCTGTCAGTGAATGTAGGAGAAATTACACTTTTCTTTAAGAGTCTATTGCGTATATACTGTGAGGGATTAGTTCAATGGGGATCACCTTCCCTGGTAAAAAGGCAGATTTACTTAAATTCCAACTTGTAGCCAGGTTTATTTAAAAGGTTTCAGGTAAATCAAACTAAACAGTTTCAGTTTTCCTAACTCAGAGGTGAAGGGCTTCTCCCAGTCACCCACAAAACAAATATAATGCAAACATTTTGTTTCAGTCACAAAGCAAAGTTCATTTCATCAGCTCTCTCAGGCTTGCTGGCTCCTGAGTCCCAGGTCAGAGCCATTATCTGATCCAGACCTGTTTCCTTTATACCACCTGTTGATGGACACAAGTGGACCACAAAATCTGGTCCGGAACCCACCTTGCCAAGGTGGCTGGTAAAACCCTGACTGGATTCCACCTTAGTTTCCTGCAAGTGAACACATGCGAGGTGAAACATAACATTCATCGATCACTTCGCCTTTCAGAACGCCACAATACATTTTTAGGAATTCACAAGGTAGTATCCTTTCCTTACTGCTCATGTCAAACTCATAAATTATCCCCATAGAGAATTAAAGTATCTGGGACACTGAGAGGGAACCCAATTTAATATTAGCGAACACCAACAAAATAAAGATGTAATTGTGTTGATATAGAGTACATACAATATCTGTAATACAAAAAACATTTTAATAAACATAATATGCCCTTATCAAATCCTGTACATATTAGCAAACCTGCATGGATCAAAAGAAAAAAAAAAAAGGATGTACAGAAATGAGGAAAAACTGAAATCACCACCTTTTCAGGTGTAATCTCAGCCCAATACCAGCCCCACTCCCCCAGGCTTCCCCTGATCGGTCATACATAAATGGCTCTGCCATAAGTGTCCCACTTTATGACAATGGAGGCTGCCAACTGTAACATGGTTGCAATATCAAACATTGCCAGCCAAATGCTGCTGAAGGTAAAATCACACATAGGCAGACCCTGAAGATAGCCAAGTATTTCCTGCAGATCATTTCTCAATGCTTTGAGCATATTTTTCTAACAATACAAGTAGTTGAGCAACTGGGGTAAGGAGGACGGTTTTACATTCATGGAGAACTGGGCCAACCTTGCCCTTGGTTCCTGGCTCTAAAACAGACTGACTGCACCTAAACAGAGACGGTGTGGCTCTGCTGGGGGACGTGGGGGGAAATGGCCAGAAGATTGGAGGAGCTTTTAAACAAGGATAGGTGGCAATTGAGGTAGCTGATCGTGATCCCCCTCCACATAAACAACCTCTTTTGGCTTAACCCTGCCAAAGGACGCCATCTCTCCAAACCGATCACTAAATTTACACTGCAGATATGGGACATGGTAAAGTACTCAGCGAACCTACAATCGCCCAGTAAGCCCCTTTGGTTCTTACTCATAATCCTGCTTTTGTACCTGGATTCCAATCTAACACCTTTAAGAAATGGATACATAGGTTGCCTACCTATACACAGACCGGTAACTGAGACCTGGGTCTAGATCTGGATGCACAAGGATGGTACCAGATATGGGAAACAGCCAAATCCTGCTCCCGGAATGTTCTGGCAGTAAAAACAAATTATAATGTTTCAACACGTTGGTACATGGTATTTTCTATAATTGCCCACTGGATGCCTAGACACCATTATGTTTTAGGCGATGTGACACATTGGAACGTTTCTCAATAGATGGTGGACGTTCCCTATAAGAAGACAGTTTGGTCTACAAGTTTTTAAGCTGATCTCTGAGTTTACAGACTCCTTGATCTCCTTTTTGGCCCAGCATGCTCTACTAAATCTTAAACCACCTAGCCTTGCTAAAATTAGCTTTAACATTCTTCAGGTTTTCACAGGGTCCAAAAAATCTATTGCAAAATCATGAAAATCACATATTCTACCCTAAAACACAAAAAAAAAAAAAAAAGACAACTCGGTTTTGTTACATGAAAAAAATTGAACGATAAAATGAATACATTTCTGGCCATCTGGCAGCCCTGGAGCTCTATATTTCTCCCTACTGGCTTCAACTGGAACTTCCTTGAACTCTAGTCGGGGAGCCCTCCCTCTTTTTTCTCTCTCTTCCCTCTTCCTAACCTCATCTCCCCCCTTCCTTTTCCTTTCTTCCTCCATCCACTTTGCCCAAGCCACTTCTCTGCCTCTGCCCTATCCAGTTATGTATGATGACCTCTTTTATATGTTTCCAGCAGCAATAGGTCCATTACCTACCTTGTACATCTTTTTTGAAGAACCCTAAGGCACCTTTGTACGTTCTGTCTGTCCATTTTCCATTCGTCTACTGGCAAATAAAAAAAGACAGCAATTCATTTTTAAGGACAAAACGGATGTAAATGGATGATTATCCATTTACATTCACGTTCATTCAGTTCCATTTATTTAAATGGAACAGCCAACGTCCAGATCTGTTGAATTGGAACAGAACAGAGGTAAAACTGATACCGCCCGTTTAAATCTGTTCCACTTAGGTCTATTTTTAGGCAAGAAACATTTTTGTTTATAAAATCCTCACCTCTGATTGGTTTCTGCAATAACTGAAAAAAGGGATGCAAAAACAGATGTAGACTGATGTAAACTGAACTGAACTAAAGTGAAAACTAATGTCAACGGAACTGAACTGAAGATGAATGTGCAAACTGATGTTGACTGATGTAAATTGAATCCACTTCATCAGTTTTTTCTTAGCAAAAAAACATGAGTGAATGGATGATGCCCATATGAAACCTTATGGTTCTCCGTATAGTCCTTTGTGGGTATTCATTGCCATACTGCATAACCTTTTTTTTTTGTTATTTCTGTTAAGTTACCAATACCATTTTTTGCCTTTATTCTCTTCTGTTAAGTGACGAGATTTGATTGTCATCTTTGAATTCTAGGTTTATTGTCAATTGTACTGATGCCCATGTACAAAACTCAAATATACTGAACAAGAAAGATATATGGTTCGCTTCAGTGTACATTGAGTTGCTGTGTTAAATTCTGCAGGCGTGCAAACCTGTTCTTTGTTATTGAACAATGCATACCCCCCCTTCGCCTAAAATAAAAATAAATTTCTATAGCCTCTAAATTAATTGCAAATAAACTTCTGGTTTAATTTTCTAAGATGTATTTAAATTTCAGTATCAAGAAGACTGAGAAGAAAATTGGGATATATTACATTATATTATAGAATTCTTGCGTGTAAACAAATGTATAAGGGTGTATTATGTGTTATATATAGACTTTACAAAATCTAAACAAATACATATTAAACATTTTATTGGACATTACATCTGCAGGAAGATATCCCTTATGGTCCACACATAAAATGTTTATACAAGAACTATACATCCATAAATTAAATCAAATAGCACATGGTTGATACAGCAATAGATTGCCATCTGGTGGCAGAAAAGCGAAGAACCCAACAGTAAAACTAGGCAAAACTTTTTTTAGGTTTTTCATTTTGGATAGATTAAGTGAAGGTTATAACCCGTCAGATTGTTTTTTGCCATCTGTGTCCGATTGGGAAGATTTACCCTCACTTCCTGTCCCATAGCCAAAACAGGAAACGAGAGGAAATCCCTACAAATGGTAGAAATCTATTAGTGTCCCCCAGATCACTAGAACTAGTGTCCTCATTGGAAGAATTCCCCTCTATTACTTTTCTGGGGACAACCCAAAATTTGGGATTTTCCTTTACGTTTACTTCCAATAATAGTAAACAGGGCAAAAATATAGGGTGAATCCCCCTAACAGGGACACAGGCAGCAATAAAAATATAATAGATGTTCTAATCCATCTCCTCTCTATGCAAAATTTAAAAAACAAAACTGTTCCCATTAGTTATACTTTAATTTATGAATCCCAGCCATCGTCCGAAAACATGTCTGCACCCCTCTTCTGAAAAGTCTTGCGAAACTCTTCATCGAACATATTGAGATCTTCTTCACCTTTAAATATTCCCTGAAATTCATAAGACAAAATTTAACATCTGAAACTGAACTCCGGTAAAAGCATATATTGTCTAAAAACAAGTCATGTGTATTCTTATTTGAATCTTGGTGTATTTTGTGTATTTCTTCCAGAACAGTATAGTAATCCAGTAAGAAACTTTGCATTTCTACATGAACTTCCTGTAATAAAGACCAGTCACTGCTGCTCTCTCTCTCTCTCTCCTTGTACAGGTTGACCAGTCATGTATCCACTCTCCTCCTGTAGTTTTCTGCATGCATTCAGTAATGGATGGGCCTGCTGGGTCCTTCCCAAAGCTCTGCTCAGACTATGCTATACTACAGTGAAGTCACTGTTGCAAAGTAATATCTGCATTTGCAAAGGCATTTGGTGCACACAAAGTGAATGACTCCATGAATAAGCCCTGTGGGCTGGGCGAAACACGGAGCTGTGGCCCGGATGGAGCTGGGCTGAAGCAAAGTTTACTGTCTGCACCTGGGCTGTACTGGTGTTCTGTGGTTTGACCCCTTCCTATAATCATTTTACTGCAGGGTAGTACCTTCTGGTTTGCTACTGGCTGTGTGCTGCAGGTGCTTGGAAAATATATTTTTTTCTATGGTAGAACAATGGCAAACTCCCTATGTGAAGCATATAGACTATAGGTGTGCAAGCTAAGGGTTCAAACTTCAATAGTGTGCTTAAAATACATTTGAGAGATGCCCAAAACTATTAATATAGGGCAGCACAGTGTTGGAGTGGTTAGCACTTTCGCCTAGCAGCAAAAGGGTCGCTGGTTCGAATCCCAGCCACGACACTACCTGCCTGAAGTTTGCATGTTCTCCCTGTGCCTGCGTGGGTTTGCTCCAGGTGCTCTGGTTTCCTTACACACTCCAAAGAAATTCTGGTAGGTTAATTGGATCCTGTCTAAATTGGCCCTAGTATGTGTATGGATGAATGTGAGTTAGGGACCTTAGATTGTAAGCTCCTTGAGGGTTAGGGACTGACGTGAATGTACACTGTATAAGTAAAGCGCTTTGTAAATTGACGGCGCTATACAAGTACATAAAATAAATTAATATTTTATTGATTTAAAAAAAAAAGGAAAAACTGTTTGGGTGACAGAGAACAGTGGCAAATTGATATTAGAAGACATATAAAATAGCATGCTTGTATTTGTGGCTTATACATGACAGAGCTTGAGCACCCTTGGTAAAGACTAAAAAAAAAAAAAAGACAGGCACTTACTTTCGGAAGGTAGCCCAGTAACTGGGTGGCATGTTGCTTAAGAAGTTTCTGTCTCTCCTCCTCAATGATAGCCCGGCGAAATGCTTCCCTCTTCTCTCCCTCCTGTCTTTCCAGGAGCTCACGTTCCTGCACACAGTTAATAATTAGTATATAATGTAGGTTTTTTAAGTAATATTTTAATTAGAGAATAAACTGCATCAAGATTTTATTCTAAAGCTGGTCAATACAACTGCAGATTATTTACAGATTTGATCATACTCGCTTATGGATAAATCTGAAATATTCTAATATTTGGTCATTAGACCAGGAACCTGGAGTAATCGGAGGATAGTAAAAACGGTGGTATAATCATCAGTCATGTAATATCAGAGGACTGATTATTAGGCAATATTGGCCCTATATCTTCTTCACTGTTTATGAACAATCTATGCAACAGTCTAAATTTCGACAATAAACATCCTGTATATGGGCATCTTTAGTACTTTAGCCTATTTCATACCAATGCACAAGATTATAACTAGAGCATGTTTAATCTCCAGTTCTTAAAGTATGACAAAAAGTCTACATTTAGGGTTGTCACCAGTACAGGAATAGAGGGGATAATCTTCAAGTTCTAGTGACAGCCAGGGATTCCCTCAATTTGGAAGGATTTCTTCTCACTTCCAGTTTTGGCTGTGGGACAGGAAGTAAAAGGGAAATTTCCAAAATGGACAGAAGTGTCAAAATACCTCACAGGGATTTTAACATTCCCTTACTCTATCCAAAATGAACAAAAAGTTTTACTTTTAGTTCTACTCAAATTGCTGGTTGGAAGACAAAAACATTGTTTAGTGGTGTGGCCCATTACCATGCCATATGACATAGTCAGTGTTATGCGCAACAATCAAAGGTTTACCATATTAGTAGGTTCCATTGGATAAAGCACTAATTGGATGTAGCCCTTGCAGATCACAATACTGACCAATGGGAAGTACCCGTCAAACAAACGAAAATCTTGTAGTTGAAACAAAAGATAAAGTCTTAATGCTGTAGACTGTTTTATGTTAGAGCAACTTTAATTTGTTGGGCACTTCCCAGTGTTTCCATGGAACTCTAGGGTTCCTCCAGCAGCTCCTAGGGGCTCCTTGAACAATAAGCAACATCTGCCTCTCAGATGAGGAACCACTGGCTGCACTGATCTTTTTAGCAAACTGTACGGGGGAGGGGGGCATTCTTCCCAATGACCATAAATGTATGGAGCCTTCTCCTCAGTGCCCATCACACTAATGTGCCATGACCTGCAGATATGGTAATTATTAGCAGGGCTTCCCTGGGCCTGGAAAGTTAATTCAAGGGTTTATCCATGTTTAAAAATGTTGAGAAAGATTGTCTTAAATCTTATGGTTTGCTAATGATTGTAGAATTGGAACTCATTCCAAATACATTCTCTACATCTATAAGTTTGTGCTTTCTAGCTCATTTCATATCAGCGAGTTTGCTGCCACTACGTGCCAATCAATATTTAGTGTGTAGAGTTCTTTTGTGTATGAAAACAGCAATGCAGTCTATTTGTTTTAGAAAGAACTTCCGCAATGAATAAAATTAAAAAAGTATGTTTTGTCACCTTATCAGCAATGAATTGTTGACGTCGATCCTCAAGCAGTTTTTCTACTGCTCTTTTGTGCTCCAATTGTTTCATCCTCCTCTTCTGAGCGTTCATCTGCTCAATCCTGTCATCTTCAGCAAACTTTGCAAGCATAGCCTGTCTGAAAGCCTCTTCTTCCTCTTTTGCCGCTTGTTGAACAATTTGCTTAAAAGCCATTTGTTCTTCAAAGGTTCGCTGCAACTCAAGACGCTGGCGAATTTTCTTTTCCAACTCTTCCTATAAAATGTTAAGCAAATGGACATCAGAAACTCTTGGTTCACGTAAAAAGAAAAAAAAAAAAAAAATGCAAGAAATCAATGGAAATGGTAAAAAAGAAGATGTAGGAAGACTTTTTTTCGGATTTATGACTGATGGTTTTCCTCCTTAAACATGCAATTATAGATTACCACTTACTTGGTCAGGCCCCCTCCTGCACCCAACGAGAACTAATGAGCTATGGAAGGCAGGATAACATGAGTAGAGTCAATTTAAAGTACACTGGTTTTTAAAGGGAGACTATAATGGTTTTCCTTTATTTTGTTTCTTATTTTATTTAATATATTCATAAAATCTTTGTTTTACAAAAGTATCCTAAAGTGCTTCGGGTTAGCTAAAGAGACACCCCAGCAGACTAAGCTCCCATTCAGATGCAGATGTCTGGCATGTATGACATGGCAGATGACTGAGCAGTCTGGTAAAGGAGTCATTGCGGTGACTTACCCAGTTCTGTGTGTAAATGTCACCTTTTTTTCACATGTGGTAGGTGGAGAAAGTAATGGAAGGGCTCCACTGTCTGGCTGGATAAAAGACTATATAATAGTCACATTCAATAAATCAATTTTAAAGTGCATATTAACCCTAACAATGAATTTGTGTTATTTGGCCACTTTTTGAACTGTTACAAACTTTGGCTTGAGCTGTGTCTAGGATTAGACACATATTTTTCATGCTGACTTCTCAAGGTTCAGGAACCAGCCAAACCCCTGCAAGGCCTGGACAGTCAGGGCTATGCTGTTTGCCAAAACCCATGCAGACTATTCCTCGAGCAGAAGGTTGTCCAGATATCTCTAAATGGTAATGTCCTGAGAGTGCAGTAAGGAAACCAAAGGTTCCAGAGACAGGACAAATAGCAATGTCACAAACTGGAAGTGCATAGGGCCCACAGCAAAGAAATTGCTGAGGTTCTGGAAAAATGGTGACATGGAGCTATGCATCCTTGAAGTCCACATGGGCCAGAAAGTCTCCCTGATGAAGGGAGGCTATGACAGACCTGGTGGATTCCATACAGAATTTCTGGGCGTGAATTAATACATGGAAAGAATGTGTATACCACTCAGGCTCGGTAGAGAGGGGGTAGGTGAATGGTGCATCTGCAGCTGCTGTTAGAGTGCTCACAGGGGATGGAGCCCATCCTGGCTCCCACAAGGGTTCGAGAAAAAAAGGGGTAGCCCCTGGAAGTCGCACATCTAAGATGTCCTAGAGAGGTGAATAGAGTGGCAACCTCAGCCTGGATTCCAACCAGGCCACGCCCCCAACATGCTTCACTCCGCCTCCCAAAGCTTAGTTATGGTGGAGTGAAACATGCTTGGGGCGTGGCCTGGGTGGAGTCCAGGTTGAGGTTGCCACTCTATTCACCTCTCTAGGACATCTTAGATGTGCAACCTCAAGGGGCTACCCCTTTCTTTCTTGAACTCTGAATTAAGACACTTAGAGCCTTAAAATTCAATATGGGTTGGATGAACCCCTTTTTAGTTTGGAAACTGAAAAGGTTGGAGAAAAACCCCCAGAACAGTTGTGTCACAAGGAATAGGGCATTGATGCCCTGCTCCAGAAAGGCTGCACAGAGATCTGCTAATCTGTGTGGGGACACAAGCGGGTTGGAGGGAAATTAACCTGGGAGGGAGTTCTAGCTTGTTGCCCCTAGAATCCACCCCTGACACCCAAGCATTTGAGATACTGATTGTCCAAGTGTCTGCAAAGGTTAACAGATGTCCCCTCACTTTGGAAAGTGGGGGCACCCAATAATTGATCTTTGGGGTTTGGGGGATTTGGAAGTCCAGACAGGACTGGGTGGTACCAGACTCTAATTTGGCTTTTAAAGTTGAGGACTGGGAGTAACGAAGAGGACTCTCACTGGCCTCCATCGAGGATTGGGCTTTTCCAGACATATCCCCAAGTCTATTTTGCTGGGGAAGATGGGCGTTCTTGCCACTGGTAACATCCTTAATGAAGGCACCTAAGGTGGCCCCTAATAGAAATTGTACCTCAAAGAGCATATAGAGCAGGTGCCTTTTGCATGTGACCTCTGCAGACACTTTAGCCAAAGGGTTCTCCTTATGTTCACTGACAAAGGCTCATACTGTAAGGTGGGAGACCTCTAACAACCTGTCCTCACTGAAGTTTAAAGCTGTGGGCATGCATTCCAAACGCTATGTCACCAAGGGATCAGCTGCCATAGTGATTTCGCTCCTTCTAATAGGCTTAAACCAGTCAGCTAGAGTTTTACAGATTAAGGTCACAGCCAAGATAGGTTGCAGTGCTGGGCTCCTTACGTACGGGTGTCGAAATTTGAAGTCACTCCTGTCCAACAATCTCCAGAGGGTGGAATGTCATACTCGGAAACAGTCACTTGTATTCCTCTTGGGAAACCGATTTCACAGACGTCTCCAGTGTACGTTTTCCGTGGACGAGATATACGAGAAACTCCATGTTAAAGATAATCCCCGGTGGAATCCACGGAAGTAATTCCTACAATGGTCACCGTTCTTGCGGGTAGAAGGGGTCGTTTTATCTGAACCCCTATACAGACCTTTTCGGGTTAGGAGCTACCTCCGG
>BLSH010247088.1:476982-489407 GCA_018402905.1 Glandirana rugosa
AAATTCGTTAAAAGAGATAGTAAAGTATAATGAATTGACAATCTAAAATACTCTCCTTCCCTTTTTTTTTTTTCTTTTTAACCGGATTAATCTAACAGTTAAGTAATATGAAATGATAGAGAAAATTGCTTAAATTAAACATGTATTAACCACTTCAGCCCCGGAAGGATTTCCCAGGTTAGGACCAGAGCACTTTTTGCGATTCGGCACTGCGTCGCTTTAACTGACAATTGCGCGGTCGTGCGACGTTGTACCCAAACTAAATTTGCATCCTTTTTTCCCACAAATAGAGCTTTCTTTTGGTGGTATTTGATCACCTCTGCATCATTTCTGATCACCGCTATAAACAAAAGAAGAGCGACAATTTTGCAAAAAAACCCAAATTTCTTACTTTTTGATAAAATACAAATCCAAAAAAAAAAAATATTTAAAAAAACATTTTTTTTCATCGGTTTTGTCCGATTTATATTCTTCCTCACATTTTTGGTATGAAAAAAAAAAAAAAAATCGCAATCGGCCTTTATTGATTGGTTTGCGCAAAAGTGGCCGCATTTACGGATGATGAGAATTAATTTCTGGGGTTTTTATTTTTTTTACTAGTAATGGCGGCGGTCTGCGATTTTTAGCGGTACTGCGATATTGCAGTGCATGTCGGACATTTTTGATACTTTTTGGGACCAATGACATTTATACAGCGATCAGAAATTTAAATGTCCACTGATTACTGTATAAATGTCATTGGCAGTGAAGGGGTTAACCTGCAGGGGGAGATCTAGGGGTTATCTATGTTCCCTCGGTGTGTCCTAACTGTGGGGGGGCTGGGCTACCATGGGCATGAGAGATCTAACTGATCCCAGTGACAGGGATCAGTAGATCTCCCATGCCCCCACTAACAGAGCGGGGAACCGCCGATGTAAACACGGCGGTTCCCCGCTCTGTTAGTTCTTTGGCAGTGGCCGCTCATCGCGGCTCGCCGGCGGACATCGGGTCCGCCCAAGCCGCGGGCACACTCCTCAGGAGTATGACGGGCACGCACGCCACCTAGCGGCCACTCGCAGATCGCCGCTTTTTTACGGCAATTCGCGCCTAGCGTCCACACTGCCGCCGTAAATAGACGGTAGGCGGTGTGGAAGTGGTTAAGCAACACAACAAGCCTTCAAATCAGTGCACTTGTATGTATAATTTATATTAAAAAAAATTATGTACCATATATACTCGAGTATAAGCTAAGTAAAGGCCCCCCTTGGCTTATACTCGAGTCAGTGTCCCACAGCCTCCGTGGGTGGTCTGAAAAGATGAGTTGATTCACATTGCACAGAGCGCGCTGCTTCTAAGAGCAGCTCTGTGCATAAAACTGTGACCTAATTACACTGGAATGCAGAGAGAGCTGTCAGATTTTCAACTTGATGTCGGTAGGTGGGCGGGACATGCAGTGTTAGCTGTTCAGTCCCGCCTACCTCAGATCTCAGTGAAGATCTGACAGCTCTCTCTCTGCATTCCAGTGTAATTAGCTCAGTGTCATGCACAGAGGGGCTCTTAGAAGCAGCGCGCTCTGTGCATTGTGAATCTACCATATTCATCTCTTCTGTCAGTGCCAGCCAGTACCAATCGGTGCCAGTACCATCCAGAGCAGGTGGTGGGCAGGTGGTAATGGCTACAATACCTCTGTTCTGGCTACAATCCCTGGGTAACGGCTGAGTCCCTGTGTTCTGGCTACGATACCGGTGTTCTGGCTACAATCCCTGTGTAGTGGCTACAATCCCTGTGTAGTGGCTACAATCCCTGTGTAGTGGCTACAATCCCTGTGTAGTGGCTCCCTGTCCCTGTCTGCTGCATTTCCCACCCTAGGCTTATACTCGAGTCAATAACTTTTGCCAGTTTTTTGTGGTAAAATTAGGTGCCTCGGCTTATATTCAGGTCGGCTTATACTCGAGTATATACGGTATCTTAAATATTAAATACACAAAAACAGGTAATCAAAACTTTAGACGACAAAAAAAATGGGCTAACTTTACTGTTTAGTCTTTTTTAAATTCATTAAAGTGTATTTTTTCCAAAAATATTGTGTTTGAAAGACCGCTGCACAAACACAGTGTGGCTTAAAGTATTGCAACAACCGCTATTTTAGTCTCTAGGGTCTCTGCTAAAAAATATATATAATGTTTGGGGGTTCTAAGCGATTTTCTAGCAGAAAATACAGATTTTTACTTGTAAGCAACACGTCAGAAAAGATTTAGTCTTTAAATGGTTAAACTGAGCTCATTTACACACCGGAGTTCATTCCTTTGATAAGTGAAAACATTGTATCTCTTTGGTTCTTTTATCAGCGATGCTCTAAGACTTGGCAGGCTGCCCGGATTTTTGTCTGTTCTAATAGGACCGACTCAAGTTGCTCTGATTTAGAAAAAGGTTCCTGTACTACTTTTGGGGCGACTTCAGACGACTTGCATTGACTTTTATTACAGAAGTCGCTTGTAAGTCGCGCTGTGCGGGGTTATGCTGAGTTGCCCCCCCAAGTTGGATTGCCCCTGTGTGAACCGGCCTTAGTGCATAAATTCATCGGCCCAATTTGCAGCACAATCGGCCAATGCCAATTAATTTTAAAAAATGCCAAAAATCAGCCTGATATATCGGTCTACCTGTAGTTAAGGGCACACTGATGGACACATCATGTGAAGGCCCAAATATACCATGTCTCCCAAAGGCTAAGCAAATCAACTCTAAGCAACTCTTTGAACACAGCATCAACATTCCAGCACCAGGACAGAGTACAGCGCCTGTCAAAGAACACTAAGATTTAAGCAGGGATTCCAACTTCCTGTCCATAGAATCCTTAAAAAGTAAGCACACCCTCTACCTGTCAAGTAGTTTTCCTGTTAAGGTGGGTCACAGGCAGATACACAGTGGATATAGACTACCGTTTAACAAAATCCCTCTCAAAGGGGAACAGATTCAACACACCCTCGAGTGGGTCCCAGGACTCTTCAGAGTACTTCCTGCCCGCACAAAGAAATACCTCAAATAGTGGGTGTAATGCTAAAGTTTTTGGGTCTCTTGTACTGCATTAATGAGGGGCAAAATGATCCCTTTGTAATTCTGCAGGAAAGCAGGAGACTACAGTGCCTAAAAAACAGTCTCTTTGGAGATAAATCAGGGCTCGACAATCCACGGGCACCAGGTCACCATGGCAAACAGAAACCATGTCCTGGCGAGTGGCAGCCGATCATTCTCTCCCCTCACTATCTTAAAACAGAGTCCCCAATCCAGGGAAGAGCCGTTCTCTGCTTAATCTAACAGCTGCTAAACTTAGCAGGCTGCCTGGATATTTGTTATTCTTCTTTCTAAGTAGAAACAAAGTATGTCTTGGCTTTTTTATCAAAGGAATGAACTCCAGTCTGTATGAAGGAAGTTTAACGACTTCAATACCAGGCACTTACCCATCTTCCTGCCCAGACCAATTTTCAGCTTTCAGTGCTGTCGCATTTTGAATGACAATTGCGCGGTCATGAGAAGTTGTACCCAAAAATGTTTTTTATCATTTTGTTGCCACAAATAGAGCTTTCTTTTTGGTGGTATTTCACCTCTAGGGTTTTTATTTTTTGCTCTACAAATAAAAAAAGGCCAAAAATTTTGAAAAAAAAAGCTTTTCTGTCACAAAACTTTGTAAATAAGTACATTTTCTCCATCACTGATGGGCACTGATGAGGCTACAGTGACGGGCACTAATGAGGCAGTACTGATTGGCACCGATGAGGCAGCACTGATGAGGTGGCATGGACGGGCACGGATAATGGGGCACTTATATGCAGCACTGATGGGCACTGGTATGCAGCTCTGACGGGCACTGATAAGCGGCACTGATGGGCACTCATAGGTGGCACTGATAGGTGGCACCGATTCCATGGTGGTCTAGGGTGGCATCTGTAATTGGCACTGAGTGACTTTAGCAGAGACCCTAGAGAATAAAATGGTGATTGTTGCAATATTTTATGTCACATGGTATTTGCGCAGCGGTCTTTCAAACGCAATTGTTTGGGAAAATATACACTTTAATGAATAAAAAAAATTAAAAAACTAAACAGTAAAGTTAACTTTTTTTTTTGTATAATGTGAAAGATGATGTTACACTGCAAGAATTGTGATCTTTATTCTAAGCAACAAAATTGTGATAAAGCACCATGTACCATCAACAATACCACTCTTTATGTGCAGCTGGGCTTTAGTATTTCATGGTGACCGGAAACCCACCAGACCAATGAAAAGTCATTGTGGGGGACACACGTGTATGCAGGAAGTGGCTGCAAAGAGGCAGCAGAAGATCAGCAGCACTGGAATACTTCTTTCATCTTTTTTTTTTATATTTTATTTAAAGAGTCACTAAGGCTTCGTTTAGATGTGCAGTTGGGTGGTAAAAATGTGCAGTAGAGACATGTTTTTGCCACCCACCAATGGCCACCCTTAAGCTGCATTAGGCAGCAGATGAGGGCATTTTACATGCTGCAGTACGATGCATTAGGCATAATAAGGAGTTTCCCCTATAACAGGTTTTTAGTGTCACTCTTTCTGGCCAGCCTATAACCCTGATGTAACGTTGGATTGACTGGCTGCTCTGCTGTAAGTTAGGGTTAGGGGGGAGCATATTACTTGCCTTACCCTGGGTGCTGACAAACCACACTACGCTAAAAAAAAAAAAATCGGCTCCTAACTTTTTTAGCTGGCTCCTAGATTCAAAGCAAATTTGTCAAGCCATGAGATAAATTGTTAGAAATCTGAGAGAGTTGGTCACAGCGACTGGTGGCTCAGCCTGATCTAAGGCCTCAAAAATGTCAGAGAAGATTCTGCAGGGAATGGCACTGGGGCATGCATACAGCCTTTGCAATCATTATCTGCAAGAGATTGGGTGAATTTGGCCACAAAGTCTTGAACACAGTAGAGAACCCCAACAACAGGGTAGACAGAGGGAGACTCTAAATATGTAGACCCTATGACTACAGGATGACCAGTTTCCAGATTATAGGAATTGGTGCTTTCAGAGGATACCAAGTAGATGCCCTGGGAATTGTTAGAGTATAGGCCTTGGCCACCCATAACAGTAGGACTGTCCTCTCTGTGTACTGACATGTTGCACTACATGGAGGTGATGCAACTAGGACCAAAGTGTGAGGTAAGGATTCAGATTCTCATAAACCCAGGCAGTTGATGAGGGGTAGATGCTGGAGGTGATCAGGCCACCGTAGGCAGGCAGCAGGAACTGAACAGAGATGGGAGCTCCAGGTGATGCTTTGTAAAGCAAGAGCAGCTGTAGGATGTTGTTTCCTCTACACTGAATGGCAAGAAAGAGTGCACAGAGTGACAGTGCCCAACACTTCCCCCAGCAGATCTGCACTCAGTTCCTCAGCTTATTGAGCCAACAGTAGCTGGAAATTTGCAAGGTGCTCAGCAATGCAAATAGCTAAGTAGCTCCAGGGGGCTCAGGCTGATCGGCCTTCTAGACAGAATGAGCCTTCAGAGACAGAGCAAGCGCTGAGGTAATGCCACAGCTCTGGACCTGAAAAGTGCTCTGTGGCTAACCTTTACCCCCAGGTGATGTTTGGAAAGCTCCACAAATAGAACCCAGCAGCACATTCTAGGCTAGTCCTACAGTGTCCAGGTCAGCAGACACAATAAAGCTGAAAAAAAGGCTGATTCGGATAGCAGCTATATAGAGACCAGAAAAAGCAGGAGCATGGTGATAAATTCTGTTTAAAGTTAAGAGGAAGAATCCAAAAAAAGGACAAAAAAACCCCCCAAAAAAAACAAAGTAAACAAAAAAAAAAAAAAAAGAAGATGGTAGTAACATTTGTTTAGATTTTTCTCAGCACGGATACCTGGAAAAAGCTTAGCCATAATGGGGTTGATTTACTAAAACTGAAGAGTGCAAAATATGGTGCAGCTCTGCATAGAAAATCAGCTTCCAGTTTTTTGGGGTTTTTTGCCAAAGCTTTATTGAACAAGTTGAAGTTAGAAGCTGACTGGCCACCATGCATAGCTGCACTAGATTTTGCAATCTCCAGTTATAGTAAATCAACCCCAATGGGTAGCAGAGGGGGGTTTCCTGGACTGGCCTACAATTTTTGTTATCCAGTGCCCAATCCTCCTGTAGGTGACAGCATAACCCAATAGTATCTGGATTTCCATGTCCCTCGATGGATGAGAGAGAAAAAAATATAAACATCCACATGAGTCTATTAATTCACATGCATGTTTAAAGGATACAGTGGGGCAAAAAAGTATTTAGTCAGCCACCAATTGTGCAAGTTCTCTCACTTAAAAAGATGAGAGAGGCCTGTAATTTTCATCATAGGTACACTTCAACTATGAGAGACAGAATGAGAAAAAAAAAAATCCAGAAAAATCACATTGTCTGATTTTTAAAGAATTTATTTGCAAATTATGGTGGAAAAAAGTATTTGGTCACCTACAAAAAAGCAAGATTTCTGGCTCTCACAGACCTGTAACTTCTTCTTTAAGAGGCTCCTCTGTCCTCCACCCATTACCTGTATTAATGGCACCTGTTTGAACTCGTTATCAGCATAAAAGACACAACCTGTCCACAACCTCAAACAGTCAGACTCCAAATTCCACTATGGCCAAGACCAAAGAGATGTCAAAGGACACCAGAAACAAAATTGTAGACCTGCGCCAGGCTGGGAAGACTAAATCTGCAATAGGTAAGCAGCCTGGTGTGAAGAAATCAACTGTGGGAGCAATTATTAGAAAATGGAAGACATACAAGACCACTGATAATCTACCTCGATCTGGGGCTCCACGCAAGATCTCATCCCGTGGGGTCAAAATGATCACAAGAACAGTGAGCAAAAATCCCAGAACCACACAGGGGGACCTAGTGAATGACCTGCAGAGAGCTGGGACCAAAGTAACAAAGGCTACCATCAGTAACGCACTACGCTGCCAGGGACTCAAATCCTGCAGTGCCAGACGTGTCCCCCTGCTTAAGCCAGTACATGTCCGTGCCCGTCTGAAGTTTGCTAGAGAGCATTTGGATGATCCAGAAGAGGATTGGGAGAATGTCATATGGTCAGATAAAACAAAAATAGAACTTTTTGGTAAAAACTCAACTTGTCGTGTTTGGAGGAGAAAGAATGCTGAGTTGCATCTAAAGAACACCATACCAACTGTGAAGCATGGGGTGGAAACATCATGCTTTGGGGCTGTTTTTCTGCAAAGAGACCAGGAAAGAATGAATGGAGCCATGTATCGTGAGATTTTGAGTAAAAACCTCCTTCCATCAGCAAGGGCATTGATGATGAAACGTGGCTGGGTCTTTCAGCATGACAATGATCCCAAATACATGACCCGGGCAACAAAGGAGTGGCTTCGTAAGAAGCATTTCAAGGTCCTGGAGTGGCCTAGCCAGTCTCCAGATCTCAACCCTATAGAAAATCTTTGGAGGGAGATGGAAATCTGTGTTGCCCAGCGACAGCCCCAAAACATCACTGCTCTAGAGATCTGCATGGAGGAATGGGTCAAACTACCAGCAACAGTGTAAAAACGTTGTGGAGACTTACAGAAAACGTTTGACCTCTGTCATTGCCAAAGGGTATATAATAAAGTATTGAGATGAACTTTTGTTATTGACCAAATACTTATTTTCCACCATAATTAGCAAATAAATTCTTTAAAAATGAATGTGATTTTCTGGATTTTTTTTCTCATTCGGTCTCTCATAGTTGAAGTGTACCTATGATGGAAATTACAGGCCTCTCTCATCTTTTTAAGTGGGAGAACTTGCACAATTGGTGGCTGACTAAATACTTTTTTGCCCCACTGTAAGTAAATCCGAAAAATTCATTTTTCTTCTTTGTTCCCTTTTGGTCTGCTAAATACACAGTTAAAAGTGTTACATTATAAATGTTTACGTGCAAAAAATACCTGTTGATTTTGCCAGAAATGTTGCGAGCCGATAACTTCCTGTGCACTCTGCTTGTGCAGTAGGAGGGATTATGGAGATGGTGTGAAGTCTGTATTTTTGGTAATCCATCATAAAATGAATTGGGCAGGGCTGACAACATGTGCTTTGGAATTCAGAAGCAAATATACACCGCTGTCATGTCAAAGAGGATGGTAGGAAAACAGTATTTTTCTGACACATCAACAGATTTTTTTGTAATTGCAGCATATTTAAAAGGGATAGTGTTGGGCAATGTGCATGTATTGCAGAGATGTACCAATTATGTAATGTTTATTTTGTTTTGACATATGCTTCATGTATTTTTACACTGCCATCTACAGTTCTGTTGTGGGACCACATATGTTCATGATCAGATACAGGAAAGCCTCTGCACCACCACACTCATTAAAGATGGGAAGCGTTGCCCTTGAGCAGCAGGTGCTTCACAAAAGCATTATATTGGTTTGGCGGTGGCTGATCTAATTTCTGTGTTTTTATTTAGCTAGGTTCTTTTAATGATAGCAGCAGTTTCTACTGTCACTGAGACATTCAGCATTGAAGGCAGATTATGGTGGTGATCAGACGGAACTGCTCTGTATTATGGCAAGAGTCAACAGACCACCAGAAGGATAAGCTTCCTTATATTGATAAACTGCTAAAAATGACCAGGAGAAAATTATAAAGTACGTTGGATATCTGGCTCTAGGGATATGTCTAACTTTGTGTCATAGTATGTAAACTATGATTGGTATACTGTATATACATTTACTGCTTGCTTCTAATCTTTACTTGCTGTACTAAAATATTTTTCTTCGATTTACTAATGTAATCAATAATTGGACTTTATTTGGATTTAATAAAGTGGGACAATATTTGGCTGTGCTCACTATAGTGTTTTTTCTTAACAAACCAGGAGACAAGGGTAATCTTTTTTTTTTTTCTTTATTTTTTTTTTTTTTTCATTTTTTTCCACTTCAGTAGACATCCTCAAGAGATCTATTTCAGATTAAATGTCATATAAGTCTCTTGTTTCGTCTCATCCTCGTGGTATATATAGATTTATTTCAATTATCCCCCCCCCCCCCATCCCTCCCCCCTTCCCACCCACCCACCCTCTACATGACCTGTCAACCTATTTACGCTTCATTATCTATCCACATTAAATTGGTCCTTCCTTATCTTATCCACCCTTCCACTCATCCATTCATCCATACTGTGTTCCCTTTCCTTGTGTCCATATATTAAGTGTTTGTGCACTTTCCACCTAATTTCCTCTCTGTTCTAATTCCCTAGTCCAGGGTTCCCACTTTTTATTAAATAGATCTATTTTTCCGCTTTTAAGGTAGTATGTTTTTTCCTTCCATTTGGTTTCATTGATCGTCTTAATCCAGTCCTCTACTGTAGGCGGAGTCCTACTTAACCATTTTTGAGTTATCATCTTCCTGGCCTGAAACAGGTTTCCCACTACCCCTTCAAACAATTGCGAGGTTTCCGGTTTCTCCTCTATGATATTCAACATACATACTCGCGCTTCCTTTACCAAGTCTAGATCTTATATCCTATTTATAATATCCATCACTCCTTCCCAGTACCTGAACAATTTGGGGCATCGCCATAGCATGTGTATCAGAGTCCCTCTTCCCCCACATCTTGGACAGCTATCGTCCTGTCTCCTTCCCATCTGATGCATTTTTTTGGGGGTATAGTAGACTCTATATAGTAAGTATAAGTGCGATATTCTCTGTGGTGGGGACTTTGATACTAGTGGTCCATTTTTTAAGATTCTCCTCCATTGTTCATCTGATAGTTCTCCTAAATCCTCTTCCCATTTTCTTTTAGTTCCTTCCTCTTTCTCCTTTGTACAATCATTCAACTCTTTATATAGGCTGGAGATTATTTTTTTTTGCGGTGTTGGCTCTATTATGCTTTGGAGGGCGGTCGGTTCACTCCATTCCGGCTCTTTATTCTTAAACTGGGCTTGCAGTGCATGCCTAATTTGTAAATAACCGAAGAAAGTCTGATTTGGTATGTTGTATTCTCTCCTCAAATCTTCAAAGGATTTTAGGGAGATGTTTGTATACAAGTGTTTCAATCGCTGGATGCCACATAGTTCCCATTCCTTTATTTTTTTCACTTCTCTCAATTCTATCAATACATTGTTGTTCCATAGCGGGGTATATTTGGAAATGGGCCCGTATCCCAGTATCGTCCGACTTGTATCCCATAATTTCATGATCATTTTTAATGTGGGAAACGTTGCTCCGAAAGCTTTGGCCTCCAATACTTCTATTACTTTCTTATGCGGAGATCTTGATAGCATTATCTGACTGTTAGCGTCTGCTCCTCCCTCTATACCACAACCTACTAAGTGCTGAAGTTGAGAAGCTAAGAAGTAGTTTCTGGGAGATGGAAGAGCCACACCCCCCTCTTCTGGTTGTAATTGTAGCTTTTTTAAGCTGATTCTAGGTGTTCTTTTATTCCATATTAGCATCCTAAAGCAATGGTCTATCTTTCTAAACCAGTTATTATATATCCAAATTGGTGAGTTGTGTAATACATACAGCAGCTGAGGTAACCACACCATTTTAATCAAAGCACATCTACCAGCTACAGACAAAGGGAGGTGAGGAGACAAGGGTAATCTTTAAAGTGAACAGGACTTGTGCAAATTATACTTACAGTAAAGTATGGATGTATAGCAGGCACCCTAACATGCTTTACTGCACTTACAGTACTTTACCAACAATCCCAACCCCATAAAAATGCAGGGCTTTTTGCAAGTACCCCTTTTCTTAATATCTGTCTGGGGCTCAATGCTAAAAGCAGCGGAGCTGCTCTCATGCACTGTATACAACTTCTGGGCTCCCATATATAACCTTTGGAATGACTCTAATATCTTTTAAATGGCCAATATTTGATTGGCGTTTTCCTAATCAAAAGTAGAAAAAAAAAAAAACTTACCATTTTCTCATATTTAACAACCTCTTTTTCTGCTATTTGTGCAGCCCGCTCTCTAGTTAGATAGGCAGACTTCAGCTTTTGCTCTAATTCTCGGAGCTCCAGGCTGGGAAAAGAGTACAGTCATTATAAGCAAATTAAAGTAGAAATTCAGTCACGTCTTAACTATACTTAAACCTGCTCCCACCCCCATTCTAAGCCTATTCTAACGGCCCTGTAAGGTGAAGATGTCTATAACTACCTATGCTGAGTGCACTGAGTGTTCCGGTCACATGATCTCCCCAGTAGCTGGCTTCATGAGACTCGAGAGATCACCATCAATGATTGCAGAGCCTGGGTAGTGACAATACTCATAGGCTTACTATGTGGCATCCAATGTCAGCTGTCCCTCCTCTACAATGAAGCCGGTGCCAGAATAGGTAAGTATACACATCTTTCCTTTACAGGGTAGTTAGAACAGGGCTTAAAATTGGGTGGGGTTTAAGTATATGAATATATGTTTTTCTAAACAAAAAACAAATGTGTTAATGTAGAATAAGAGTATACATATTATTCTATAATTTGTACTATTTAAAATGAGACTAAAAATATGATCATGGTGCAAAGCAATATTTATCAATATTGCCCTTTTTTAAATGTGACACAATATACATTTTTTTAAAATATCAATGGATAATAATACAATACAGCAGAAAAATAGTTGATGGGAGTAGGGTAAGAAGGAGTTACTTAGGGCTGATTAGAGTTAACTATGGTTAATAAGGGGTTCAATAGACAACTTTTATTTAAAGTTTTTTTAACTTGTCAACTAGCAGATGGAATTCAACCCTTTGATCTGCAGGATGAATTAGAGTAGATACAAATATAACAATGTTACTTTGTATTTTTTGCCGCAGAGGGGTAAAAAGGACTTGACGTGCCACACCACACGTCCTGTGTATTTGATGACATTTTTGTAGCGTGTGTAGTATGTTCAGTGTCCTCAACTTGTTAAACAAAAAAAAAAAAAAAGACAGGTTTCTATATATATATATATATATATATATATATATATATTTTTTTTTTTTTTGCCTTTGGTTCAATAAACTACCTGTTCTCTCGAATTTGTTGCCTCAGCTTTTCATCTTTGAGCTTTTCTTGTTTGATCCTAGCCAGTTCTGTCGCCATTCTTTCTTCCTGTTCCAGCTGTAATTCTTTAAGTCTTTTAGTTTCCTCTGCCTATATTTAAAAAAGCAATAAATCATGAATTATCTTTATATTCCTTTTGCAAAGTAACTCAGACATCAGTGCCGGCTGGTGCTTAATATTTCGGGGGGTGGCAAACAAACCTGCCCCTCCCCCACAGGAGACAAACGGCGGGACTCAGTGCGCCCCCCACAGACGGTGATCAGTATCCCCCCCCCCATAGGAGACGCCGACGATCAGTGGCCTTACCTTAGGAGGCCGATGCTTCTGAGAAGGGACCTCGTTCCTCTTCGTAGCCGGAGGATTCCATTCCGGTGACTAGCAGCCGCAG
>BLSH010247088.1:489807-500681 GCA_018402905.1 Glandirana rugosa
GCAGACACCCCCCGCGTGACTCAGGGCGGCAAACAGAGGACACCCCCTCCCCGTCCAAACAAACGGTGGGGTGGGGTGGCAAACAAACCTGCCCCTCCCCCACAGGAGACAAACGGCGGGACTCAGTGCGCCCCCCACAGACGGTGATCAGTATCCCCCCCCCCCATAGGAGACGCCGACGATCAGTGGCCTTACCTTAGGAGGCCGATGCTGCTCCTTGCTCCAGGGAAGAGCCAGGACCGTTGCTTCTCCTCCTGGCCGAACAGGAAGTGGGTCCTGAGACCCGACTGGCCAGGAGTTCTAAGACTCCCTGGTCAATTGGGTCTCAAGACCCACTTCCCGATTGGCCGGGAGGAGAATCAGGAAGACCATAGCGAATATTAATTTGCTATTGTCACACAACTAGGTGGGCTCAGGGAGCAGTGCTCTGCCTCCCAAGCCCACCCTTTTTTTAAGTCAATTAGAGCCTTAGGCTCTAATCATGTGCTTAAAAAAACCCCTATTGAAATCCATGCCTCTGGCACCCTGCATGTAGATTAGGGGTCGGGCACATGAATTAGGGAAGAAAAAAAATATTGTCTCCCCAAACATGTCTCAGCTGTCTATGGTGGTAGCAGACACAGACCACACCCAGTGATTAGTACACAAAATGCTTTTTGTGCTTGCTTAAGCTGGCCATAGTCAGATTGAAATTCAGCCAGTTCAGCAGGGACCAGCTGAATTTCAAGCCATGTGTGGCCACTGCAGTTGAACAGAAGTCGATCAACCGATCAGCTAAATACACATTTTAAATACAAAGATATGCATTTTAAAAAACTGTTTTGTGATCCAGGAATCCCTTAAAGACATCACAGCCAGATCCAAAACCTCCACTGTAGCATCAGCTTGGTCAAAATACACTATGAAAAGAGAAGAATAGTTCAAAGCACCACAATAATAGAGCCTCAGGGATATAGTACCAAGCAACATAGGCAACTACAAAATAATAAAAATGACAAAAGTTTATCGCGGAAATCAGTGAATTAAATAATCCAATACAAAAAAGCAGATACCTCCACCAACCATCTAAAAAGACAACGTTGTCTAATCAAGTGAAGCATCTAGACACCATCCACATATGCTCCACACATACACATCACATTGACAAACTAAGGGCATTTGAATGGAGAGGGAAAATGAGATGCTAATTGGCCAATTCTTTGACCCAGTGAGCAATAATTTGCATAAAATAAATTGGGAAGATCTGAGTGCAGATAACCTGTCGAGAAAAGAAAGAATTACCCTTAATGAACTTAGGAATGCCAAGGACGTAGTGATCAAAAAAAGTGATAAGGGGGGGGGGGCAAAATGGTTGTTATGGGTGAAGAAAATTATGTTAAAGAAGTTAAGTGACAACTAAGTAACCTGCCGGTGTATCACAGGTTATCAGAATCCCCCTTCCCTGACCTTGTCGAAAAATTAAATTGTAAAATTAACCTGGGCACATGAAGAAGGCCTACTTACAGAGAAGGAACTTAATCACCTGAAAAGGTGTAGATTTTAATATCCCTGTCCTCTATATAATCCCCAAGCTACACAAGGCTGCCCCTCCCCCCCAGGGAGACCTAGAATTTCTGTGGTAAATGTCCCCTTGGAGAGAGTTGGAAAATATATAGACAAACTACTTAAAACTATGGTTCCCACTTTGGAGTCCTTTGTAATTAGATGATGTCAAGGTTGAAGAGGACTGGTATTTGGTGGGTATCGATGTTGAATCCTTGTATATATCTATAACCCACCACTGGAGATTAAAAGCATGCCCCGTGGGCAACTTCATATGCGTGCCTGCATCTGCATATGTGAGAGGAAGAGGAGGTTTACAAGCTCCAGTCATTCAAGAGTTCAGTGAATACCTGGATACGGTACATCGATGGTGTCCTGGTGGTCTGGAAGAGAAGCGAAACTGAGCTTCATGAGTTTATTTGTGAGTAGAACGATAATGATTGTAATGTCAAGTTGACATTTAATGCTGATGCCGAGTCGATTCCCTTCCTTAACTTCACGATATAGAGGGATACTTGGAGACCTGTACCTACCGGAAACCCACAGCAGCTAATACACTCCTACGAGCTGATAGCTTCCATCCCAAATCTTTAGTTCAGGGTATTCCGGTGGGTCAGTTCCTCCGAGTTAGGAGGAACTGTATTAGTGAGTCCAGCTTCAAGAAAGAGGCTCACAAAATGTATGCCAGATTCAGAGAAAGGGGCAAGCCCCATAAGCAAAGAAGCGGGCAATGAACCAGGATAGATCCTCCCTTCTGGCTGAATGAACCACACCTCCCCCTCCCCCCCCGGCCCTACAGTGGCCAGAGGTAAGAGAGATCCTCGGTAGACATCGGTCTACCCTTTCTCGCTGCCCTTTATTGTCCAGTATTGTAGGGGAGTACCCTCATATGGTGGATTGTAGAGCTCCAAATTTATCTGACATGCTTACAGGGTCTGAGTATGGGCGAAATACTGGGGACTCATGATTATCAGTGTTCCCTAGGACAAAGGGTATGGTACCCTGTGGACATTGCCAGATTTGCAAATTCGTTGAGACATTCACAGATGCGGACAATCTGAATACCTATAAAGTTTGATCAACTGCGCTACCACAAATGTAATTTACAGTGTCCGTGCAATAAAATATACATGGGTAAAACCAAACACCAATTACGTGTCCGCATAGGTGAGCATCTCGGTGATACCAAAGGAAAGGAACCAACAAAACTGTAAAAACGTGCTTTTTGCATTGACGTTAATGCACATTTAGCCATGCTAGCTTTTAGCAGCGTTTCTCTGCCTCTATTCAAAATCAATAGTTACCTATGAGAGCCCATTGATTTGAACAGAAGTCACACCAGAAGTCGGAAAAAAAAAACTGGTGTGGGGCTCCGCCCCAAGATGATCCCGGACCCTTCGGTCTGGTATGGATCTTAAGGGAAACCCCCACGTCCGGGAAAAAATAAAAAAATAAAAATAAAAAAAAGGACACTTGACAAGGCTTAACGCGGCTGCATACAGCATTAAGTCATGTTTAGCAGCTTTTACCAGCATCAGACATTTCTACAGCTCCAACGCCGGTACTCAGAACGCACTGTTCCTGGGTTTTTTTTGCAGCTTGAAAACGCCTACACCACTTACAGCTCCTAAAAGCCTGTGTGTGCATGAACACGTAGAAGAACACGGAGAGGTGTTTTTAAGCTGCAAAAAAAAAAAAAAAACATGTTTGACGCTGCTAAAAGCAGCTGTAAAAAAACCCTGCGTGCATGAGGCCTTAAAGCCATGTTTTTATTTTTTGGGTTTTTTTTTTCAACAACAAACATGTTATACTCACCTGCTTTGTGCAGTGGTGCTCAGAGCAGCCTGGATCCTCCTCTTCTCGGGTCCCCTGCCAGCACTCCTGACCCCTCCTCCCTGCCAATTAGCTTGCTCTGGGGGCACCCAAGCAGGCTCGCTCTCAAGCCGCAGCTCGGCATGTCCATTCATACACAAAAGCAGTGGCTTGGCCCGCCCTACCTCGCTTCTCATTTTCTCACTGGCTGTGATTGCACATCACTGGAACAAGATGGGACCTTTACAACCACTTTAAGTCAAAAACACACAAGTCTCTGGCAAATGTATGGATGAGATATCCAAACAGAAGCCAATCACTATATTACTGGGAATACAAAAAGTCTGTGGTCCAGCTGGCCGAAAAGCCAAAAAACTGAGAAACTGACTCCATTTAGCTAAGCTAGCAAGAAACACTCTCTGCCTGTTCGGCTGATCTCATTATTGTTCTGTTTATAGAACTGAGAAGGGTACACAAGAAATCTTTGACGAAGTACAAGCTTATGGAATTTCCACAAAAGGAAAATTAAAATTTAAAAAGGTTTTTCGATATTTTATAAAAAGGCAAAACAGTTTATATCTTAGGGACACTTTTGGAAAATAATAACTATACAGTATATGACATCCTACCATCTAAAGGACTCAGTGATGACAAGTAATATTGTACCATGTATGCAAATTATCAAAATATTAAGATAAGAAATAAGTGTGTTTTCATAACATGGATTCAGAAGTGAGAGGCTTGGTTCACACATAGGCGATCTGACTTTGGGGGGCGACTTTGCAAGGCGATTTGAAAGCTACTTCAAGGTGACTTCAGTCGACTTACAAACGCAACCTGAAGCAACCTCCATGCCATTCCATGAGAAGGCCCTCCCCTTGTGCTGTTCCCTTAGTCAGGCTTGATCGCCGATTTGACCCCCCTCCTGTGTTTGTGCGGTTGTTGGCGGTTTTTCTTCCCCCTCCGACGCACCCAGGCCGCCTGCCCTTGCAGCAATGTTTTGGCCGGCCTGTATGTGTGGAGTTGTGGACTGGCCCCGTTGCCATGCACAATTGTGCCCTCTTTTGTTTACATTTGGCACCGCGGGCCGAGCTCTGCTCTGTCCTGCATATGTGCATGGGAGTGGAGACCTGTCCCGCTGCCACGCGCAGCCATCCATTACTCCATCCGGCCCTGTAGGGGGGAGCTTCACCTCCCTAGTCTCCCCCTCACTGACACTGCGTTCCGGGCTGGTCCTGCGTTGGCAGACATGTAACACGTGGCGTCATTCCAACCTTCAGGCGGGGCGACACTGCGCGCCGCCTGTCTGGAGGGCCCACTTGTGGATACGCCCATCCGATGGAGCCACCTTGATTGGATTAGGTGCGAGACGTTTTCTTGGCACCCATTGGCCCCCACCTTCACATGACCTTGCATTCAAACGCCGCTCCACAGTCTCCTATATGGGATGGTACACTGACGTGGAGGCTCGGCTGTGAACATATGTTGTTGGTAAGCACTTTACTTGGCATTCCACCTGGGCAGGCTGTTGTGGCCCAGTGTCTGACACTGAACCCTGACTTCTCTGTTAATCCATGCTGACCCCTATTCTGTTTCTATATTTTTTCCCTAGTGTGTCTTGTTCCACCCCAGTGGGTTGATGCGGTCCTCCTCGCCACAGATGCTCCTTAAATACTGAACAGGTATGCTATGATGCATACTACTTATTTCAGTTTATGCCCACTATATGCAGTTTTGGTTTTAAAGAGCACCATGCATCTTTAGACCATTACACACTATTTATGCATATGCTTAGGCATATTGCTAGTAATGCAGGATTAGCTTGATGTACTTTACATTATTCTTTTACATATATCTTTTTCTATTTTATGTTTCAGTCGTCTAGCCATGTCCATAGGTCTGCTTTAATACAACAGTATAATCTTTATATCAACCTTGGATCCTTTGGTCCTCTCTACGTGGCTTTCCATCTTTTTTGGGCGATACTCTGGACCCCCTGTGGGGAACGTCGGCTCTGACACATCACGGAGGGTTTTCCTTCTTCACCATCCAGACTGTGGTCCTGATTTTATTCCCCCCGTTTTTTTGCATAAACTGTGGGTTACTGCACCATACCTGGGTGCAGTCACTTTCCTTATATGGGTGAAATAAGTCGGCACACACTTTGTACACACTTCAACCAATTGGATGTTTGATATATTCTGACTGTTTGTATATATTGTTTCAGATTCATATTTAGTGATATAAGCGATCATTATTAAAGCGCCTCTGAAGAAGGAGACAAGCATCAATAGCACCTCATGCATTTTGGATAATCTCAATTATCACTGTCATCGTTTATATGTCTGATTGCTGTCACTTATATCCCATGGTTTTATTTTAATATTTTTGTAATAAACATTATTTAATTTTATGACAGGTTTTGTATGACTTTACTTGTGTCTAAAAAGTCCCACCCCTTGAGGGAGTGTCCCCATTTTGTATTCATTCGGGATGTAGCACATCCAGTTCCTCTAGTCAGTGCATTCCCCTATGAATCAGAGAAGGGAGGGAGGGGGTTGCCTGGGTAAATCGGGGGGAGTAACTGTGTAAATTATTTGCTTTTTCCTGTAAAGTTGCTTCAATATAGGTGGGGGATCCAACTTAGAGGCGACTTCCATTGAATTCTATGGGCACAAGTCGGACAGACGCAGGGCTGGTGCAAGGATTTTTGACACCCTAGGCGAAACCTCATTTTGCAGCCCCCTTGGCTCCACCCCTGACTCCACCCCTTTCCCTGCCCAGCCTGATCAGTGCCAATGAATTGGAGCCTGATCAGCACCAATTAAATGCAGCCTCACCAGCGCCCATCAAATGCAGCTTCACCAGCGCCAATCAATACAGCCTTACCTGTGCCAATCATATACAGCTTCACCTGTGCCCATCAAATACAGCTTCACCTGTGCCCATCAAATACAGCCTCACGGTGGGTGAGGCGGAAGGGGGGGGGGGTATTTGGCAGATCAGTCACTATTTCTATATACATTTGCAAATGGCATGTGATATACAATCTCATTATCTCAGTCAGACAGTGTCAGCTTTTACATGAATCAATGCAGAGCAACCAATGACAGATCAACGGTGGCCAGGCGCCCCTGGACTGCAGTGCGCCCTAGGCGGCCGCCTACTCCGCCTAGTGGTAGAGCCGGCCCTGGATAGACGTCGCCTTGAAGTAGTACAGAAACCTTTTCTGAAGTCGCCTTGAAGTCGGAGCGACTTCAGTAGTGTATATTAAGACGGCTCCCATTCATTTCAATGGGATTTCGGACGTCAAGCCACTTGAGGCGACTTAAGTTGGATCCCAAGTGGCCTATGTGTGAACCAAGCCAGATAGAAAATGAAGATGTAATATTTATTAACATCTCGATTGTGGATTAACAATTAATAGCTAAAAAAATTATTTCTGGATGAATCACACATTTTTAACAAATATCAAAAGATTAAAATGAAGCTACATTAAAAAATATCACAAATAATATTATTCAAAACGGGGAGGACTGATGAGGATAAGCTATTTAGATATTAGAAATTCTAACCATTTTTCCCATTTCTAAAAATGTCCTGGCACAAAGTAAGGGGAAATCATCCTGACAAGGTCACTGATGGCAATAAACTCTAAATGATAAAAATGCCAAAATTTAACAATAAATAGGTTCCCTCGGTAAACCATTTCATAACCCCTAATTTTGATCACCGGCTTCTTCAAATATAATACTTCATCCACTAGCGAGCTGCCTCCATTCCTTAACCCCCCTCCCATCCCAACTGATACCCTATGCTCTCTCCAACCCTTTTTCATTTCAGGTTTTCACATACAGTTGTGCTCAAAAGTTTGCATTCATGGCATAAATCATGACATTTTGGCATTAATATTGAAAACATGATCATGCCAAAAAACTCTTTTATTTAAGTATAGTGATCATATGAAGCCATTTATTATCACATAGTTGTTTGGCTCCTTTTTTAAAAAAAATAACAATAACAGAAATCACCCAAATGGCCCTGAACAAAAGTTGACATCCCCTGGAATGTTTGGCCTTGGTACAGACATACAAGGTGACACACACAGGTTATAATGGCAATTAAAGGTTAATTTCCTGCACCTGTGGCTTTTTAAATTGCAATTAGTGTCTGTGTATAGTCTGCATAACAAGGTAATGGAATTTTAAAAAATGGAAAAAAGATATAAAAAGATATTCAAAGTATTAAATTTGCCAGTAAGTACTGTTCAATCACTTATTAAAAAGTGGAAAATTCGGGGATCTCTTAATACAAAGCCAAGGTCAGGCAGACCAAGAAAGATTGCAGCCACAACTGCCAGAGGAATTGTTCGGGATAGAAAGAAAAACCCACAGGTAACCTTTAGGCCCCTTTCACACATACGGACCGTTTGTCCGTTTTTCATCCATCCGTTGACGGATGAAAAACGGACATTAATGCAACTCTATGGAAAAACTGATGACAACTGATGATCAGCTATTTTCATCAGTTTTCATCCGCTTCCGTCAGCATCCGTTTTTTTGAACGGATGAAAGTCCTATTTTTCATCCGTCAAAAAAACGGATCGGACGAAAAACGGATGTAAACTGACGAACGGTCAGTTTTTCATCCGTTTTTGCATTGGTAGTGAATGTAAAAAAAAACTGATGAAAAACTGATGACCACTGATGAAAAACGGATGAAAAAACTGATGAAAAACTGATGACAACTGATGAAAAACGGATGAAAAAACGGATGAAAAACTGATGAACTGATGAACGGTCCGTGTGTGAAAGGACCTTAAGGGCTCATACACACGGACGTATCTTTAAAAATAATTAAAACGTCGGGGACGACGTCAAAGAATAATAAAAAAAAAAAAATCTGCGTTTTTCGGCGTTAGTGAGCGTCGGCGTCAATAGGCGTTTTTTAAAAAAAATAATCCCTCTGCTATTTTTCAACCTAAAAACGTCGGCGTCAAAAAAACGCCGGTTAATGCCGGTACAATATTAGTTGGCGTTAGTTGGCGTTTTGCGGCGCCGGCGTCAAAAAACGCCAAAAAGTTACAGCCTCAGAACGCGATGGCCGTGGGTTCTACTTTCAGCTCACTAACGCCGACGCCATCTACAGCTCAAAAACACCAACGTTTTTAAGGGGCCATTGACTAACATGGAGAGCTGCAAAAAACGCCAGAAAACGCCAGCGTCAAAAAACGTCCGTGTGTATGAGGCCTCAAAGAAATAGAGGCTGCTCTGGAAAAAACGGTGTGTTTTTTCTTTAAGGAGCACAATACGATGACCAATTGAACTCTTAATCTTTCTAATAAAACATGTTGAAACAAAAAATGTGGTTGGAAATGGGTTTTCATTAAAATCCATCAAAAGGTATTTTGCTTACAAACAGTTGTTTTAGTGAACACACTCAGCATGATGAAATCAACATTACAATTTACAAATTTCAATGCTCCTGTTCTCAGTGCTGCTTCCCTGAACTTCCTATCTTAACAAGAAAGAGTTAACAGCGGACAGGGCAGTCGGTATTAACTGCTTAAACTCCAGAAGATTTACCCCCCTTCTTGACCAGGCCATTTTATGCGATACGGCACTGTGTTACTTTAACTGACAATTGCATGGTCATGCAACGCTATACCCAAATAAAATCTTTTAGTGGTATTTGATCACCCCTGCTTTTCATTTTTTGCGCTATAAACAAAAAAGTCTGACAATTTTGAAAAAATAAAAATAATATTTTTTACTTTCTGCTATAAAACATATCCAATAAACAAAAAAAAAAAAAAATCTAATTTCTTCATAAATTTAGGCTAATATGTTTTCTGCTACATATTTTTGATAAAAAAAATCCCAATAAGCGTATATGGATTGGTTCGCACAAAAGTTATAGCGTCTACAAACTATGGGATATATTTATGGAATTTTCATGTATTTATTTTTGTTTACTAGGGATAGCGGTGATCAGTAACTTATAGCGGGACTGCAATATTGCAGTGGACAAATCGGACATCAACTGACACTTTTTTGGGAACCAGTGACACCAATGCAGTGATTAGTGTTAAAAATATGCAGTGTCACTGTACTAATGACACTGGCTGGGAAGAGGTTAACATCAGCAGCAATCAAATGGTTAACTGTGTGCCCAGCCTGTGTTTGTGCACAATGTGGGTGGTACTTTTACTAGGGGAAGGCATGGATCCATGTCCCTGCTTAGCAGAAACACAGGATCCGTGCCCTTCTTACTGACAGAACGGTGACCTGCTTTGTTTACCTAGGCAATTCACTGTTCTATACTCAACAATCAACAGGTGCTGGCGGACATCGAGTCACCGGGACCAGCTGATTATACACAGCGGGAGCGAGCTCCTGCGCGTTCGCACCCCGGAAGTGCGGGATCACGTATATACACACACACACACACACACACACACACACACATGATCCTGCGCACAGCGGTGGTAGGAAAGTGGTTAATTCTGTTAGCTTGGAGAAGAGGGGGGAAGCATATTGATGCACATAGTGAGTGTAGGGAGGCACAGCTCTGGTTCCAGCATGCGATTGTGGCTCCATGGGACACTGCAAGAGTTTTGTGTTTTGCCTGTAGAAGCAGCTCAAGGTTATCCTATGTGTTCATGCACATTAGGACATTTAGGAGGCATATTTTAACCACTTCAGCCCCGGAAGGATTTCACACTTTAGGAACAGAGCACTTTTTGCGATTCGGCACTTTGTTGATTTAACTGACAATTGCGCGGTCTTGCGACGTTGTACCCAAACAAAATGTGCGTCATTTTTTCCCCACAAACAGAGCTTTCTTTTGGTGGCATTTGATCACCGCTGCATCATTTATGATCGCCGCTATAAATAAAAAAAGAGGGACAATTTTGCAACAAAAAAAAAAAAACGGTTTCTTACTTTTTGCTAAAATAAAAATCAAAAAAAAAAAAAAAAATAATATAAATATATATATATATATATATATATATATATATATACACACACAATTTTTTTTTTACATCGGTTTCGGCCGATTTATATTCTTCCTCATATATTTGGTAAAAAAAAAAAAAAAAAAATTGCAATCAGCGTTTATTGATTGGTTTGCGCAAAAGTTGCCACGTTTACGGATGATGAGAATTTTTTTCTGGGGCTTTTATTTATTTTTTTTTATTTTGTACTAGTAATGGTGGCGATCTGTGATTTTTAGCGGTACTGCGATATTGCGACGGACATGTCGGACCATTTTGACACTTTTTTGGGACCATTGGCATTTATACAGCGATCAGTGCTATGAAAATGCACGGATTACTGTGTAAATGCCATTGGCAGTGAAGGGGTTAACCTAGAGGGGGCGCTCTAAGGGTTAAATGTGTTCCCTAGGCGTGTTCTAACTGTATGGGGGCTGGGCTGGCAGGGGGAGGGGAGTGATCACGGCTTCCATATACAGGCCTTCCCCCTCTATAAGAACGGAGATCCGTGTTTACTTACACA
>BLSH010247089.1:8276-27248 GCA_018402905.1 Glandirana rugosa
TTTTTATTTTTTACTAAAAATGGCGACGATCTGCGATTTTTTGCGGTACTGCGATATTGGGGCGGACATGTCGGAATGTTTTGACACTTTTTTGGAACCATTGGCATTTATACAGCGATCAGTGCTATAAAAATGCACTGATTACTGTGTAAATGCCATTGGCAGTGAAGGGGTTAACCTGCAGGGGGCGCGCTAAGGGTTAACTATGTTCCCTGGGCGTGTTCTAACTGTAAGGGGGACTGCCTATCTGGGGAAGGAAAGCGATCACAGCCTTCACGTAAATGAAGGCTGTGATCACAGCCCTTCCCCCTCACACAGAGCGGAGGTCCGTGTTTACATACATGGACCTCCGCTCATTCGCTCCGGGGGGGCATCGCGGGTGGCCGGCGGCAATCGAAGCCGCTGCACCCGCTCCCTGGCCCCCCCTGGACACAGTGAGCGCGCGGGCGCGCCTCCGGCGGCGCGCGCGCGCTCACTATACACGTTCCCGCAGCCGCCGTCGTATGACGGCGATTTGCGGGAACGTGCCACTTTGTCGCCGTCAGATGCCGATCGGCGGTCGGCAAGTGGTTAAAGGACCTCCAGCTGTTGCAAAACTACAAGTCCCTTCATGCCTCTGCTTCTGGGTGTCATGCTTGTGGCTGTCAGAGTGTTGCTATGCATCATGGGACTTGTAGTTCTGCAACAGCTGGAGGTCCTTTAAATTGCATATCCCTGCGTGTATTGCTGACTTTTCATTTTTTTCCCCCGGGCTGGATCTCCTCTTTAATTTGAATTTGTATGAACAGGTACATTTTTTTAAATGTAACTCCAGCCAAAAAAAAATAATTTTTACGTTTTTTTTGGATAGCATAGGGAAGGGTAACACCCCTGTAATGTTTGTTTTGCTGTCTATGTTTCTGTTCAGAAGATTTCTCCTCACTTCCTGTCCCAATGATAATTGGATTTTAAAAATTTTGAGTTGTTGTGGAAACAAGGATTGGTGATAAAGCATCAGTGGAGACCCCTTTTTCCCATAATAACTCTTACAGGAGTGAATTTCCCTTCCTAGGGGGAGATTTCCTCTCACTTCCTGTTGTCTTCCTCCGTTTATAAGTAGGAGTCGTTCGTAAGTCAGATGTTTGTAACCCGGGGACCGCCTGTAATCTACTTTCCATGCATTTTTGATGCACTGGACTGCATGTGGGGTGAACTTGCCCAAGGAGGAGTGGTTTGGGGCAGTAAACACACAGCTCAGCCACATGTTTTTTTTGTCTCACACTCGCGCAAGCCCTAAGGGTCTATTCACACGAATGCGTTGCAGTTTAAAACACCTTTCCACTAAGCTTTATTCACCTCAACTCATGGTTTTGATGCTGCCGTTTATGTGCATTGCATTTGCCCTGAAAAAACTGGGGCGAGATGCTCCTTTTGAAACACATTAATTTTTCTGTGTGAATGGCCCCTAAGAGGGGATTTGGTGTCTCCAGGACAGGAAGTGAAGGGGAAATCACCCAAATGTGTCACAAGGCAGCAAAACAAATAATAACAATAAATAATAATGACAATAAATAATAATAACAATAAATAATAATGACAATAAATAATAATGACAAGGGTTCTCATCATTTCCTGCTGCATGCAAAACCAAAAAAGTGTGGTTTCCAGACACACTATGACTATGGGATATAAACAATAGCCCTCGATGCGGGGAGCACGGTGACATTATCATATAACATTTGGGGACATGAAGACACTGGAGGGACAATACAAGCCTGGCTCTGTGTCATCTATTATTACCAGCATGGCTCCGCAGACCCCGCGCTTCCTCTGATCCTGATTGCCGCTGCTCCTGTTTGCCCGCGTTACTCCGGTAACCAGGTTACCAAGGAAGTGTTCTGTACCTTCCCGCCCACCGTCCCCCACGTGACCGGACACGCCCCGCACATCCAAGTACACATAAGCCGGATGTGTCGCCGCTCCATGGGAGCGGCCATGTTTTTGGTATCCTGCTGATAATTTTTGATTAGAAAATCACAGCGCGCTGCATGCAAAAGCCGCTATTTTAAGAACTTAAAAAAAAATATGATGTCCATAACTAATTATTACATAAATCATGAGACATCCTCCCAGAATGTGAGTTCTATATAGGAAAGCTGTGTCCTTTGCCCATATAAGTGTATTTGTTTGTAATAGCGCCAGCCAGCGTTGGGTTATTTTTCTTTCAATACATTTCAGTGCTGTTTTTTGCCCTGGTTGGGATAAAAATAAAAAGTCAGCAGCTACAAATTAGGGATGGACCGATATCGTTTTTTCAGGCCCGATATGATACTGATTTTTCCGGCCACCTCTCAGGCCGATAGCCAATATCGGTGCCAATATTCTGTAGATTAAGGGCAGTTCACACCAGAGAGACGCAGTCCAACATGCATTCCGAGTGCTTTTTTGGATGCGCATTTTGATGCTTTCCGGTGCTTTTTATCCCCCTCTTTTTCTATTCACCTTAACCACTTCAGCCCCGGAAGGATTTCACACTTTAGGACCAGAGCCCTTTTTGAGATTCGGCGATGCGTCGCTTTAACTGACAATTGCGTGGGCGTGCGACGTTGTACCTGAACTAAATTTGCGTCCTTTTTTTCCCACAAATAGAGCTTTCTTTTGGTGGTATTTGATCCCCTCTGCGTCATTTCTGATCTCCGCAATAAACAAAAGAAGAGCGACAATTTAGCAAAAAAACACACATTTCTTACTTTTTGCTAAAATACAAATCCAAAAAAAATATAAAAAAACATTTTTTTCAATGGTTTTGGCCGATTTATATTCTTCCTCATATTTATGATTAAAAAAAATGCAATCGGCGTTTATTGATTGGTTTGCGCAAAAGTGGCCGCGTTTACGGATGGTGAGAATTAATTTCTGGGTTTTTTTTATTAGTAATGGCGGCGATCTGCGATTTTTAGCGGTACTGCAATATTTCAGCAGACATGTCGGACCATTTTGACACTTTTTTGGGACCATTGGCATTTATACAGCGATCAGTGCTATAAAAATGCACGGATTACTGTGTAAATGCCATTGGCAGTGAAGGGGTTAACCTGGGGGGGCGCTCTAAGGGTTAACTGTGTTCCCTGGGCCTGTTCTAACTGTGACAGTGTTTGACTGGCAGGGGAAGGGAAGTGATCACAGCTTCCATTTACAGGAAGCCCATGATCACAGCCCTTCCCCCCTCACAGAACGGAGATCCGTGTTTACTTACACGGACCTCCGTTCTTTCACTGCGGGGGGGGGGGCATCGCGGGTAGCCGGCGGAGATCGAATCCGCCGCACCTGCTCCCTGGCCCCCCCAACACAGTGAGCGCGCGAGCGTGCCTCCGGCGGCGCGCGTGCGCTCACAGTGCGCGATGTCGCAGCCGCCGTCATATGGCGGCAATTTGCGATATCGAGCCACCTTGTCGCTGTCAACCTGCGGTTGGCGGTCGGCAAGTGGTTAAATAAGGACATGTGTATTCCAGTGTGTTTTTGATGCGTTTCACCATACCCCAGTACAGTTCAGTGCAAAAATATGCAGCATATTCTACTTTTTTTCTAGAACTGGAACACACTGAAACTGACTGCACTGGTGTGAACTATGCCATTGAAAACCATATAACCTACTTTCCATGCATTTTTGATGCATAGAACACTCATGCGATCCGATTTCAATGCGGGAAAATAAATGTCCCTACACCTTTTTTGTGCGAATCTAATGCGAGTTCCTCCATACAATCTGTATGGCTGAACTCGCATTGCATAGACATTGCATGTGATCGGTACAGCAATGCGGGTGCGAATCAAATGCAATCTCTGTGTTCCCATATGTGTAGCCCACCCAGTTGTGTGACAGTAGTGAATTAGTGTTCGCTACTGTCTTCCTGCTTCTCCTCCCGGCCAATCAGGAAGTGGGTCTTAAGACCCTATTGGCCGAGAGGAGAAGCGACTGTATTGGCCGCTGAGGAGGAGACGCAGGGGGAAGCCACCAAGGAGGAGACGCAGGGGGAACCCGCAAAAGCTGCACGCGACTTAGACGGGGTAAGTGCGGGGCTGGTGGGCGGACAGGCGAGCAACGGAGGGGGGATATGTGTGGTGGGTGGTTTGCCGATCGACTGAGCGGTGGGGTGGTATTTTGACTGACCGACCATCCTCATCTGAAACAATTCTTTGCCGGTCTTCAGGTCCCCGTCCAGTGCTGCTCTTAAAAACCACAAGGCCCCATACAGCCAACCTGAGAGGGCCCCCCTCCCCCAAATAAACAAAAATCAGCTGGCACACAAGGGGGCCTGGGCAAGGGGGGAAGCGTATGTGTACAGGGAGGGAGAATGGTGTGGTGGGGAGGCAATTACTGGAACCAATCCCCTGTATTAGAGCTGCACGATTCTGCATAAAATGAGAATCAATTTTTTTTCTTAGAATAAAGATCAGGATTGTCTCAGGATTCTCGGCGTAACATCATCTTTCACATTATACAAACAAATTGGGCTAACTTTACTGTTTAGTTATTTTTAATTAATTGAAGTGTATTTTTTCCCAAATAATTGGGTTTGAAAGACAGCTGCACAAATACAGTGTGACATAAAATATCGTGAGGAGGGCTGAATCGAGATCACAATTTTTTTAACAATTAATCATGCAGCTCTACCTGTATGGACTCTCTCCTGGCGGCAGGGAGAGAAGGAGAAGCCAGCTTTCAGCTGCTGCAGAGAAAGCAATACAGGGGATTGGTTCCAGTCATTGCCTCCTCACCCTCCTTGCCCACATTCATCCAGCTGCCTGGGCCCCCCTGCTGGCCTGACACCTGCACAGGAGGACTGGTGGTACCCCCTTATCCACAGCTCTGTCCCTGGCAATGGCATGTTTACTGTGGGCAGCCAGCTGTGATTCTTTGTGGCTTCACAGTCGGCTGCCCACCATCATACAAGAGCTTTGTGAATGGTCCCGCAACCTACTGGGACCCGGGAATTGTCCCAGAAGGTAACGGGTGAGGAGGGGGGGAAGGGAGGGTTTAGAACTTCTGGTGGATCGTTGCGGCAATCCAACCAGTAGTTGGAGCCAGTACCTGTCGAAACCACATACCTGCCCCCCCCCCCCAAAAAAAAGTGCCAAAAACAGAGAAGGAGTGGGCGGGAGGACATAGAGCGGAACTTCCCCTTTAGAGTGAAATTATGCTTTAACCACTTGCCGACCGTGTAGTGTACTTACACGGCCGCAAGGTGGATCTATTGTTCTGGGAGGGTGTACTATAACGTCCTCCCAGAATTGCGTTCCCGTGAGACCCGGCGCGTCACGGATCATGGTAAATGGCCACTCACGGCGGCCTTTTACCACGTGATTTGACGGCGCAATCACATTTAAATTTAAATTGTCTTTCCCCTCTCCGCACCGATCGGTGCAGTGTGACAGAAATGAGATGCAGCAGTGCTGTGGGCAGGAGCTGAAGTGCCCACAGCACCGCTATTTGCCAGTCTGGGACCCCTCATCCACCCATCCAGCTTCATCCATGCTCATACATCCGTGCTCACCCATCCGTCACCCATGCTTCTGTGCTCACCCACCTGTGCTCACCCATCTGTCACCCATGCATCCGCGTCCACCCATCCGTCACCCATGCATCCGTGCCCACCCATCCGAGCCCACCCATCCGTCACCCATGCATCTGTGCTTACCCATCTGTGTCCACCCATCCGTCACCCATGCATCCGTGCTCACCCATCCGTGCCCACCCATCCATCACCCATGCATCCATGCCCACCCATCCGTCACCCATGCATCCGTGCTCACCCATCTGTGCTCACCCATGCATCTGTGCTCACCCATCCGTGCTCACTCATCCGTCACCCATGCATCCGTACTCACCCATCCATCCTCACTCATCTGTCACCCATGCATCCTTGCTCACACATCCGTCACCCATGCATCCTTGCTCACACATCCGTCACCCATGCATCCGTGCTCACCCATGCATCCGTGCTCACCCATCTGTCACCCATGCATCCGTGCTCATCCATCCGTGCCCACCCATCCGTCACATGTAAACAAGCCGGCGGATATCCGGCTTGTCTTTCCTCTCTCCGCACCGATCGGTGCAGTGTGACAGGAAAGGGGGGAGAAATGAGATGCAGCGGTGCTGTGGGCAGGAGCTGAACTGCCCACAGCACCGCTATTTGCCAGTCTGGGACGCCTCATCCACCCATCTAGCTTCATCCATGCTCATACATCCGTGCTTACCCATCCGTCACCCATGCATCCGTGCTCACCCACCTGTGCTCACCCATCTGTCACCCATGCATCCGTGCCCACCCATCCGTCACCCATGCATCCGTGCCCACCCATCCGTCACCCATGCATCCGTGCTCACCCATCCGTGTCCACCCATCTGTCACCCATGCATCCATGCTCACCCATCCGTGATCACCCATGCATTTATGCTCACCCATCCGTCATCCATGCATCCGTGCTCACCCATCCGTGCCCACCCATCCATCACCCATGCATCCATGCCCACCCATCCGTGCTCACCCATCCGTCATCCGTGCTCACCCATCCGTCACCCACATTCACCCAGCTGCCTGGGCCCCCCTGCTGGCCTGACACCTGCACAGGAGGACTGGTGGTACCCCCTTATCCACAGCTCTGTCCCTGGCAATGGCATGTTTACTGTGGGCAGCCAGCTGTGAGTCTTTGTGGCTTCACAGTCGGCTGCCCACCATCATACAAGAGCTTTGTGAATGGTCCTGCAACCTACTGGGACCCGGGAATTGTCCCAGAAGGTAACGGGTGAGGAGGGGGGGAAGGGAGGGTTTAGAACTTCTGGTGGATCGTTGCGGCAATCCAACCAGTAGTTGGAGCCAGTACCTGTCGAAACCACGTACCTGCCCCCCCCCCCCCCCCAAAAAAAAGTGCCAAAAACAGAGAAGGAGTGGGCGGGAGGACATAGAGCGGAACTTCCCCTTTAGAGTGAAATTATGCTTTAACCACTTGCCGACCGTGTAGTGTACTTACACGGCCGCAAGGTGGATCTATTGTTCTGGGAGGGCGTACTATAACGTCCTCCCAGAATTGCGTTCCCGTGAGACCCAGCGCATCACGGACCATGGTAAATGGCCACTCACGGCGGCCTTTTACCACGTGATCGCGCCGTCAAATGACGGCGCAATCACATTTAACAAGCCGACAGATATCCGGCTTGTCTTTCCCCTCTCCGCACCGATCGGTGCAGTGTGACAGAAATGAGATGCAGCGGTGCTTTGGGCAGGAGCTGAAGTGCCCACAGCACCGCTATTTGCCAGTCTGGGACCCCTCATCCACCCATCCAGCTTCATCCATGCTCATACATCCGTGCTCACCCATCCGTCACCCATGCATACGTGCTCACCCACCCGTGCTCACCCATCTGTCACCCATGCATCCGCGTCCATCCATCCATCACCCATGCATCCGTGCCCACCCATCCGAGCCCACCCATTCGTCACCCATGCATCCATGCTTACCCATCTGTGTCCACCCATCCGTCACCCATGCATCCGTGCTCACCCATCCATGCCCACCCATCCTTCACCCATGCATCCATGCCCACCCATCCGTGCCCACCCATCCGTCACCCATGCATCCGTGCTCACCCATCTGTGCTCACCCATCCGTCACCCATGCATCTGTGCTCACCCATTCGTGCTCACTCATCCGTCACCCATACATCCGTGCTCACCCATCCGTGCTCACTCATCCGTCACCCATGCATCCGTACTCACCCATCCATCCTCACTCATCCGTCACCCATGCATCCTTGCTCACACATCCGTCATCCATGCATCCGTGCTCACCCATGCATCCGTGCTCACCCATCTGTCACCCATGCATCCGTGCTCATCCATCCGTGCCCACCCATCCGTCACATGTAAACAAGCCGGCGGATATCCGGCTTGTCTTTCCTCTCTCCGCACCGATCTGTGCAGTGTGACAGGAGAGGGGGGAGAAATGAGATGCAGCGTTGCTGTGGGCAGGAGCTGAACTGCCCACAGCACCGCTATTTGCCAGTCTGGGACCCCTCATCCACCCATCTAGCTTCATCCATGCTCATACATCTGTGCTTACCCATCCGTCACCCATGCATCCGTGCTCACCCACCTGTGTCCACCCATCCGTCACCCATGCATCCGTGCTCACCCATGCATCCATGCTCACCCATCCGTCATCCATGCATCCGTGCTCACCCATCCGTCACCCATGCATCCGTGCTCACCCATCCGTGCCCACCCATCCATCACCCATGCATCCATGCCCACCCATCCGTGCTCACCCATCCCTCATCCGTGCTCACCCATCCGTCACCCATGCATCTGTGCTCACCCATTCGTGCTCATTCATCCGTCACCCATACATCCGTGCTCACCCATCCGTGCTCACCCATCCATCCTCACTCATATGTCACCCATGCATCCTTGCTCACATATCCGTCACCCATGCATCCGTGCTCACCCATGCATCCATGCTCACCCATCACTCAGCCATGCATCAGTGCTCACCCATCAGTGCCCACCCATCCGTCACCCATGCATCCATGCTCACCCATCCATCCGTGCTCACCCATGCATCCATGCTCAGCCATGCATCCATGCGCCGCCATCCATCTGTGCTCACCCATGCATGCATGCTCACCCACGCATCTGTGCTCCGCCATCTATCTATGCTCACCCATGCATCCGTGCTCACCAATCCAGTTGTGCTCACCCATGCAGCCTCATCCGTGCTCACCCATCCAGCCGTGCTCACCCATCCAGCCTCATCCGTGTTCACCCATGCATCCTTGTTCACCCATGCATCTATGCTCAACCATCCATCTGTGCTCACCCATCCATCTGTGCTCACCCATCCATCCGTGCTCAGCCATGCATCTATTCTCCAAGATCCATCTGTGCTCACCCATGCATGCATGCTCACCCATGCATGCGTGCTCATCCATGCATCCATGCTCACCCATGCATCTGTGCTCAGCCATCCACCTGTGCTCAGTCATCCCCATCCACGGCTTATCCACCCCCATTCGTGCTCATTTATGCCTCATTCATGCTCATCCATACCACATCAGTTCTCATCCATGACACATCCATGCCACTACAGTACCCATCCGTGCCACTACAGCACCCATCAGTCCCACCGCAGCGCCTCACAATAATGTAATAGGTAGTCAAATTAGATTTGAAATTGATACCCCTAGAACACCTTATGGTGCACCCTGCATGTTGGGCTTCTGTATGTGGCCAGGCTGTGTAAAAGTGTCACACACGTGGTATTGCCATACTCAGGATGAGTAGCAGAATATATTTTAGGGTGAGATTTTTGCTAGGTACTTGCTGTGTGTTAGAAATATTGTATAAATGGACAACCTTGTGTAAAAAAAAATGTGGTTTCATTTTCTTTCCACATTTTCCAAAAACTTGTGGAAAAAATGAATCGTTCAAAAGACTCATTATGCCTCATAGAATATACGTTGGGGGGTTTACTTTCCCAAATGGGGTCATTTTTTAGGTGTTTCCACTGCCCTGGTGCTCCAGGACCTTCAAAGGTGGAAGAGGTAGTCAGGAAATGATATGTGTAATTTATGTCCTTAGAACGCCTGATGGTGCTCCCTGCATGTTGGACCTCTGTATGTGGCCAGGCTGTGTAAAAGTGTCACACATGTGGTATCGCCATACTCGGGATGAGTAGCAAAATATATTTTAGGGTGAAATTTTTGCTAGGTACATGCTGTGTGTTAGAAATATTGTATAAATGGACAACCTAGTGTAAAAAAAAATGCGTTTTCATTTTCTTTCCACATTTTCCAAAAACTTGTGGAAAAAATGAACCGTTCAAAAGACTCATTATGCCTCATAGAATATATGTTGGGGTGTTTGCTTTCCAAAATGGGGTAATTTTTTGGGCGTTTCCATTGCCCTGGTGCTCCAGGACCTTCAAAAATGCAAGAGGTAGTCAGGAAATTATATGTGTAATTTATGACCTTAGATCGCCTGATGGTGCTCCCTGTATGTTGGGCCTCTGTATGTGGACGGGCTGTGTAAAAGTCTCACACATGTGGTATCTCCATACTCCATACATAGGGTGTAATTTGTGGTATGCATATGCTGGGTGTGAGAAATAATCTGTTAACATGACAATTTTGTGAAAAAAAAAACTGAAAATTTTCAGTCTTTTTCCATTTATAGCACAAAAAATAAAAACCCCAATGGTGATTAAATACCACCAAAAGAAAGCTCTATTTGTGTGAAAAAAAGGACAAAATTTGCATATGGGTACAGTGTAGTATAACTGAGTAATTGTCATTCAAAATGTGAGAGCACTGAAAGCTGTAAATGGGTTTGGTTAGGAAGGGGGTTTAAGTGCCCTGTGGTCAAGTGGTTAAAGTATTATGAAAGGGAAAACTTTTTTCTTTCATTTTGGATAGAGTAAGCGAGGGTTATAACCCTCGTAATTGTTTGCCTTCTGTGTCCCATTGGGGAGATTTCCATTAATTTCATGTCCCATAGCCAGAAGAGGAAATCCCTGCAAATGATAGTGTCACTAAACCCACATCATAAAAAAACTATCAATAAATGGTGTATTACATGCTCTTCATATTCACTCAGTCACTATGAGATTTGTGTTCTGTATTCAGAAAAAAAAAACCTGGTTGATCCTGCTGTTTTCCATCTCCACCTTCTGTCCAAGTCCCCATTTCAGCTTGGGATTTTGCAGAGCTGTGTTGGCAGCTCTTCACATGCTCAGTTTTCAGTAAGTTTCTATGCTGAGCATTTCTTCCCTATCACATCTGAATAGTGCATGGGTGGACATATACACAGTGGTAAATACCAGCCCACTCCAACACCTTCCAATTTTCTGAGATGGGAACAAGGGACATCTATTAGCAAAAGTATGTAGACATAGGACACGCCCCCTGCCACGCCTCCTTAAAGGAGCACTATACAAACAAAAATGATTAGTTAAACCCACAAGTGGCTGTGTAAGGCTTGACATGTAGGGTAGTTATATACTTTGTGCAACCCCAACCTTTATATTTTATTTAAAAATCGCATAATATATATTGCGTTTATGTGCCCTAAAATTAACTTTAGTGTATTTTTTACTAAAATCATGCATTTCATAAACTGTCAGCAGTTCATCAGCACACCCCCGTAGGGACTGCTGATGAACTTGGATCCCCCAATCCTGCACAGACAGGCACACTGAATCTTCACAGCACCCAGAGTCAGAGAACAGTCTGTGACTTAAGAACATCACCAGGGAGACTGGCTACATGTGGCAGTCTCCCCTCGTTGTTAGTCCCCACAGTGTTGACCTACTCACTCTGTCATCTCCTGCTCTTGTGCCCCCAGGAAGGGCTTCCTTCCGTGGCAGGATCCTTCCAGCACCCGAGCCCCAGCCCAAAGCAGGACACCCCCCCCCAGACTAGGGGACGCCCCTGAGGGCAACTGACAGACTCCTCAAGACCGCATCTCCATCTTCCACCAGACTGCCCCTGCTGGCATGACTCATGCCTATTTATGGACTGGTCTCAGCCCCCTGCCAGCCTGCCTCTGAGGATTGGCTGATGCTCCATAAATATTCAAGGCAGCTCCTCCTTACCTCCATCCTCTAATTCTAGAAGATTCTCCAAACTTCTAGACCAGGGGGAGATATCAGAGAGCTTCCAGGATGAGTCACCCAGCCCGGGACCCAGATTCCATAGCTCAAGCTTAGCCTTCAGCTAAACAAAAAATTTCCTACTCTCACTTATAGCACACACTAGGGTGCTACACTAATATAGTGACTACTACCACTATTTTATTCTCTAGGGCTGGGGTCTCAAAATGGCGGCCCTCTTGCAGTTGCAAATCTACAAGTCCCATCATGCCTCTGCCTGTGGGAGTCATGCTTGTAACTGTCAGCCTTGCAATGCCTCATGGGACTTGTAGTTTCGCAACAGCTGGAGGGCCGCCAGTTTGAGACCCCTTCTCTAGGGTGTCTGCTTTCAGAAAATATATAATGTTTAGTCTTTAGGCCTAAAATAATATTGTAAACATGTGCAAAATATGCACAAATGGCTCTGGCAGTGAAAGCTTTAAGTTGCTGTATTTTCCTAATATCATGTTGATTTCATGTTCTCATATCACTGCAGTAAGGTGCGGAGCATAAATAATAAATAAAATAAAAAATTTACAAGCTCTACATACCCACTGCACACTCCAGCACTGTCACCAACTTCTTCCTCCATTTCAACACTTAGTCCCCATTCACACCTGGCATTTTGGGATCTCTGGCAGAATCGCTGCAATTCTTTCCATGATCCCAAATCGCACTGCAATAATAGGAAAATGCACCATGCATGTTCAGCAGCCATTCATTTTTCAATGGCACCTAAAGTGCAGTTTTGCTGCGATTGTCACATGATAAATTACTCTGCAATTGTGGCAAACCACAACACGCAAAGCTTGTCGCCCAAAAAGAAGCAGGAGTTTCTTTTGGGCAACACGCTTTGCACGCTGCGGCTTGTCCTGATTTATATTGCGACAATCATGGCAAAACTGCAATGTGTTTAGGTGCCATTGACAATCAACGGCACCCAAACACACATGGTGCATTTTGCCATTATTGCAGTGTGATTTCGGTATGCGAGCATAATTGCAGAGATTACAAAATGGCAGATGTGAATGGGGCCTTATTCAGACTGAAATTACATGATTTAATCAATCTACTGTGAGGATAACATGTCAACCCGCGAATCAGAGGCAGATCCAGGGGGGGCAACGGGGCAATTGCCCTCCCTCCCAAGAAAATATTACCGACTCCGAGACACAGCAATTCTTCTAAACTAGATTGCTGGAACTGGTTCCTAGGGCCGCCCTGCCTGGTGTCTAGCAATCAGTGACATCACAGCCTCACTCAGAGTGAGGCCGAGTGGAGAGAGGCCTGCTCCTAGTGCTGTACTGCACAAATGTCTCTACCCACCTCCTCCTTCTCTGGCGCGCAGCGGCATGAGAGGGAGTGATTTGGCAGTAGGAAGGGACTGGTTGGTGTGTGTGTGTGATCTTCTTCATGCCAGTGTCTCTACCGCTCCACTCCATGTCCGGTGCCCATGGCCCGCCGCCACCCGGTGGCATTGCATGCAAAGAGAGTGACTTGCTGCAGCCGGCCCAACCTTTTCTGTCTGTGTGCTGCTGCTGCACTGCTGGCTGGGCTGGTTCAGATCCATGGCTGCCTGAGTTCTCCTTCTCCTGCCTGAGTTCTCCTTGTCCATCCTATCACACCTGGGAAAAACAAGAAGGCTGTGGGGAGGGGCCGGCTGGGAAGAGCACAGACACTCTTTGTTTGCCAGCACCGCTCTGCATTAAAACGCTAGTGTAAGAGCTGTTTCACACAAGACAGCGCTAGGGATGCAATCTACCCTTCAGTGGCTGATTGACAGGTAGATCGCCGCGGAACCTAGAATCACTGGACTAGACTCTGGATCCGCCCCTGCTTGGGGTACATCCAAGGCCGGCCTTACCATGGGTCCCAGTGGGTCCATTGGACCCAGGCAGCACTTTGAGAGGGGCAGAAAATTAAACCACTTCCCCTACCCTTCTCTTCTATTTGCCCAGCAAATTGATGACCAAGATTTTTTTCCCAGCAGTTTTGTATGACAAATGCCCCCTGGGCCATGCCGCCTGCTCCTATACTATCCTAGCCAGCCCCTATACTGCCCTAGCCTGTCCATATACTACCCTAGCCTGTCCATATACCACTCTAGCCTGTCTATATACCACAATATAATTTTGCATATAGACAAGGTGCTGTTGCATGTAAATATGACTTCCTGATAAACTGAATTTTAGTTTTAATTATGTTATAAAATAATGGATGTGGGGGCCTTTTGGTGGGGGTGATTTTTTTTTTGGGGGGGGGGGGCAGCATTTCATTCTTGGACCCAGGCAGGACAATGTCTTGGGCCAGCCCTGGGTACATCATCACAGAGATAGCTGGTGTTCGACTTAAAGCCACACGGGCTGGCAGAGCTTCTTCAGTGTACACATATTTGCTCCACCCCGGCAGCTCAAGTGCAACGAACAAACCTGTCACTGACACGAATGGCTGTTCCTGCTCGTGTATGGCAGCTCCATCAGAAACATGAGTAGAGCATACAGGCATGCACAAAAAATAGAACATTTTTATAAAATAGAATAGGCCCCCTACTATGTCTTGTTTGCTTAACTACCATGAAAAGAAAAAGGAAATCTAGTGATGATCATGTTATGATGCCCTAAGTTCCCCCGACACCTGGAAATATAAGTTTGCTGCTTTACTGTGTGGAAACTTAGTTACTGTGTAGGAGGTTAGTAGAAAGGCAGCACAGCATCTGCTCCACATTCTTCTCTGACACTTGGCTAAAATGTTTATTACAAGTAAACCTGTTTCACCTCCCGGTCACTATACCTATACATTTATTCTTTTTCCTTGAGCTTTAAATTATTAAATTGGATTATTTATTTTCCCTGGTTGCTGCTAACACATAATGCATGTGTTATAACCTTCACAAGTCTAGAAACAGTCAATAGGAACATAACAAGCGTACATTGTAATGGATTACATTTTTTCTTGGAAAATGTGCTTTGTGCTGTTGAGCTCGCCCCGTCCATTATTATATGTGAATATGTGACTGCAGCACAACCATGAAGCAGGCCAAGCAGCTGCTGTTGGATCCATTATGTAGGGGGGCAATGTGGAACTTGCACACCTTTCCGTTCCACGCTAGTCTTTTTCCTTTGAAAGCCGGCTGATTAAAGGAATCTGACCATTATCTGCAATGCTGATCATCTTCTGAAAGTGCTAGTTACCTAATTGCAGTGTCAACCCACTGGCTCAGACACAGACTAATGCAGCCCATACATGGGTCAAATTCTGAATTCATTTTCTTTCACAAATCAGAAAATTTGTGCGTTTTGTAATGGTGCCCCCCATGGCGGTTGGTGCTCCCACGCACTCCCCTCCACCAACCCCACTCGCCAGCCCTGCTTGCAAACTCACCAGCTCCCACACTTACCCATCCATGTCCCGGGCGACTCCGGTGGCTTCCCTGGCCAATCTGGACGCTTCCCCTCCCGACCAATCCGGTCTCAGGACCCGCTTCCTGCCCTGATTGGCTGGGAGGAGAAGCAGAAAGACAACAGTGAACGTTGATTGTCACAAGTAGGTGGGCTCGGGGTGCAGTGCTCTGCGCCCCAAACCCACCCTTTTTAAAGCCAATTAGAGCCCCCGGCTCTAATCACATGCTTCACAAAAAAAACCCCAGTAGAACTGTATGTGTCTGGCGCCCTGCATGGAGATTAGAGGCCGGGAGCGTAGAGATTAGGGGGGCGGCACCCCTGCACCCCTTATGGACATGCCACTGCTGGTGCCACCACTGATTTCACCTCATTTTGCTACAGAAAATACATTTTGTGTCTGGGAATCTTCTGTTCTTTACAGGTCACAGCTCATGCACATTTTCGGGTGACCTGACTGACCGGAGGGGGCATAAAAAATATACACCAGCCGCCACTGATCTAGATGCTATTTCATGGCCAGAGATAAAACTATCAAAGCCAATACGGTTGATTTGTTAAAGGCAAATAGGCTGTTCACTATTGCATGGTAATTTTCCCCCAGAGCTTAGTGAACGTGGTGAAGCGTCACTTTGCAAAGAATACCCAATCATGTGCAAGGGGAAAAAAAAGGATTTTTGTTTGTACATCATTGGATGATGGAAAGAAAATAAGCTACACCTAATTCAATAAGCTCTAGGGAAAGTTTAGTGATGCTTAAAGCAGTAGTCTCGACATAGAAGATAAAAAAAATATCTGGTCCCTGCAAGGTAATGTCATAATGTGCTAGTATGTATTGCGTACTAGCACATTATGAAAGACTTGCCTTAAAATGAAGCCCTCTAGCTGCATACTGTCACGGTTAACAGGGTTTCCATCTTCACCTAGTATTCCTTTGCGGATTCGTGGACTCCATCTGTTTGAATGCCAGAGACGCAATGACGTCACACTTGGGGTACAACTCTCTCAATGGATGGCATGCCGTCCATTGAGGGCGCAGTGCACACGCACCAGTGCCGTCACCCGCTGATACACATGTAACTATCTCCTAAACTGTGCACATTTAGGAGATATTCACTGTACCTACAGGTAATCCTTATTATAGGCTAAAAAAGCAGAGTTTACTACCGCTTTAAAGTTATTCTAAAATTGGGTTTCATTTTTTTTTTTTATCCAAGTATGTATTATTAATTGAAAAATATACCTTCTATTGCTCTCAGCCTGTAAGGGTAGGGTGCGTGCCTTGTGATTTACAGGTGTCCTCTCCTCCATATGTTCCCCATTAACTCATTGGGCGCCAAGTGTAAGGGTCACACAGGAAGCCTACCCGGGGGTGGGCTCCTCTGGGCTACGCCAGGCGACCAGAGGGATCATATGTTGTAACAGCAGGTTTACACCTTGCCCGAGCGCATGCTCGTCATTAGACATGTGCACTGCCAAAAAAATGTGTTTGTTTTAATTTTCATTTCATTAGTTTTTCTTTTCATTTATTTCAAATTAATTTGTAAAATCAAATATTCGGAAAGTCACAATCTGAAAATTTCAAAAGTCCGAAAAATGGAAAACAAGAAAGAAAATCTGAAAATTCGAAAGAACAAACATCCAAAAATAAGAACGTAAATCTGAAAATTCAAAAATCCGAAATAATAACTAACTAATAATAACTAACTATTAAATCATAGGTATTGGAATTTCCTTTCAAATTTGGTTGTTACCGAACGTAACGAATACGATTTTATCCGTAGTTACGAATTATCCGAAATAACAAATGCTGCATCTAAACAAATGGAACGTAACGATTTAATAATAAATAATAATAGTAAAAAAGGTTTTATTATTATTAATAATTATTATTAATTCGTTACGTTCCATTCGTTAAGATGTGGTATTTGGATAATTCAGAACTTCAGATAAATTTGTATTCATTATGTTCACTAACAGCCAAATTTGAAAGGGAATTCCAATATCTATAATTTAATAGTTAGTAATAATTATTATTAGTTATTTAGTTATTTCAGATTTTCGAATTTTCGGGCTTTCTAATATTCAGATTTTAGTTCTTTTGATTTCTCCAATTTTTATTTTTCAATTTTTGAATTTTCGAATTTCCGAATTTGCGAATCTTCGAATTTATGGATTTTTGAATTTCGGAAAAATTAGTTAAATGGGTTTTCGTTAATTTGATTATGTCTACTTGTCATTGCTAGCACTCAACAAGGGCTGCGGTCATGTGAAGAAACAAACCTTAACCACTTCATCCCCGGTAGGATTTCCCTCTTTAGGACCAGAGCACTTTTTGCGATTCGGCACTGTCACTTTAACTGACAATTGCGCGGTCGTGCGACGTTGTACCCAAACAAAATTTGCGTCCTTTTTTCCCCGCAAATATTTATTTTGGTGGTATTTGATCACCTCTGTGTCATTTCTGATCACCGCTATCAACAAAAAAAGTGTGACAATTTTGCAAAAAAAAAATATTTTTCTTACTTTCTGCTAAAATACAAATCCAAAAAAATATAAAAAAACATTTTTTTTCATTGGTTTTGGCCGATTCATATTCTTCCTCATATTTTTGGTAAAAAAAAAATTGCAATCTGCGCTTATTGATTGGTTTGCGCAAAATTTGCCACGTTTATGAATGAGGAGAATTAATTTCTGGGGGTTTTGTTTATTTATTTATTTTTACTAGTAATGGAGGCGATCTGCGATTTTTAGCGGTACTGCGATATTGCAGCGGACATGTTGGACCATTTTGACACTTTTTTTGGGACCATTGGCATTTATACAGCGATCAGTGCTATAAAAATGCACTGATTACTGTGTAAATGTCATTGGCAGTGAAGGGGTTAACCTGGAGGGGGTGCTCTAAGGGTTAACTGTGTTCCATCAGTGTTTTCTAACTGTATGGGGGCTGGGCTGGCAGGGACCTTCGTTCTCTCACTGCGGGGGAGCCATCGTGGGTAGCCGACAGAGATCGAGTCCGCCCTACCCACTCCCTGGCCCCCCCAGAACACAGTGAGCGCGAGAGCGCACCTCCAGCAGCGCACGCTCACAATACTAGTTATCGCGGCCGCCGTCAGGTGACGGTGGTTTGCAATAACAAGCCACTTTGCCGCTGTCACGCTGCGGCGGGCGGTCGGCAAGTGGTTAAGGCAGTCCTCCCACTCATAGATGAGCCACTGGTGTGCAGTGCTATCTGGAATCCTTATCGGCAGACGTGGTCCCATATACTACAAACTTGTACAGACGTATGTGTTGCATTTGAAGGAGCATGCAGAGCCCATGCCCACTCCACCAGTCAGCATACCCTGCCACCTCACTCCCAGTAGCAGAATGGTGTTCAACTGAGCACATAGCGCAGACCTCATGCGTGCTCACTTAGTCCCTCATGTTCCATACCAAGTGACTAGGACAGGACTCTCCGTGATGCTAGTCCGCTCCCGGGGACCGACAGAGACAGACAGCTAGGGAGGGAGCCATAGCACCGGACCCCCTCTCTACCAGAGAACCTGTCACCCTACCAGGTACCATGCCAATGACTGTTTGCAAAGAGACCATCTCTCCCCCAGGCCACGATACCGAGGGAGGGATCGACAGACAGAGACAGCCAGGGGCCCTCGCCTGATCGTAGTGCCTCTCAGGACAGGATCAGTGAACCATACCTTGTACTCCCTGATTCACTCGTGCGTACTCCAGACGCGATACACGAGTCAACTTGTGGTAAGACGATGACCCTCACTCCACCGTCCCATACGACTGACCACCTCACCCGTACCCGAGACGTACGAGGAAGTTTACGTTGTGTATGCAGACATGTTCAAACATCATATACCCTGGTGCAGACGGCTATTCCTAAGGTCTATCGTGA
>BLSH010247089.1:34331-47690 GCA_018402905.1 Glandirana rugosa
ATGTGTATAAGAGACAGCCCTACCACCCCCGCCTGACCCTACCCCCCCATACTAACATATTATGAAATACTTAACTTAGAACGAGGCCCCCGATGCCTGAGTCGGTCAGCACTGAGGGAGCTGACATGTTGGTCCTCTTCTTTCTTCCTGGTACGCGGCTCCGGCGCTGTGAGTGGCCGGAGCCGCGTGACGTCACTCCCGCGTATGTGCGCGGGAGCTCTTCGTTTCGGTAGCCAGCTCTGATTTTCCGGCCGCCTCCGCCGGATCATCAGAGCACATGCGCCGCTAATGTCAGCGGGTGCATGCAGGGCGAATATCTCCTAAACCATGTAGGTTTAGGAGATATTCATTTTACCTACAGGTAAGCCTTATTATAGGCTTACCTGTACGTAAAAACAGTACTTGGGGGTTTACTACCGCTTTCAATTTTAGTTTTAACTGTCATTATATAAAATAATGGATGTTGGGCATTTTGGTGGGTGTGATTTTTTTTTTTTTCTTATTGGGGCGGTCGGGGGGCAGCAATTCATTCTTGGACCCAGGCAGCACAACATGTTGGGCCGGCCCTGGACTACGTCCACAATCTGTATATCATCCACACTCTGAATCCCATTTTTAACTCATTATGTAATGCTTTTGAGCCAATGAATAACCACTAAATGCCATCATGTAGCAACATTGATGGAGAATACTACCGGTAGCATCTAGATTCTCTGAATGCCACATGCAGCTCTCACTGCAAGCAGGGGCGTAACGATAGGGGTTGCAGGGGTTGCGATTGCAACCGGGCCCCATGGTCCAGGGGGCCCATGTGCCTCCCTTGTACACCTGAATAGGAGGGATGTCGGGGGTGGCATTTAGAGGACCCAATCTCCTCCATTTTCCTCTATCCAGTTTACTTGTCTTCTGCTGTTCCCAGGGCCCCTGTGTGCTTCCCTGGTCCCCCTGGGGCCTGCTGCAGAACTTGTGAAAGGGCCCCACTGCAGTACCGTAATAAAGGGACCCACGATAGGAGTAAAGGGCCCCAGGATCAGTGGGAAGAGGGAAGGGCCCTGGCCAGGGGTCAGGGGGCCCTTCATAATTTCTTGCACCGGGGCCCTGAAGGTTCTAGTTACGCCTCTGACTGCAAGCTTACTAATGGAAGAAAATACAAACAACCAAAATATATATATATATATACACAGTATATTAAAGCGGAGTTCCAGCCTGGGGAGAAAAAAATAAAAGTCAGCAGCTACAAATACTGCAGCTGCTAACTTTTAATTTAAAGTACACTTACCTGTCCTGGAATCCAGCGATGTTGGCACCTGGCCCGCAGCCATTGGCTCCGGGTGTGGGCCCCGGCAACCTTACTAAGGGAAACAGGAAGTGAAGCCTTGTGGCTTCACAGCCTGTTTCCTACTGCGCATGTGCATTTTCTGAATGGTCCCACTGTCTTCTGGGACCTGTCTGTGTCTCCCAGAAGGCAGTTGGGGGGGGGGGGGGGGAGGAGGAAGGGCTGCAAATGATGTAGGTCTCTGCGGTGCCCTTACATGGAAGTGGGAGTGGATACCTGTTTTTGACAGATATCCACTCCCCCCTCCACCTTGCCAAATGTGGCACCGGAGGGGGGGAGGAAGCAGATAAGCAGAGCTTCCACATTTGGGTGGAACTACATTTTAAGGGTCATTTCGCGCTATACTACATCAAAAATGCATGTACATTGATGCATTCAATATGAAATTTGCAAGTGCGTTGCATTTTTATGTGTGTTGGCATACATTATAATGTCATCCATTGCAAAGTGACAGGTCCCTGGAAAGGATCAAAATACTAACAATTTATTTTTATATCTTTTCTTTTAGTTGTGTTGTGTTTACATATGTTCCTGCACATTGCATTGCGTCAAAGTGCAGACAGCTTGCATTTTGATGTAACACAAGGCATTGTGGTGTGAAAGAGGCACATCAAAAAACATTGCTTTTTATGTGCCCTTTCAGTGACTTGCGTTGATCCAGTGTTGAAAAACGTAGGTCACTGCACATGGTGTGAACGAACCCTAACAGTTTACATTTATACATTAATGAACCATATCTAATTTAATTTGCTCCAGCTGGACACCACCTGCAGAAGACTCTTTCAGCTCCTTCTCAACACTGCTCATAGAACCTAAAATATTGATAACACCATTTTTCACTTTCATGACATGAAACCCCACAGGGAATAATTATGCTAATAAACCTTAATGATTCTTGCAAATAAATGATCAAACCAAATTGCTACTGTTGATTTATATTAATGGATGCCTTTAGGAGAAGATCTGTCTGGATGTAAGGCTTCCTGAATCCTGATTCTTCTACATTAACAGCAGAGAAGTCTTTGGAGTTAAATGCATTAGAGCTGTAATGGAATGCACATGTGGGGGCATCTGAATTTCCTAATGTCCCACCATTCTTCCTCATGGCAAGCCTGATATTATTGCAGATAACGTTCTTTCAGATACTTTTACTCATGTTTGATTTTTTTTCTGCATTCATCTGTGAGATTGTTTGTGTTTCAGTCATTGCCCCAGCTTATATAATGTTGTAAATGTATGTTTCTTTCTTTTAGCTAAAAAAATATTGATTTGATCATGTTAACAATGTTAAAATAAAACGTTTTGTTTTATTTCTTAAGCCCCGTACACACGGTTCGACGATCGCACGTACGATCGCGTCAAATCGTATGTTGGCTGTTGTATGCAGCATACTGACTGCACTACACGATCGTACGTCCGGGGAAAGAACGTTGAGGTGCATGTAATTAGCATCCAGCCATTCCTGACTTTGGAGCATGCGTGTTTTGCACAATACAACTTTGTTGTACCAACTGCTCTGTACACACGATACAACGGTCGTATGAGAGCTTGTTGGTACGACCAAGTTTTCTAGTCTGCTCATACAACTCCCTTGTACGACCGTCGTATGTTTGACTGTTCTAATCGCGCATACGAACGATCGATATCGCATACAACGGTCGTGAGTACGACCTGTTGTATGCGATCGTCGAACCGTGTGTACGAGGCTTTAGAGTATTCTTGAAGTGCACATCACCCCTGCAAAACATTTAAAATGGATAGAATAAAACAAATGCAGACATGCAGCTATGGCTTTACATAGCTTCAAATGTCTCCTCCAGCTTCCCAAGTCCCAAATATTTTGGAATCATTTTATATTCAGATTTTGGCATCACCATGCAATATCCAAAGTTCAACGACTTAGACCCCTTCAGACTTGTGCGACTTGTCCTGCGACTTTAGACTGCAAACTTGCATCACAATTCGTTCCCCATGATTTCCAATGACAACCATTCATATATGTACGACTTCAAGTCATGCCGACTTCAAAGTAGTCCCTGCACTACTTTGGTCTGACTTTCATGCGAGTTGAGGTCCACAGACCTCAAGTTTGCACAGGCATTCCCTGAAATCACGTCAAAATTGCATAAAAATCACGCAACTTTCAAGTCGCGGCAGTGTGAAAGGGGCCTTAGCTCTATTATATTACTATTCACCCAAGAAACACAGTTTTGGACCAATAGAATAAGTGCCTAAGACAGGTCCCTCGGCTCTTCCCGTACTGTGGGGTATAGGAGAGGGGCAAAACACAGAGAAATACAAGGAACACTTAAATGCAACTACTATCTCTTGTGCTGATTTAAAAAAGAAAAAGTTTTACCTAAACCTTAGCCTGGTACACACAATGAGATTATCAGATGAATGTTCCTCCATTTTTTTTTTTGCTTGCTTGTCTCATATCGAAAATGGAGAGTTTACTAACGTTACGAAAATTCTCGTACGACAGAATAAAAATTCGGAAGTGATGTAATGTGTTGTAGTGTATTTGTATTGTATTTTCTAAAGACAACTGTACTGATTTGGTATTTGGTATCAAATGTGTATGGGCCATTAGGTTTTGGATATGTTCTGATGTACAGGGTGGGTCATTTATATGGATACACCTTAATAAAATGGGAATGGTTGGTGATATTAACTTCCTGTTTGTGGCACATTAGTATATGTGAGGGGGGAAACTTTTCAAGATGGGTGGTGACCATGACGGCCATTTTGAAGTAGGCCATTTTGAATCCAACTTTTGTTTTTTCAATAGGAAGAGGGTCATGTGACACATCAAACTTATTGGGAATTTCACAAGAAAAACAATGGTGTGCTTGGTTTTAACGTAACTTTATTCTTTCATGAGTTATTTACAAGTTTCTGACCACTTATAAAATGTGTTCAATGTGCTGCCCATTGTGTTGGATTGTCAATGCAACCCTCTTCTCCCACTCTTCACACACTGATAGCAACACCCCAGGAGAAATGCTAGCACAGGCTTCCAGTATCCATAGTTTCAGGTGCTGCACATCTCGTATCTTCACAGCATAGACAATTGCCTTCAGATGACCCCAAAGATAAAAGTCTAAGGGGGTCAGATCGGGAGACCTTGGGGGCCATTCAACTGGCCCACGACGACCAATCCACTTTCCAGGAAACTGTTCATCTAGGAATGCTCGGACCTAACACCCATAATGTGGTGGTGCACCATCTTGCTGGAACTATGATGTCGGTGATAGGGAATTGCTGGCCATCAAGTCGGCTTTGGAGTAATGGCGGTACGTCCTGGAAGGAGCAGCTCACCCGGTATTGGTTTTTACTGACCATAAAAACCATAAAAAAACCATATGCTGTTTATACAATCACTCTCCTCCCCCACTCAGCCCAGCCCCCATACAGTTAGTAACACACACAGGGAACACAGTTAACCCTTAGCGCCCCATGCAGGTTAACCCCTTCTGTGCCAGTGACATTTACACAGTAATCAGTGCATTTTCATAGCACTGATCGCTGTATAAATGCCATTGGTCCCAAAAAGTGTCAAAATGGTCCGACATGTCCGCCGCAATATCGCAGTGTCAAAATGGTCCCCCGCAATGTCGCAGCCCCGCTAAAAATCGCAGATTGCCGCCATTACTAGTGAAAAAATAAAAATACAAAACCCCATAAATCAATTCTCATAATTCGTAAACACGGCAACTTTTGCGCACACCAGTCAATATACGGCGATTGCGATTTTTTTTACCAAAAATTTGAGGAAGAAATTTGTCACTCTTTTTTGTTTATAGCGGTGATCAGATATGATGCAGAGGTGATCAAATACAACCAAAAGAAAGCTCTATTTGTGGGAAAAAAAGGACGCAAATTTTGTTTGGGTACAGCATCGCACGACCGCGCAATTGTCAGTTAAAGCGACGTAATGCTGAATCGCAAAAAGTGCTCTGGTCATACAGGGGGAAATCCTTCTGGGGCTGAAGTGGTTAAAATAAATCGCGGCTGTAATGTATTGTCGGCTCCCGGCAATATAGATAAAAATCACTAAAAAATTTGCGTAGGGTCAACCCTCCCCAGTCCATACCAGGCCCTGCAGGTCTGGTATGGCTTTTAAGGGGAACCCCCGCGCCAAAATTTAAAAACAATTGATGTGGGGTCCCCCCTAATATCCAAACCATACCCTTATCCGAGCATGCAACCTGGCCAGTCAGGATGAGGGGGATGGACGAGCCCCCCCTCCTGAACCGTATTAGGCTACATGCCCTCAACATGGGGAGTATGGGTGCTTTGGGGCAGGGGGGCTCTGTACCTCCCACCCCAAAGCCCCTTGTCCCCATGGTGATGGGGACAAGAGCCTCTTCCCCACAACCCTGGGCTGTGGTTGTGGGGGTCTGCGGGCAGGGGGCTTATCGGAATCTGGGAGCCCCCTTTATTAAGGGGGCCCCCAGATCCCAGCCCCCCCATGTGAATTAGTATCGGGTATATCGTACCCATACTGATTCAATTAGGGACAAGTCCTTTATTAAAAAAGAAAAAAATAATAAGTGTCCCCCATTGTAATCCATCTTCAATTATGGCGTGCGATGGACCCGCCGACTGACTACTGCTTGCTTTAAAAGTTTAAAAAGTTTATTTATATTGAAGGGCGGGGCCACCCGGTGATGTAAGCGTGTGACCTGCCCCCTCAGACGTCACATGACGTCAGGCGGGGCGGGGTCGCTCGCTTACGTCACCGGGTGGCCCCGCCCTGCCATATGAATAAACTGTCAAGGCAAAAAGCGGCAGGATCACTCCCAACAGGGAGGAGCTGTGCACGCCATCGGCGTACAATGCATTATGGGGTGCTCCGCGCCGGCAAAGTCGCTGGGAACGCCCCATAATGTTCTAAATTCGAGGAACAGGCGAACACCCGATTTTCGAGCCGACTTTACGTTCTCGAACCGCAGGCTCATCCCTAACAGTAAATACTGAAGCTTCTGGCTTACCCTGTGCCCAATGTGCACAGGTGGTTTTGTTACAGAGGGACAAATCCACCTGTCCCCTGAAACTGTGGTCCAGCTCATTTTCGTAAAAATGAACCAGTCCACAAATGCTACCATTACCAGCTCCTGCCATCTTTACTGTCACAGAAAAAAATACACTAATTTTACTGCATTATAAAACTTTCCTTGTCTCTCCTTTTTTCATTGTAGTCTAATAAGCTGCATAAGTACCTTGCAGTGACTGTACAATATTTCTAGCTATTGAATCTGAAATAATACACTCTATTTTTTATTTCATGATAAAAACTGTCTTTTCTCTCCTAATATAGCCTCCATAATTCAGCCTAATAAAGCTGCTTATATACTCATCAGTGAATGTACAAAATGTGTGGTTATTGCCTCTCAAATAATACAATTTAAGTTTTATTCCATGATAAAACTTGCCTTGTCTCTCTCTCGCTCTCTCTCTTGCTTTGCAGGCTAATTAAGCTGCTGACTAATGCTGGCCATACACTATACAAAAAATCGTTCAAACCCATTTTCAAAACACGAACATTCGGCCGTGAGAGCAAATGATAGTACCATCATGTAATGACCAATAAATCGTTCAATGGACATAAATTAATCAGTTTTTTGTTCCTTTTTTCACATATACCTAATGCAAAGTTTGGACGGGAAACACACTAACCTTTCAATTTATCGTTCGTTCGGCAGAAAATTTCCAAACTTCTCCCTCGTTTTTTTTTGGCTCAAAAACCTCACAACCGATTAACATTTTGTACCTATTAACTGTCCAAATTACTGATTTTTGGCTGATTTTTCATATAGTGTATGGCCAGCATTAGTGTCGGGAGACCACTTCCGCCTCTGAAATTCGGGCCAGGAGACCCATGCACGGGTGCACGTAGCGTTTGCACGCGCGCGCACTAGAGCATGCGCGAGCCTGTGCACGGGTGAGCGCGCGTGAGCGTGTGTGCGCCGGCACGGTCCCCAGGCGGCCATTTAAGCTGACAGCACCTTGCAATCGGTGCTGTCCGTTCTACAGCATTACCGTGTTTCTGTGTGATCCGTTCTGAGCTTCCTATAAACTGTGACCCGGCCTGAACCTGCATCTGCTTGAACTCTGCCTGCACCGACCCCCAGCTTGCCTACGACCACTCTTCTGTCTGATCCCTGTGTACCTCAACCTGCCTGCCTGTTAACGACCCTGCCTGCACCCGACCACCCGATTGCCTGCTCCTCCTGTACTGCTTTGCCCGCATGTTATTGACCCGGCCTGCATCACTACTCTTCAGTCTAGCACGGACTTCTGGATGACATCTTACCATCACCTGTGTCAAATCCAGCCCTCGTGCTCCCCTGTGCTCCAGTGCTCTCTGTCTGCTCTACCAGGGGTTCTGGAACCAGGGCCGTAAGAGAGGCTGCCTACTGCATAAGTCAGACTCTACCACCAGTTACGTGACAGCAACAGACAGCCAGCCCTTGTCCCGGATGTACAACGGCCCCAGAGACTCCTCAGTTCCCGATACCATCTTGCCAATGGGTAGTTTTCTTCTTCTACAAGCAGATCTTTTGTCTCAGATTAAACAGGCCTGCATGTCCCAGTCCAGTGCTGCCGGATTAACCCTTGCTTGTCGGGACAATCTGCTTTGGAGAGGATATTGAATCTTCGTACCAGAGAATGTTCGGGTACAGGTTCTTACAAGTCTGCATGACCATCCCCTGGCAGGTCACTTCGGCATTCAAAAGACCGCAGAACTGGTGCAGTGTACTTTCTGGTGGCCCAAGTTGGAGGACTTTTGCAGGGAATACGTAAATTCTTGTCCTGTCTGTATCTAGAACAAGACAGCAAAAAGCAGAGCCTGGGGCCTACTCAAACCTTTGCCCATCCCAGACAGACCCTGGCAGATGATCTCCATGGACTTTGTTGTTGAGTTAATTGTTGATCCCCTGTCCAAGATGGCTCATTTTGTACCCTTGAAGAGCACTCCCTCTGCTGTAGAGACAGCTCAAGTCTTCATTAAGGAGATTGTCAGATTACATGGAGTACCAGCAAATATTGTGTCTGATCGAGGGGTCCAGTTCACTTCCCGCTTTTGGAAAGCCCCGTGCGAGCTGCTACAGATCAAGTTGGCATTTTCCTCGGCCTATCATCCGCAGACCAACGGGCAAACGGAACGCACCAATCAAACTTTGGAACAGTACCTCCGCTGTTTTACATCTTTCTTGCGGAGTTTGCTTATAACAATGCCAGTCATTCGGCCACGGGGCAATCCCTGTGTTTCGCAAATTATGGCTTCAACCTGTGCTTCTTGCCTGACTTTACTCCTGAATCCGCAGTCCCAGCGGTACAGAGTACAGCGGATTTCTTGAGTCGGAACAACAAGGTTCTCCAGGAAGCAATCGCCAAGGCACAGGCGGACAACAAAAGGGCTTTTGACAAGAAGAGAAGGGGGGAGCTGAAGTTGCAGCCTGGTGAGCGGGTGTGGCTTTCTACAGCATATTTCCGGTTGGCTTGTCCCTCCAAGAAGCTGGCACCCAAGTTCATCGACCCCTATTCCGGGGAAAAGAGTCATCAACGAGGTGTCTTATGAACTTTCATTACCTGACTCTTTGAAAATTCATCCGGTATTCCATGTTGCCCTGCTAAAGCCTGCTGTGACGGACCCCTTTCCTGATAGACCACCAGAACCAGTCCTCATTGATGGAAGCAAGGAGTATGAGGTGGAGGCTATTCTGGACTGCAGGAAAAGACAAGGTCAGACCCAATTCCTGATTAAATGGAAGGGTTATGGACCAGAAGACAACTCCTGGGAACCTGAATCAAATATTCATGCAAAACGACTGATTAAAGCCTTTTTCCAGTCTCACCCAGACAAAAGAACATCGATGGGCATCCGGAGGCTGCCCATTGGGGGGGGGCAATGTCAGGGATCCAGACGAGCGTTGCGATCACGCACGCTTGTGCGCACACGCGCACAGATTCAAATGAAGGTTCCCACGACTGTTCGAAGGCGTGCACGTGTACGCATGCGCAGAGATGTTGTCAGGGGACCAATAGCAGGAGGACTCTAGGACCCAGAATCCGTCAGAGCAGGAGGGTGCTAGGACCCAGCATCTCTGTCAGCACATCACATGGGCCTTTATAAGGAAGTCAGACTTGGGCTTAAGTGCTGTCTGATCTGCAGCTTGTCAGTACCTGTACCTGCTTGCCCGTTATCTGCTACCTGATGCGTTACCTGATTGACCCAACTTTTTTGGACCACCCTGCCTTCTCCTACCCTGACCCGGCTTGTTTTGGACCCTGCTTACCTCTGCCTGTTTGATACTCGTTGCCGAACCCAGCTTGCCTCTGACCATTCCCCGCCTACCGATTCTGCTGCTCCGTTCATCTGTGATTGATTCGGCTTGTCTGAACATCTTCCTGCCAGTTTCATCAGTCAGTTGTCTGCTGTCCTGTGCTCTGCATCCAGCTCCCGTGATCGCTGTCTGCTGCTGCTGTTCCTGTTTCCAGCTGTCTGCTGTTCCAGTGTTACCGGCTCCACTCCAGCATCCAGTCTCCTGCTGTTTGCCAGAGGCACTCCTACATCGCTGTACTCACAAGACCACTGTTCCCATTCCAGTGGGCTCTGAGTCAGAGCTGTATGAGAGGTCTCCTCCTACAAGAGACAGGCTCCACTCTCTCAGGTACGTGATTCATTACAAGTCCTATCCCAGAGACGAGGCCCAAAGGCCTCGCTACACCCCATCGCCTTTTTCTCCCGCAAACTTACAGCGTCAGAGAAAAATTACGATGTGGGAGACCGGGAACTTCTGGCAATCAAGTTGCCCTGGAGGAATGGCGGTATCTGCTGGAAGGAGCTCTACACCCTGTCTTATGGTCTTAAGAATAAGAATTTAGAGTACCTGCGCACAGCTAAAAGGCTGAAGCCACGCCAGGCACGATGGGCTCTGATTTTCTCCCGCTATAACCTGCATATTACTTACAGGCCTGAGTCGAAGAATGTAAAGCTGGACGCTCTGTCCAGGATGTTTAATGAGCCTGGCGACTCCACGCCACCGGATACCATCCTCCCGTTCCAGAGCTTCTTGTTTATGCAGAAAGATCTGCTGTCTCGGGTTAAACGATCCCTGGCCGGATCAACCATATCCCCTGACCCTAGACTGGCAATGAAAGATGGACTGTGGTGGTTCCAAGATAAACTCTATATTTCTGAGCAGCAACGTTTGACAGTGTTGGAACTTTGCCATGGCCACCAATTGGCCAGGCACTTTGGTGGTTTGTAAGACTGCGGAGCTGCTGTCGCACTCCTTTTGGTGGCCTTCCACTGACAAGACTGTCGGAAGTACGTCAGCGCTTATCCGGTCTGTGCCCAACACGAGACCAGCCGGGCAAAAGCATGGGGTCTGTTGAACCCGCTTCCCATTCCTGAACAGCCATGGTCACACATATCGATGGACTTTATAGTGTAGTTGCCCCCGTCTGAAGGATTCAATGCCAGCTTCGTAATTGTGGATCGTCTTACTAAAATGGCCCACTTCACCCCGATGAAGGGCACCCCCACTGCAACTGAGACCACAGGGACATTTATTAAGAAAGTGGTCCAACTGCACGGGCTCCCTGTCAACATTGTCTCGGATCGTGGGGTGCCGTTCACCTCCCGGGTCTGGAAAGCCTTGTATTCTGCACTGAACATTGAACTGGCATTCTCCTCTGCTTATCACCCCCAGTCAAATGGTCAGACAGAAAGGACTAACCAGACCCTAGAACAATATATCCGATGCTACTCTTCCTTTGCCCAAGATGACTGGGTCTTGCTGCTACCTATGGTTGAATTTGCCTACAACAACACCGAGCATTCAGCCACCAAGCCGTCCCCATTCTGGGCGAAGCTGGGGTACCACCCTACATTTATACCTAACCTGGTTCCAGAAAGTGAGGTACCTGCTGTACAGAAGACTGTAGAATACCTGACAAGGAATAGCAAAGTGTTACAAGAAACCCTAGCTCAGACACAGGAGTGCAACAAGAGGGCATTCAACAAGGGGAGACGCGGGGAATTGGACCTGCAACTGGGTGACCGAGTGTGGTTGGCAACCAAGAACTTGAGGTTGTCATGCCCTTCCAGGAAGTTGGGCCCAAGGTTCATCGGTCCTTTCCCTGTGAGAAGGAAGATCAACAGGGTGGCATACGAGCTGGACCTTCCTCCTTCCCTGCAAGTGCACCCGGTATTTCATGTCACCTTGCTGAAACCTGTAACTCAGGACTCCTTCCCGGGTCGGAAGTCAGCCCCGCCTGAGCCAATTCTTGTGGATGGCGAAGAGGAAGTTGAAGCCATCCTCGACTGCAGGAGTTCCTGATTAAGTGGAAGGGGTACGGGTCCGAAGAAAGTTCATGGGAACCCGAGAACCACATCCACGCTGAAGAACTTGTCCTTTTGGAGAAGACACCCAGAGCTAAGAGCCCGTTTGGGCACCCGGAGGCTGCCCCTTGGGGGGGGGCAATGTCAGGAGACCACTTCCGCCTCTGAAATTCGGGCCAGGAGACCCATGCGCGGGCGCATGTAGAGTTTGCGTGAGCGCCAGTGTGTGTGAGCGCGTGTGCGGGGGCATGGTCCCCAGACGGCCATTTAAGCTGACAGCACCTTGCAATTGGTGCTGTCCATTCTACAGCATTACCGTGTTTCTGTGTGATCCGTTCCCAGCTTCCTGTTACTCGAGACCCGGCCTGAACCCGCATCTGCTTGAACTCTGCCTGCACTGACCCCCGGCTTGCCTACGACCACTCTTTTGTCTGATCCCTGTGTACCTCAACCTTCCATGCTTGTTAACGACCCTGCCTGCACCTGACCACCCGATTGTACAAAAGAAAAAAGTTGTTTCCAGCGCTAAAAGACCTTCGGAGTAAAGGCAACCGGAGCATCAAGGAATAAAACACCAAATGTGTGCTGCCCCCCTCGGACAGGGTGATCCGAAAGATACTAAAAAACAAAACAGAAAGCGAGGCGCGCGCACCTAGTGCATTACCATGAAAATGTATTAGAATTGTAAAAAAGTTTAAAAATGAATACTCACAAAACCACAATGTGGTATCACAAAGTCATAAAACCAAAGCGAGATGATGCAAATGGGTAGATGAAAGAGCGCAAGGTGGAGTAACAGCTGACGTGTTTCGGGGGCGCACCCCCTTCCTCAGAGCTGTGCTAGTCTGGACTGCCAGACCGAGTGGTATATATACATACAGATCGAAAGTTTGGGCACCCCAGGTAAAAATTTGTATTAATGTGCATAAAGAAGCCAAGGAAAGATGGAAAAATCTCCAAAAGGCATCAAATTACAGATTAGACATTCTTATAATATGTCAACAAAAGTTCGATTTTATTTCCATCATTGACACTTTCAAAATTACAGAAAACAAAAAATGGCGTCTTCAAAAGTTTGGGCACCCTGCAGAATTTATAGCATGCACTGCCCCCTTTGCAAGGCTGAGACCTGCCAGTGTCATGGTTTGTTCTCAACCATCGTCTGAGAAGACCAGGTGATGTCAATCTCAAAGGTTTTAAATGCCCAGACTCATCTGACCTTGCCACAACAATCAGCACCATGGGATCTTCTAAGCAGTTGTCTAGAAACCTGAAACTGAAAATAGTTGACGCTCACAAAGCTGGAGAAGGCAATAAGAAGATAGCAAAGCGTTTTCAGATGTCAATATCCTCTGTTCGGAATGTAATTAAGAAATGGCAGTCATCAGGAACAGTGGAAGTTAAAGCAAGATCTGGAAGACCAAGAAAAATATCAGACAGAACAGCTCGCAGGATTGTGAGAAAAACAATTCAAAACCCACGTTTGACTGCACGATCCCTCCAGAAAGATCTGGTAGACACTGCAGTTGTGGTGCACTATTCCACTATAAAGAGATACTTGTACAAATATGGTCTTCATGGAAGAGTCATCAGAAGAAAACCTCTTCTACGTCCTCACCACAAAAATCAGCGTTTGAACGAAATTGAAGGTGACAAGGACTACTGA
>BLSH010247089.1:51997-104090 GCA_018402905.1 Glandirana rugosa
CCCCCCCCCCCCACGACCCCTCCGACGATGTGTGTCTTCCAAAATATAGAAGTGTGTAGCAGCCTCCCCAGCACCCCCCCCCCCCAATTACTTACCTGAGCCCCTTCTCTGTCCAGCGATGTCCACAATCCCCTCAGCCATCCAGTACACTCCTCCTGATTGGCTGAGACAGCAGCGGCGCAATTGGCTCCCACGGCTGTCAATCAAAGTCTGTCAGCCAATCAGGGGAGAGAGGGGGCTGGGCCAGGTCAGGGCTCCACGTCTGATGGATATATTGAGCTCTGGCTTGGGTGCTCCCATAGAGAACTGCTGGCTGAGGGGGCACTCGAAGGAGGGAGGGGCCAGAAGCAGCAAAGAGGGACCCGAGAAGAGGAGGATCCGGGCTGCTCTGTGCAAAACCAACTGCACAGAGGAGGTAAGTATAACATGTTTGTTATTTTTTTTTTTTCTAAAAAGCGAGCCTTTACAATCACTTAAAAAAATTGGGGGATGATTCAAAATCCTACGGATATCACTACTTCATTCAATCTCCTCTTGTGTAACATACATATGTTCATGATAACACATCTATGGTATGCAAATGTGTATTATTGTTATTATTATTTTTTAATAAAATCAGACTGAACTAAAAATTTGGGGGATGTATTTGGCCTTAGTGGCATGTTTATCTCTTAAACGGCTAGGTGCAATAAGGCTTTTAAAATTAGTCGCCCGTCTGAACACTACCTTCGGTATTTTTAGGAAGGACTCTACCTAACGCTTTGTTTTGTCCTAATATGGGCCAGTATTTTGGAACTGCTTTCTTAATGGCCCAATGTTGGTCATTGAATTTGGTGATAAATAAAACTACTTGGTGTTCCTTATCAGATGTATCATTTTTCCTATTCGTGATATAATTTCTATATCGATCTACTGAGTTCTGGATATTAGTATTAGTACGATTTCTACGCAGGCAACCGAACTGGCTATATGGTATATTTTTTTTCCATCTGGGATGATGGCAACTATCCCAATGGAGATACGAATTGCCAGCTGTCTCCTTAAAATGAGTTTTAGATGTAATTTTACTGCTTGTTACTGAACTTAAATCTGCCTACAAGTTTGTGCCTTCCTGCATGGCTGTTACTGAATCCAGCCTGTGACCTGGCTCTGCTCCTAGTGTATCCTCTGTATATTACCAGCTGTACTTCTGCTCATCTGATACCTGTGCTCCCAGGTTCCATTCTTCAGTTTCTGCACCCTAACACTTGTGCCCTTCCAACACTCCTGAAGGCACTGTCTCAACTTCCAGAGGTGGTAACTGTACTAGAGGCCACCTGCATCATCTCAGGCTCCTCATTCAGGTACTGTACCTGGCATAAAAGTACAATATTTTTGGCTATTGTTTTAAAACACTGTAATTGTTTTGAAGATTAAAACTAGGGTTGCACCGATACCAATACTAAGCATTTGCACGAGTACTCGTGCAAATGCTCCGATACCTGAAACCGATACCTTTGAGGAGCGATTTGAGCCCATACAAAATTAAGGGGCTCAAATGCCACTGCAAAGAATCACATGCAATTAGAACAGGAATGTGGTGTGATTCCTATCCTAATCACATGCGTTTTCCAGTACCGCTCCTGTGTGAACTCAGGCTTGTCATAGTGACTTCAATTTTGTATAGGCTCAAATCGCACTGCAAAGGTATCGGTAATCAGTATCAGCGAGTACTTGAGCACACAAGTATTGGTACTCGTACTTGCTGACAAAAAAACGGCATCAGAGCAACCCTAATTGAAACTGTCTCGTCTCTCTGTCTTACATTCAAGCCTAAGAAAACTGTTTACATAGTCTTCAGCGTGGCAAATGTCTCTAAAATAATATTTTTTGTTCCATGAAAAAAACGGCTTCTTCTCTCCCTCTTACATCGTGTCCTACTAAAGCTGCATACTGTGCAGTGGCTGTACAATATTTCTGGCTACTACTTTAGAAATAATGCATCATATTTTTTCCCTGATAAAACCTGCCTCGTCTTTCCCTCTTATATTGCGACTTATTAAAGCTTCTTGCATTCTTTTCAGCGAACGTACAATATTGTTGGCTATTGTCTTATAATTTATACACTCTTCATGATAAAAATTGATTCATCATTCATTCATTGATTAATAAAAAAAACAATACAGTGTGGAATGGTAAAAAAAGGCCAAAAACTATACAATGAAACTGTTTTTACACTGGTTAATTGACATTAAATTGAGGGTTTTAGCTTTATCCTTTCCTCCAGCTTTTAAAGCTCTTGTGTGTGCTATTTCTACAGTTCAGCACTGCTGGATAAAAATATCTGGTGTCAAAGCCAAAACCAAGTAAAAATAAAAGTTGTAATGAGATCAGATCAGAGTGATACTACTACTGTATTTAAGCTAAGTATTAATGTAAAAGTAAAACTATCCATTACACATGGAAAATATGTAATGCCAGAATGTGGTGTCACTGACTCTGTCCATGAGAATCATACTGTTTCTTAACACCAAGCTTGAAGCTGCAAAAAAGGAGGACCTTCTCCCCACTGTAAAGTAATTTTCAAAATTAGTTTTTGTGTTGGTACATGTCCCACATGGAAGAGCCTAGCTTCCCTTGCCCTTTGACAATTCCTTTGCCTGTTAGCAAATTATTTTTTTAAAAGGTTTTAAATAAATGAATAAAAGATGACCCATTGTAAGCACCCCTGTCAGTATTATATGGTTTGTCTTAACCCTCTAACTGCCACTTTGTCTGTGCACCTTTCTCTGGTTTTAACCACTTCCAAACCGCCTTCCACACATTTACTGCGGCGAGGCGGCCTTTAATCGCCCCTAGTGTTAACCCTTTCCCTGCCAGTGTCATTAGTACAGTAACAGGGCATATTGGTAGCACTGATCACTGTATTAGTGTCACTGGTCCCCAAAAAAAGTGGCAGTTAGGTGTCAGATTTGTCCACTGCAATGTCGAAAGTCCCACTAAAAATGATGATCGCCGCCATTACTAGTAAAAAAATAAATAAATGAAAATTCCATAAAAATATCCCCTCATTTGTAGATGCTATAACTTTTGCACAAACAAATCAATATACACTTATTGGGATTTTTTGTAACCAAAAATATGTAGCAGAATACATATTGGCCTAAATTGATGAAGACATTTGATTTTTTAAATTTTTTTTATTGGATATGTATTATAACAGAAAGTAAAAAATATTGTTTCCTGACAGACTCCATGGCAGCATACGTATGGGTTAATCCCGCCTCCTCTCCACTCCTATAGGACCCCACTCCCATAAATTTAGGCTCAGAGCCAGGGGCCGAGTTCCTTTTTTTTCCTTTTTTTTCCTCCTCCTGAAGACCAGAATGATTGAAGTCTTACCTTGGATAAAGTGTCCACGATCGAGTCCTGGTTGTTCGCCAAGTTGTGCCCCAGAAGATGTGTGGCGTCTCCAGTAATTCCCAGCCGTTAGCGGGATGGAGAAGGACAATAGCTGCAGTCCCATGTAAATCCCCAGCAGTCCTCAGCGGTGAGTGGGGTGAAGAGGGGTGATGGATGCGGTGCCATGTAAAATCTCCAGCAGCCCCAGCTATGAGCGGGGTGGAGAAGGGTGATGGATGCGGTCCCATGTAAATCCCTGGCAGTCCCCAGCTGTGAGTGGGCTGATGGATGAGACACCATGTGTAATTTCCAACAGCCACAGCTATGAGCGGGGAGGAGAAGGGCAATGGATTCTTTCCCATGTAAATCCCTAGCAGTCCCCAGCTGTGAGTGGGGTGAAGAGGGGTGATGGATGTGGCATCATGTGTAATCTCCAGCAACCCCCAGCCATGAGCGGGGTGGAGAAGGGTGATGGATGTGGTGTCATGTAGAGCTCAAGCCTGGCCATTGGCAGGCAAAGCAGCAGTACGGCCTAATAGCCTAGCTAAGAGGAGGTGGCCATAAACACCCTGAGCCCATGCAGCAACAACGTCCTCTGTATCCAGGCAATTGTGGGGGATGCCATGTGAATTGATGTATACCTTTCTATTGCATACTCCATGGCAGCAGATTGTGTGTTTATCTGTTTGTCTGTTTTCTTTTCCTGGCTTTAATGTCTTCCAGCCACCACCAACCTGCGTTCCAAGCCGCCGCTCTCTCTAATGGTCTAGTGTCCCTGGGTTATTCCTGCCCAGGGACTCAGCGCAGGTGTGCTGTGGGCAGCAGTGGCATCATTGCAGAGCGAGAAATTCATTCAACGGTCAGTACTGTTGATATTGAGTTTTTCTCTTTGGACAGCTTGCAGCAGTCTCCAATGCTGTGTGCATTCATCACTGGTATATGCTCTGCAATACAACCTTGTGTGCTGTCTTGGTGTGATTGTATCACCTCTGCAGTTTGGTTATCTGTGCAGTTCATACACCAGATGTATTACTGCTCCCCCTGTGGCCAGCCCTTGTGTAGCAAGTTTTGAGAGGGTGTTTAACCCTTTGCTTCCCTTGCTTGCCTGGGCACACTTTTGGCTTTTCCTTTCTACCCTATTTTGTGCTTTTTTTTTGTGTGAGTCTTTCTAGGCCAGATTCACAATACACAGCATGAGATCAGTAAGACCTCTTTAGGTCACAACATCAACTCACCGAAGGACCCTCCTCCACCAGTACAGCTGAACCCGCACTCCCCACCACCCCAGCCCAGCAGGACCACCACAGGACTCCAGCAAAGAAGCCAGCAGTGGCTGACACTGCAAAGCGCAGCACCCTACTACTTCTGTGAGTAGTCACTTGTTATTTAATAAAATCCTGGTTTTTACTGTTACTCTTAGAGGCGCATTTGTTTTTTTCTTGTTTCCTTTCACAACATCAACTTTCTTCATCCAGATTTGGTCATCATAAGTCACTGTCAAGATCCAGTGCGACTTGTCATGCATTCCAATCTATGCAACTTATAGTTGCCGCAACTCTGGAAAGGTTCCTGCACTACCTCGCTGGGGACCGCCATCAGAGGAGATGTTCCCATTCCTCCTCCAGACACCGCTCCCCACCGCCACGACAGCCGCTCTGGTCACAGAGCCTGCTGGGGATGTCGGGCACAAGTCCCAGAGGGCAAGTCTCTGTGCGACCTCTGTTACGCCCGGGCTCTCGGGGGAAAAAGACGGAAAACCAGCAGATGGAGTCGCTGGTAAAGCGTGTGGTGCACAGGGTTGCCACATCATCCCTTTAATCCAGGACACATATTAATTGCGCAGGTTCTGTGGCTGATTAAAATTAAACTCACTTGGTGCCTTATCTGCATTAAATTAGCCTCAGAACCTGTGTAGTTTATATGTGTCCTGGATTAAAAGGATGATGTGGCAACCCTAGTGGTGCAGCAGTCCCTAAAGGAATGAGGCACATCCCACACACAGAGCAAAACCACCACTATGTCAGGCTCAGTGACCAACGAAGCCCCGGAGGATACAGGCTCATTCCGGCCTTATGATGCCTTGCTCAGTTCCTCGGACAGAAAGACTGTTAGTTGGTTCGGGGGCTGCACTTAGTCGCACTCCAGAGTCGCGCTCTGAATCTTGCGACTTTGGGGTCGCAATAGCGGAGACGTAGCCTCAGAGAGAGTGTCCTATTCTCCCCATTCCTAACAGGACTAGGGGACGTCATTTTTGATGAGCTGGGTCGCGAGATGTTCCTCCCTTCTGAGTAGGCCAAGCTCTATCCATCCAGGGATAAGGATGTGAAGTATCGAAAGGCTGCCTCTCTACTTGTTGAAGTTTGCTAAGGCAAGCAAGCTGGTCGCACCTCCCTGGAAGATGCGGTGGTTGGGCTGGAAGTCGGCCCAGGCTCTAGTGGCCATGTTTGTAGCACTGAAAATGTGGAAGAGAGTGTGGATGCGGTATTCAAAACCTTTCAGATGAAGTGACCAGAAACCTGGTAGCTCAAGAGCTAGAGCTGGCGGTAGGTTCCAGGACGAGGCTTCATTTGACATCATACACATTGTAGGAATGTTCTGGCTAGCTACGGCTAAGTAAGTGCCATGGCTCTGGTCTGGGCTTGCGGATCCTGCCCCTAGCAGGTGTGGTGGAAGATCCTCTTGGGGGAGTGTCATCGTTTGCAACGAGCTGAATAGCACCATAACCCGGGCCACAGTTGGGTTTTGCCTCAGGACTGGCGCCTGCTAGGCCGGAAGATTAGGTGGTCCAGAAGACAATGTTCAGTGCGTGTGGGAGTCGCACGCTTTTACAGACCAGGTCAGGATTTTGGGAAAAGCTGGTGGAGAGGCCAGGTGTCCCCTCAAATGTCAGCTAAGTGAACCTTACCTCAGGTTTCCGAGGAGCCGAGTTGGGGTCTCGACTGTTGGAACTTTAAAACGGTCGTTTCAGGATACGCATGGGCCTTTGGATTTCCTCCTCAGCTCAGTTTTGTTTTCCCAGATTATGTAAGGTCTCTGGTGTCGCAAAGTGCTACTGCGCCAGCCCCAGAGTGCGGAAGATTTCTGGGCATGCACTTGTCCCTCTTCATGGTCATAAAGTACGGCTTGCAGAGGCCAGCTATAGACCTCACACACCAAAAACATTTCTCATCTAAAGGAGAAGTTTATGATTGGGATCCAGCCAGGTGACTGGCTCATTTCGTAGACCTAAACGTTAACTTGCATCGAGTCTCGGTCAGTCTTCTTCCCACCAGCGCACCTTTCAGTATCCAAAATTATCGACACTATGGTGTCTACGTAGCCAATGGTCAAGTGGACGCTCTGGAGAATGTGGCCCTTCCATAAGGGGTTTCCCCAGCAGAGGGAGCCAGGATGTAGAATGCAGGTCATCTACAAGACCTCAGTCATGAGAGAGCCCTAGGTGGCTGCAATGGAGAAAGGTTTTTCTTGGCCATTCCATTGCCCCATCTCCTGCTTCACAATCGCGTTTGATACCAGTGATACAAAACGGGGGACTTACTGCCTATCAGGGATAATGCAGGACAGGTGGGGCTGTCAGTTTCACGGGAGTGTGCAAACATTCTGAAATTACTGGCAGCCTTCAGCTCCCTACAAGCCAGTATGCCTTGGACTCAGATGAATCTAACCGACATCTCATTGGTTTATGTCCCCGGAATCCTGAATAACTCTAACAGGTTTTCTTTCCAGAGTCCAACTGAAGAGCAACAAATGGTCTCTCCATGTGGTAGTTTTCAGGCAGGTCCCTGGGGGTCAGTCCAAAATCAACCTGTCTGTCTTCCGGTGCACCAAGAAGTTGGAGAAGTTTTATACTGTTGGAGGTACAGCAGTAAAGTTGCTTGGTACGGTAAACTACATATATACACTATAACTGTCTATACCAGTAGATGGCACGGCAGTATTAGTGTGTATTCTGTGTTATAATATCACAGAATGTACCTTCTGTATCTAGTGTGCGCTTGTATAGTTCCTGTTCCTATCTCCATGCTAGAAGATTCAAAACAGAAGTCGGGAGGTAGAGGCAGAGATGCCACATTCGCCATGGCTCCTTGTGTTAGCGCGGATCAGCTGCCGGAAACCAGAGCCCATTCCCCTCAGGCCAGACCTTCTGTCATGACCTGGGCTCAGATTTTGGAGTAAGCCGAGGCTTCCCAAAATGGTACCTCCCTCTTGTTCTCGACTCCCTCAGAAATTGGGGCACAGTATTCTAAGATTGTCCCTATTAAGACCTCAGTCAAATTCACCTTTCTGGTGGCTATCACGTTGGCATATAAAGTCTCAAACTGAGGCATCACCAGGGAGAACCTTTCTTAAGACTCTTTCCAGAGTGAGTGATGCTGTTGCCTATGCTCAACTCGAATCTCAAGATGACATCATTTCATGGGTACCAAGGAATTGTTCTGCTAACCTTTAGAGTACTAACATACATCCTTTAGACATAGGAGAGGTCATGTTGTGGAATCCTGAGTTTGACTCTCAGGAGTACCCTTTCTTTTTCAAATAAGTGATCTGACCTTTCCGCTACTTTGATTGACTTGGCAAGTGTAAATCAAATGTGAGCTATGTATAAGATGGCCTTCTTCTTTGGTTCTAGGAATTTCTCAGATATTATTATATCTGCAAGTGATAGCTTCCTTCAGACTTTAGAATGCTTATTCATTCTTTGCCGAAAATAACATGGGAAAGGTGCCTCATCTAGGATGATGGTGGCACGGGCTGTCCGGGCCATCCAACAGGCTTAGAGCTGAGGGCTTGGCTCTCTGGAGGTGGTGACCACTCGCTCATCCAGGAGTGTGTCTACATCTCGGGCAGCTTCGCAGCCTGTGGTTCTCAATGTAGTCCGTAGGGCGGCCTTGCAGCCCTCAATCAATACATTTTTGGCTCGTTATTATGCAGAGCCTGCTTCATTATCCTCTGTTTATTGTGGCTTGAAGGGCCCGTCTGTTGACGGTACGAATTAAAGCCTTCTGTTCAGCATTGCCCACCCATGAGGTGTTTGGCTAGTTAAATCCCATACGCATGCTGCCATGGAGTCTGTCAGGAAAACTGAAAATTTCCTATCAAATACTTACCATAATTTTCCTTTCCTGATGGACTCCATGGCAGCAGGAGTTCCCACCCCAGTGTCAGGAGTAGGCTAGTTACGGAACACGGCCACTGGCTCTGAGCCTAAATTTATGGGAGTGGGGTCCTATAGGAGTGGAGAGGAGGCGGGATTAACCCATACGTATGCTGCCATGGAGTCCATCGGGAAAGGAAAATTATGGTAAATATTTGATAGGAAATGTTCCGTTTTTTTTCCAAAATTGTCGCATCTTTTTTGTTTATAGCACAAAAAATTAAAAATTGCAGAGTTGATCAAATACCACCAAAAGAATGTTCTATTTGTGGGGAAAAAAGGACATAATTTGAATTGGGTACAGCATCACATGACCGCGCAATTGTCAGTTAACCTAACGCAGTGCCGTATCGTAAAAAATGGCCAGGTCATGAAGGCGATAAAAGCTTCCGAGGCTGAAGTAGTTAAAAGAAGTTGAAAAATAACAGACTTAAGCTGGCCATACATTAGTAGAATTGAGTTTGAAAATTTTCAATGTAAGAAAATTTGTTTGATTTTCTACTCGTTAGTAGGGTCAAATTTGAAGGCATAACATGAAAAGAAATTTTTAAAACAAACAGATTTCTGAAACAACAGTCATCATGTCATCACAAGTACTAATGAGAATTTTCATATAAATGTTTGTTTCTAAAATTTACTGGCCAGTTTTACTGGCAGGATCAACAGGTGATAACACCTGCTTGGAAAATGTTTTAATTTTGCTCATAGTTCCACTTTCATTTCTTTTTAATTAAGTTATGGAGCATGTTTTCTTCTATAGTGTAATGACTGTAAAGACACGTTTTTCTATTTTGTTTTATAGCTCTTTGTTAAATAAAGCAAATTACTACAAAAAAAAAAAAAAGAAAAGGAAAGTTATATTATTAGCTTTGCTTAAATTAAAGGAAATTGAATTATTTAAAGGTCTACTGGCAACAACATCAGAACAAGAACACAGAGTTTGCTGTGGTTGATAAATAAGTTGATGAATAATTAATTATTAATGGTGAAAATATACCATTTACAAGTCCTGTCCCAGCAGAGATAACGCTGGGTATCAGTTTGTAGATAAGATAGCCTGTGGAGTTTGGTAGGACATTAATCTTCCACATTATCCTTACCTGACATTGTTCATTAACCACATGCATTTAAACCTGAGTATAGGTGGATATTATTAGTGTACATTAGAACTGTAGCACTGTTTTCCTGCTGATGCTGTGCTTTTTAGATTATTAACACAATCTCAAATAGACCACAGACATTTTCAGATCAATGCTAGTCATAGGTTATAGGAGGGGGCTTGTAAACAATAGCCTAGGACTCTGGCCAGTAAATATGCCAAAACTTTTTATTTTCAAACTAAAAAAAATAAAAGGAGCCTAAAGCATATAACCCCAAAATAAAAATGTAATATATTTCAGCTTATCAATCCTTAGATGTAGTGGTTGCTTTAGTTTTCTGTGTTTAGGCTTTCATTCCTTTATTTTTATCAGGTGATCTGGCCAGTGATACAGGTCTTATGGTGTCTCACACATGGTGTACACAGGAGCAAAGGATACACCCTTGAACAGCAGCATTGTCTGGAGAGGACAACATTCAATGGACTTGTAGATGTTGATGAACTAATAAATTAAAACCTAACTCTAGCTAACTTTTTTAAAGCAGTTAAGGGATTGAGGTTTTAATTAAATTAATAAAAGCTGACCATTGTAAGCACCCCTGATGGATTTAAATGTTTTGCTTACCCTCATTCGATTTAGATTTTGTACATCAGGTATCCAAAGTATGGCCATCTCTGGGCTCCAGGGAACATAGATCTGTTTTGCAAGAATGTATGGTCAACCAGAACTGCCTGCCATATTTGCATTCCCAAAATGTATGCAGAACACTGCTTTACTGAAGTCATATTTAGAGCATTGATGTCTTTCCATCCATTTCCATCAGATAGGATCATGAGGTGCTCCATATACTCTAGTAAATATTTTGAAATCTGAAGTCCTGGAATTCATCCACTTTCTAAAATGTGCTGTCTAGTTATTGGTTGCCACCTTGGGACTTATCTCTAAACTGACAGTTTTACTAAGCGGCAGCAGTACCGGTATCGCCACACTCCCGGCGCTCTGACAGAAGTAATCCTGCTCTGCCCTCTGCTGTCCAGTGTTCCGTGAAAATGTAAGTAAAGAGAAAAGTCCACAAGGTGGCATGCACCTGGTTGGACTTAACCCTTTGTAATACGGCACATTTTAGAAAGTTGCTGAATTCCTGGAGTTCAGTTTTAAAGTGTAATTTAAGCCAACACGGGTAGAAATCTTCTCCTCACTGCTGCCAAGTCCTTCACCATAGTGCTGATTTACAGCTGGGGTTAACATCAGCTGCTGGGAGTGTGAAAGAGTTCCACCACTCGACCACCCCTTCCACTCACTCCTCCATTCATATTCACATATCAATGTACACTGTGCCAGTATGTCCAATGGTCAGTTGTGCAGCTGTGCCCAAACCCAGTTTTATTGGTTTAGTAAGGGGGCTCTTATTTACACACACACAGTAGGAAAGTTCCCATCTGTGACTTTTATCACATACAGTGGGTTGGATTATGTCACACAACAGGCTGGCAGGCCTCTGATGAAGTCCTGTGGGTGTAACACGTAAGGCAGACCTTGGGGGCAGGGATGTCATCACTCTGGGAATTGTAGTTTTGCAGAGAGGAGAGTGAGCAGGTAATCTACCTTTATTCATTAGGATAGATTGGATTACAAAGCCTGTAGTTTCTATGGCTTGAAGTGTGCTTTATTTCATTTTATTTGTTTTAACCAGTTCCGGACCGGCTCGCGTACATTTACTGCTGCAGAGTGGCTGGATAGCGTGAATCACCGTCTATAAACGGCAGCTCGCGTGGGCGGGAGTGTGCTGGCGTGCTCTTGTGCCCGCCGCACTCTTCAGCAGTATGGCTACGGGTCAGGCGGACTTGATGTCTACTGCCGACCTGTGATTGCCTGGCACAGAAAAAACACGGGGAACCACCGATGTTAACACGGCGGTTCCCCGCTGTCTCAGGCAGCATGTAAGAGATCTACTGATCCCTGTCACTGGGATCAGTTAGATCTCTTATGCCCCTGGCAGCCCAGCCCCCCACACAGTTAGAACATCCCTAGGGAACACACTTAACTCCTAGGACACCCCCTGCAAGTTAACCCCTTCACTGCCAATGATATTTACACAGTAATCAGTGGCTATTTAAATTTCTGATCGCTGTATAAATGTCATTGGTCCCATACAAGTGTCAAATATGGCTATTTAAATTTCTGATCGCTGTATAAATGCCATTGGTCCCATACAAGTGTCAAAAATATCCACTGCAATATTGCAGTCCCGATAAAAATGGCAGATTGCCCCCATTACTAGTTAAAAAAAAAATAGTAAAAACGCCATAAATGAATTCCCATAGTTTGTAAACACGGCAACTTTTGCGCAAACCAAGCAATAAACGCTGATCGTGATTTTTTTTTTTACCACAAATATGAGGAAGAATATATATCGGCCAAAACTGATAAATAAATTAGTTTTTTATATTTTTTTTGGATATGTATTATAGCAAAAAGTAAAAAATATTGTTTTTTTTTTTCAAAATTGTCGCTCTTTTTTTGTTAATAACGGTGATCAGAGGTGACGCAGAGGTGATCAAATACCACCAAAAAAAAGCTCTATTTGTGGGAAAAAAAGGACGTCAATTTTGTTTGGGTACAATGTCGCACGACCGCGCAATTGTCAGTTAAAGTGACGCAGTGCCGAATTGCAAAAAGTGATCTGGTCATACAGTGGAAAATCCTTCCGGGGCTGAAGTGGTTAATAAAAGTATAGCAGAAAGCACTGTGATTTTATGTTTCTATTGAACTTGAAATGCTTGCCTAAACCTCGTGTAACATGAAAAGTCCAGCTCTCAAACCTGAAACAGGAATGTGCATGTGTTCTCAAGGATTAACCCCTGAAAGGAATATGCTTTCCTGACCTCCTATAATTTGAGAGGTCCAGCTCTTAAGATGAGCGTACATCCATTTGCACATATGGTAGAAGATACACATGTTAAGTGTGAATTAGCACTGTGATGGACTTCTGCAAACATTTTGGTGAAGATTATCACAGAGGATTGTGTGCAAGATTGTTTACATTAAGCTAATCATATATATATATATTTGTCTATATTTTCATATATTTCCTTTTTAACCAGTCAGGCAAATGCATGTTTTTCAGACTAAAAGCAAAGAGAGTTTTTTTAAATTTTATTTTCCATTGTTCTGAAAGTTTGCAGAATCAGCAACTTGGTACACATGTGTTGTCGTCTTTTCAGATTCTCTATATAATTTGTAAATACCTGCTTTTTAAAAAAATGTATTTCCCAGCGCACTTACCAGGTAGCCAGTAAAAAAAAAACATACAAAAAAACCCCCAAAACATTTACACTGTCTAAAACAATTTTTCTCAACCTTTTTCAGTCAAGGCACCCTTAAAGCGGAGTTCCACCCAAGAATGGAACTTACGCTTTAAGCACTCCTCGCCCCCTTACATGCCACATTTGGCATGTAATTTTTTTTGGGGAGGGGAGTGTGTCCCCAGGTTTCAGAGGGACTTCCTGTCCCTCTTCCGCCTTCCGCCTCGGGACCGCCTAGGCGACTCCTCCTCTCCTCCTAGGCGGCCCCACCCTCCTGGCAATCTTCTGGGACACGTCACAGGTCCCAGAAGATTGCCTGGCCACTAGGAATGCGCAGCGCGAGTCGCGCATGCGCAGTGGGTGCCCGGCCGTGAACCCGGGCCGGGTGCCCACACTAGGAATGGCGGGGCCGTCGGGAGGAGCGGGGAGACGAGCGAGGCTTTGGGAGCAGCCATCGCTGGACCGGGAGACAGGTAAGTTACTGTTTATTAAAAGTCAGCAGCTACACTTTTTGTAGCTGCTGACTTTTAATAAACCAAAAAAGTGTGGAACTCTGCTTTAAGTTAAAGACAATCTCAAGACACCCATTCAAATTATGGACAGTCTTGAGACACCCCATTCTAAAATGTAAAAAAACAAATCTAATAGTTTTACATGATGCAGCAACATCCACACACATAGGATACCCAATTTTAGAGGTCATTTATTCTTCCAAATACACTTTTGTACACTGGTACTGACTAGTATTCCAATGTTTCTCTTCCCTCTCAGTTTCTCTCCATTAGTCAGCTAATGTGACCCCAGTGCTGATGGAGAGAGGCAGGAGAGGGGCAATCAAGGATGCTGTATAGGCCAGTGATTCTCAACCTCAGTCCTCAAGTAGGCCATGTTTTCAGGTTTTCCTTTATCTTCTGTAGCGTCCTCCTAGTTTGGGTGTTAGTGAGTGTACATAGTTTTTGGCTTTCTCTGCTTAACAGGAGAGCAGATAGGTAAATGTAGATGCTGTCTGCTTATCAGAAAGCCTTGATTTGAGTAAGGTCTGCTTAGTGTGCTCTGGTGCTGATTCATGTGGTCTGGAAAGTTTTACACTGTCCAGTAGTATGGGTCCCTATTGGACAGTGGGAGGAAAACCCAGCCAGTGACAGCAGGTGTATGTGGATGTAGTTCTGACCAATTAGCAGGGGATATGCCCCACTTCATTTTGGGTGGATACATTCATATAAAAAGGAGCATATGGGCTCAAGGTCAGGAGTTCCTGGCCACCCAGACCTCAGGGGTGGAGGTGTGTGTTCAGCTCCTGACTGCTAGGCTTGAGGCTTATCCAGGAGGTCGCCAGATGCTGGGCCTGGTCGAGGCCTGGCTGGAGTTGCTAAAGCTACAGCCCAGAGTTCCTTTAAACCTGGCAGAGGGGGATGTCCTTGGATCCTGTCTGGTATCACAGTGGCACAGTGTCGCTTGGAAGTTGGAAGGAAGCTACCGGCTGTCCCGGGTCATGGTGTGAGTACAGACCCGTGAAGGGATCCCTGAGACTGAGTTGCTAGAATCTCCCTCCTGCTCCTCATAGTCAGCTAACTAAGTGTGTGAACTAGAAAGGAGACGCTGGCGAGTGTCTTGAAGAAACAGAGTCAGGCCTTTCCTCTTCTGTTTAAAAAGGGATGTATTTCACTAAATTCTGCCTGCCACTGAATGTCCTTATTAGTCTACATTGAGTTAGAAAGGAGACACTGGTGATTGTCTTGAAGAAACAAAGTCCAGCTTATCCTCTACTGCTTAAAAAGGGACTTGTTTCACTGGGATCAGTTTGTTACTTGTGTCACTGGGATCAGCTTGCTACTTGCTTCACTGGGATCTGTTTGCTACCTGCGTCACTGAGATCAGTCTGCTATGTAGTGCCACTGACAGTCTGCTGTATAGATATAGGGAGAAGTTGTCCTCACTTGGAATTAGTTAACTTGGAGTATCCCATCCATTCCCTTCTCCTATCCAAGATCTACCATAAAGCATCAAAACTCATCCCCTAGACTGGTCATTGGAATAACGAGCAGGATTGTGTGTGTGCACCTGACGGTGTGGAAATCCAGTGTGACTGGCTGCAGGATAATCAGAGGGAGGCCCAGGTCATATAAATCAGCAGCTCCTTCGGGGTACCACTACACTTGCACAGGTGCTTTAAATCAGTCAATGGCTTGGCCTATTTTATCTAAGAGAAATTCCCAAAACATGGCCTGTTGGGGGTACTTGAGGACTGAGGTTGAGAACCACTGGCGTAGGTGACCTACATCCCCCTTACCAACTGATGATGTCATTGGTTGATAGCATGCTGGTGGCTAGAACGTCGTAATAGTGCATAATGAAAACCTGTGGCTTTGTGTAACTAAAAGGCAGCCTTCATCCACATGCTAACTTGTATACAATTTTTGGCCTATTTTTAGGCATTTTGCCAAGGTACCCTTAAAGAAACATCAAGGCACCCTGGTTGAAAAAGGCTGGTCCAAAGTTTGCACTAAAAACATTTACAAATAATTGCGAAAGCCGCTTGGCTTTGCCAAGGCCCCTCTGTATAGTGTGCTCCTAACTTTAGTCTATCAGAGCCTCTATGGTGGATCATATATAGGAATAGATAAATCAAAAGTTGGTATGCCTGGAGACAGTCCATTCTTGCTTAATACAGCAAAAGCCTGGCAAACCCCAGTCCTTACTAAGGGCAATTTTTTTCTGTTTTGGATATAACGCAGAAAGATTAGAACACCTGTCAGATTTTATTGCTGTCTGTATCCCCATTAGGGAGTTTCAACCTCTCTATTTGTCCTGTTTACCAGTATCACCAAGAGAGAAAGTGAAACAAATCCTAGATTGTGGGTTGTCACCAGAACTGGAAGAGAGGGGAAACCTTCCAATGGAGACACTAGCTCTGGTGACTGGGTGACATATGGGGATTCTCTCACTTGGATACATTTCCTTTCACTTTCTGATTTGGCTATAGGTACACAGATGGTAAAAAAAACATAACAGGAGTTATAACTCTGCTTTTCTCTATCCAAAATGAAAAAAAAAAAAAACAGATTTTCTGTGTACCATATATGGGTGGGGTTGGTACCTAATAACCATGCCCTTTTACTAAGAGCATGTAGCACCTATTTCAGGGCGTAGCTCCCAGAGCATGACACTTGCAGTATCAATATGCATTCCCAGCATACAGGCTGACTTCTAATTTTTCTTTCTCTATTTTACAGTTTTTCCTATGTATGAGTCTATACACTTTTACATAGTATATTTGTATAAATATGATACACATGAGGCACCAGCATTTGCAGACTGTGCAGTGCCTCAACCCCAACATCCGTTAGACTGCTGCATTTACGGTATGCGTCCACAAGATGTCACCGCTTATTAGAAAATACTGAAAATCTGACTAAAAGAAACCTATCATGATTTAAGCATGTGAGCGGCCATTGCTGACTTGTTTTTGAAGGTGTAAGCTTCAAACCTATGCTTTTTTTTCACTAATTAGTGAATCAAAGACCTTAAATCAGATATCCTTATGGTTGCATGTGTAGACTGCCTTAGTAACATGTTAAAGTGGAACTAAATCTATTTACCTGTTTTCCAAACCAGTTATATTCAAGGCATGCGATTAATGATAACTGTCACAGTTGCTAGTATTCTCAACTGAACTGTCAAGATAACAAATGGCTGGTTTCATAGCTGATCACATGTGCAGCACTAGGGCAACTGCAGATCAAACAGATCAAACAGAGGCTAAGATGGCAGCTTCCTTGGCTGTATAAATAGGAGGGTTTAGTTCTGTTTTAAAGTGGTTGTCAACCCGTGACAACCACTTTAACCTACAGGTAAGCCTATAATAAGGCTTAACCATACCTCCCAACTGTCCCTGATTTCGAGGGACTGTCCCTGATTTGGAACAATGTCCCCCTGTCCCTCCTTCCTCCTCATTTGTCCCCCATTTTGGTCTGATCTATATAGTTGTATATAAAATGCACTATTTATCCTTCAAAAAGTGTTTCCCAGGGTTAAATCTTCCACCCAATTACTAAATTGCTGCATTTGTAAACGTCAAAAGCCAATATAAAGGAATAGTAGTGGTAAAAATAAAGTACTTGTGGGTTTAACTAATAATTTTTGTGTATAATTGTCCTTTAAGGGGGCGTGGCAGGGGGTATGTCCTATGCAGGGGCGTAACGATAGGGGTTGCAGGGGTTGCAATTGCAACCGGGCCCCATGGTCCAGGGGGCCCATGTGCCTCCCTTGTACACCTAAATAGGAGGGATGGCAGGGGTGGCATTTAGAGGACCCAATCTGCTCCATTTTCCTCTATCCAGTTTACTTGTCTTCTGCTGTTCCCAGGGCCCCTGTGTGCTTCCCTGGTCCCCCTGGGGCCTGCTGCAGAACTTGTGAAAGGGCCCCACTGCAGTACCGTAATAAAGGGACCCACGGTAGGAGTAAAGGGCCCCAGGATCAGTGGGAAGAGGGAAGGGCCCTGGCCAGGGGTCAGGGGGCCCTTCATAATTTCTTGCACCGGGGCCCTGAAGGTTCTAGTTACGCCTCTGGTCCTATGCCTACCTAAATTTGCTAATAAACGTCCCTCGCTCCCATCTCAAAAAGTTGGGAGGTATGTTTACCTGTAGGTGCCCTGCATATCTCCCAAACCTGCACGGTTTAGGAGATATACAGTGTACTAGATGTGCCAACGTAATTTCAGCACATGCGCATGCGTGGGAGTGACGTCACGCGACACTGGTCAGTCACAGAGCCGGAGTCGCAGCCCCCGAAGGAAGAGGGGCTGAAGATGGCTGCTGCCAGCACAGGGGACATTGCTGGAAGTCGCAGGCTTAGTTTGCAGGTAAGTGACACATAATGGGCTACTATGCGATGCATAGTAGCCTATTATGTTTCTACTTTGCAGGGGGATATAGAGGAAGTAAACCCCATCAGGGTTTACTTCCTCTTTAAGTAATCAAGCAAAGAATGATAGTCCCAGTGCTTACACTTTTAAAACTGTAAGCTTTTACATTTCCCAGATTTCTTTCCTGACAGGTTCCCTTTAAACACTTGTGTACATAGATGCGTTTATCTATCTTCCAATGACATGTTCCTGGTTGCAATACCCCTCCCAAGTTTAACATCACATTCTAGAATAGGGATTAAAGTTCAGTTCTGGGCACAAAGCCTTTCATTATACATATTTCTTAATTGCCACCTAGGGCATAAATCTACTTTGTGTGCACCAAACGCCTTTGCAAGCCCAGATATTACCTTGTAAAGCAGCAATGATATCATCACTGTGCTGTACAAAGCCTATGCAGAGAGCAGAGCAGTGGGAGGTCCACCAACTACAGGCTGACCATTTAAAACTACAGGAGGGTGCAGAGACAAGACCAGTAACGATGCACAAGCTAAAGTGTAAGCTCCTGCATAAAGGCAATGTTTCACACTGGATTACTGCACAGATCTGAAAATAAAAACACAATGCACACCAACAATAAACATGCCTCCTGTATTTAGACTTTATTTTCTTATTCCAGAGTTACATACAGAGTGCAGGCTTTAGGGGTGCATTATGTACAGAGTGCAGAGTTCAGGGGTGCGCTACGTACAGAGCGCAGGCTTTAGGGGTGCGTTACATACAGAGTGCATAGTTCAGGAGTATGCTATGCACAGAGTGCAGTTCCAGGGGTGCCTTATGCACAGAGTGCAGAGTTCAGAAGTGTGTTGCATACAGAGTGCAGGCTTTAGGGGTGTGTTATGTACAGAGTGCAGAGTTCAGGAGTATGCTATGCACGGGGTGCACTACATACAGAGTGCAGGGTTTAGGGGTATGCTACATATAGAGTGCAGAGTTCAAAGGGTGCTGTTAGAAGAAGACTGTCCTGAGTCCTTGTTTGCATTTGATTGTTGTTTCCTCACGCTTCCGGAGGAGGCGGTGCCGGGCAGCTCTATTTGAACTTCCTGCTCCTGTCAGCAAGTGCTGTCCGTTCTACAGTGTTGGAGTGTATCTGGAGAGCTACCTATCCTTTGAATCTGTATCCTGACCTGTTCCTGAGACGTGGCTTGTTTGACCTTTGATTGACTTCCGCCTGCACCGACCCCCAGCTTGCCCACGACCATTCTTCTGCCTGATCCCTTTGTACCATGATGCCTGCTCGTTAACGACCCTGCCCGCACCTGATGACCGTTTTGCCTGATCCTTCTGTACCGCTTGCCAGCCAGTTGCCGACTTCAGCCTGCCTCACTACTCTACACCTGCACGAGCCTCTGATGGACCTATCTTGCCACCAGTGTTCCAGTCTAGCCCTCGTGCCCCTCTGTGCTCTGGAACCCTCTGTCTTCTCTATCAGGGGTTCCTGAACCAGGGTTGTAAGAGTGGTTGCTTCCTGCACAAGACAGACTCCACCATCAGGTGCGTGACAGCAACGGACAGCCATGTCTGAGTCTGCGCAGGGAGCACCCTCTGCGATGGATGAGCTATGTGTTCATCTAGCCGGCCTGACACAGGCAGTCAAGAGCCTTCAAGATGGCTACACCCGGTTGGAAGAATGGGTCTTGGAGCTCTCAGCACCCACCGCTTCTGGAGGCACTCAGGCCGCTGGCCGCACCATTGTGGCCCTGCCATCAGAGCCCTAGGTCCCCCTGCCGGACAAGTTTTTGGGAGACCGCCGCAAGTTCCGGCCTTTCCGCAACTCCTGTGAGCTCTATTTTGGCCTCCAGCCTAGCACGTTTTCTTTAGAGGCTACTAAGGTGGGGTTGATTATCTCCTTACTGCAAGAAGAGCCCCAGGCCTGGGCACACCGTTTGTGGGAGCAGAGAGCACCCGAAGTATCTTCTGCAGCTCTGTTTTTTCAAGCCATGGCCCGATTGTATGAAGATCCGCATCAGGTAGCCACAGCAGAGGCCGCACTGCACGCCCTTGAGCAGGGCCGCCACTCCGCGGAGGATTATGTAGCGAAGTTCAGACGCTGGGGCGCTGACACGGCGTGGAATGATGCCGCTTTATGCTATCAGTTCCACCTTGGATTATCTGACCCTCTCAAGGATGAGCTGGCTCGGGTGGGGGTGCCCGCTACGTTGGATGCCCTCATCAATCTGGCAATACAGATTGACCGGCGACTCCGTGAGCGCCGTGCTGAAAGGGCTCCGGGTCTCTTGCGGCCCACCTGGATGCTTCCCCGAGTCCCTGCCTACCCAAGGCCAACTCAGTTTACCTCAACAACCTCCTCCTCCTCTCTATAAGACACAACTGAGCCCATGCAAATAGGGCTCCGACGCCCGTCTCTGACCCCTGAAAAGAGGCAGCGGAGGTTCACATTGAGTCTGTGCCTTTACTGCGGAGAACCCAGTCCCATGGTGAGATCCTGTCCCACTAAGCGCGGTAAATAGTGATGTCTCCAGCATTCATCACCCTGTCTCTCACCTTGTGCTCTCTCTCTCTCTGCAGCTTCCAGGAAGGAGTATCCAAGTGGCAGCCATTATTGATTCTGGAGCGTGTAGCTGCTTCCTGGATGAAAACTTTGCAGCTTCGCAACAGATTCCCCTTCGGCCGAAGACCCACAATTTCACCATCCGCCTGGCTGACGGATCGCCCATTAAGTCGGGTGTGGTGACCCAGGAGACCGTCCCACTACCTGCCACCACCGCTGACGGCCACCAGGAACTCCTTTTGTTGGATGTGATCGCATCCCCTCTGTTCCCCATCATCTTGGGCCTACCCTGGCTTCGGGCCCACAGTCCCCACATAGATTGGACTACCAAGACCATCCAGTTCCGATCCCCATACTGCAGGCAGCATTGCCTAACATGGGTCCAGGAAGTTGCGCCCACATTGGGTTGTCTGGACATGGACTCTGACCCTAAGACCCGTCTAGCTGTTCCGTCCGTTTACCATGAATACCTGGATGTGTTCAGTAAAAAGGGGGCTGAGAAACTCCCGCCTCACTGCCCCTACGACTGTCCAATCGAGCTGCTACCCGGAGCGGAGGTGCCGTTCGGAAGGATTTATCCTCTGTCAGAGCTAGAGTCGATGACAATTTAGGAAAAGGATTTATCTGACCTTCCACATCCCCCGCAGGAGCAGGTATCTTTTTCGTAGAGAAGAAGGATCATTCTCTACGACCCTGTATAGACTACCGGGAATTCAACTGGATAACGGTCCAGAACCGCTACCCCTTACCCTTGGTTCCTGAACTGTTCCAAAGACTGGGATCTGCCATCATCTTTTCTAAACTAGATCTACGGGGTGCCTACAACCAAGTCTGCATCCGAGAAGGTGATGAGTGGAAGACCGCCTTCCGTACTCATTTCGGGCATTACGAGTATCTAGTCGTACCCTTTGGTCTGTGTAATGCCCCTGCTACATTTCAGCACTTCGTAAATTATGCTTTTCGGGACTTCTTGGATTTATTTGTGATTATATACCTAGATGACATCTTGATCTTCTCGTCCTCCCTTGAGGAACACAGAGTGCATGTCACCAAGGTCTTGGGCCGTCTTCGACAGCATAGGTTCTATGCCAAAGCGGAGAAGTGCGATTTCGAACAAACCAGTATCCACTTCTTGGGATTAGTGCTCTCCGTGACCGGAATTACAATGGACCCCCAGAAGGTCTCCACTATCCTTGACTGGCCGGCACCGTCAGACAGGAAAGGGGTCCAATGTTTCATGGGCTTCGCAAATTTTTATAGACAATTTATAAAGGGATTCTCGGCCATCATTGCGCCCATCACGCAGCTCACAAAACAGAACACACGCTTTCAGTGGTCCACAGAGGTAGAAGTAGCTTTTCAGACTCTTAAATGCCTGTTCACAGCAGCACCTATTCTAAAGCACCCTGACTCAGCCCTGCCCTACGTCCTGGAGATGGACGCTTCTGCAATTGCAGTGGGGGCAGTTTTTTCCCAAAGACAGGGTCCCAAGGCTCTGCTCCACCCTGTCGCCTTCTTCTCTCGGAAACTGTCTTCCCCGGAGAGGAATTATGATGTGGGGGATAGAGAGCTTTTGGCCATCAAGGCAGCACTCGATGAATGGCGATACTTGTTGGAAGGAGCCACACACCCTATTTTAATCTATACTGATCACAAAAACCTTGAGTATCTGAGAACGGCCAAAAGGCTGAAACCCCGTCAAACTCGTTGGGCACTTTTCTTTTCGAGGTTTCTCTTCCATCTAACATACAGGCCCATGTCGAAGAATGTCAAGCCTGATGCCCTTTCAAGGATGTGTAACGATTCCAGCAACTGTGCTGTCCCAGACACTATTCTTCCGTCACGGAACTTCTTATTGTCCCAGGAGGACCTCCTGGCTCAGATTAGAAGGTCCCTGGCTAGTGCTACCGGCTCCCGGGACCCCAGATTGTTGGAGAAGGATGGCCTTTGGTGGCACGGTCAGCAGCTTTTTATTCCAGCAGAGCAACGCCCCGCGGTGTTGGAACTTTTGCCACGACCACAAGTTGGTGGGGCATTTTGGAACGCGTAAGACATTGGAGCTGACCTTATGTTCCTTCTGGTGGCTGTTGCCAGAAGAAGACTGCCGGAAGTATGTGAGCACGTGCACCACTTGTGCATGCAATAAAACGGACAAGTCCAAGGCTTGGGGTCTTTTGAACCCAGTACCTGAGCGTCCATGGACCCGGATAGCCATGGACTTTATCGTGGAACTACCTCCATCCAAGGGCTTTACCGCCATCTTTGTGGTTGTGGATCGCATGACCAAGATGGCCCACTTCTTGCCTATGAAGGGGACACCTACAGCTGCAGAGACAGCGGAAGTTTTCATCCGGGAGATCGTCGGACTACACGGAATACCCCTGAGCATCGTGTCAGATTGTGGGGTTCAGTTTACCTCCAGGTTCTGGAGATCCCTGTGTTCAGCACTAGAAATTGAATTATCCTTGTCTTCAGCCTACCACCCTCAGACAAATGGCCAAATTGAGAGAACAAATCAGACGCTCTCTCTCTCTCTCTCTCTCTGGAGATCTGTCCCCCACAGTGAGGGCATGCAAGGAATTATTAAATCCGAGAACCACTGAGGGCAAAGATGTGCCTTGTAAATGTAGCACCCTCCTAGGTAGGTGATATAGTAGTTAGAATAGCTTTTGGCTCCTCTGCTTTACAGAGGAGCAGCTAGGTAAATGTATGTGGGCTGTCTGCTTCACAGAAGCTTTGATTGCTTAGTTCTGCTGCTCAGTGTGCTCTGGTGTTGCTCATGCTTTCTGAGTGTTCCTGCGTCCTAGCAACCTAGAAAGATTTTGGGCTATAGTTAGAGACTAGGCAGATGAGCAGCATGAACATAGATGCAGCCCCAGTCAATTGGAAAGGGAGGAGCCCCTAGGCATGCTGGGTGTTTGTATTTATATCAGAGAACAATGGAGTGGCTCCTGGGCATCGCATATCTAGGAATGTTGGAATGGTGAGTAGAGTGGCAACCTCAGCCTGGACTCCAACCAAACCACACCCCGATTGCATTCACCCCGCCTCCCGGAGCTTAGTCATGCTTGTATTTATATTCCAGGAGCACATGGGCTCCTGGTCTTTTATAGCAGAGGATTGCACCAGGCTGGGGGCACTTGCTGCCCTGTGGCCTCAGGTGGGCAACCTGAGGGCCTGAAGTCTGTGTAGCTGTCCCTGGTCCTACCATAGCTGACAGAGGGAGAGACTGCAATGAATCTGGTCTGGGATCATGGAGAGAGATGGCTGACGGTTGTGCTTCAGGAATCGTGTGAGTACAGACACCCTAAGGAGCCTTAGACAGGTAATCCATTTCTTATGCTTTAAGTCAGCTAAGGGTCCACACAAAGGGAGCACTGGGTAGTGTTCTTAGAGCTTTGTCCAGGACTGTCCACTACTCTACAAAGGGTCATTGCTTAGTTCTGCAACCAATGTGCAGCTGCTGTGGAGAAGTCTTTATTTGCCTTCTGCAAGGACTTCAGCCAAGTTTTATTGCGAAAGGGAGTTCAAGTCCTTGGTGTGAATAGTTTAATTTGGAAGTATCCCACTATATCCCTTACAAAACCCCTAGACTGGTCATCAGAGTAGCGAGCAGAAGTGAGTGTGCACCTGGATCTGGCTGTGTGAAACTACCTTGTGCCTGGCTGCAGAGCAAAATGTGGGCAAGACCTGGGCAAAATAACAACTGCTCCTGCTGGGGTAGCACTACATAAACATAGAAAGCTTCTGTGTTTACAAGTGACAGCGGGGAGTGGGAGTGGATGGCGAGAGCCAGAGATGGCGAAATGGAGTTCCACCATGTTCCAGCTGTAAAACTGGATGTAAGGGCCACATGACAAGGCCTGGTGGGCCGGATTCGGCCTGTGGACCTTGTGTTTGACATATGTGTTTTAGAGAGTGTTGGAGGCAAGGCTGAATGGCATTTTAGGAGGTAATGCTACCTCTTTGAATGCCTATTTTTTTTGACAGCTGAACAGGATTTTTTAGTGGGAATACTGAGTCATAACCTAGTGTTTGACTTGTGATTGCGGTGTGGCCCCATTCACTTGAATATGTCACAATTAACAGCAGTCCACAGAATGTGACAAGGGGGTCAGTTTTGTTGCCCTGCAAGCATCCCTCCCGCTGCATGTGTACACTGCTGTCCTGCTGCCTTTGCCTATTTTTACCTCCCTCCCCCAATCCCATGTAAACTAAGCCTTATAGTTTTTCCCAACCTTTTTCACAAGGGAAGGCTTGCAAATTGGGGGGCAAATACCACAAATGACCCACTTCATGGTAGGAACAAACTTCTGTGAGCTAAAAACAAGTGTATGCAAAGTGTACTATGGTGCCACATTGATTGGTTGGTACACTAAAAGGTGAGTGTTCCTAAAGGACAAGGCTTATTGTAACACACCTTTTTACAATATTTTAGTATTAATGTCCTTCGCAACTCTCAGCTTTTAGTCACATGACATCTCAGCCCCAAAGTTGGTGGTGGAAGATTTCCCTCTACCAGTGACTGTGAATGTAGGTACACAGTAAATGGGGAACAGGTAGCTATACTGTAGAATGCCCAGTTTGTGTTATTAAATGTGGGTCCTAAACTAATCAATTGCTGAATGGTAAAGTATCTTCACTCCACCCCAACATACAGTATCTAGACATTGCATACAGTAGTTTAGACATTAATGGCTGTCTGTTGAGTTATTTTGAGGGGACAGCAAATTTACAATGTTATACAAGCTGTACACTCACTACTTTACATTGTAGCAAAGTGCCATTTCTTCAGTGTTGTCACATGAAAAGATAGAATAAAATATTTACAGAAATGTGAGGGGTGCACTCACTTTTGTGAGATATTGTATGTTATTAATACTGGGCTGGGAGGGTGGGTCAAAATGTGTCACTACTACATTAGCTGGACAGCTTACTTTGCATATAAGTGAGGAATAACATATTAATATAGACATGTCATTACATGTATAAACCACCTATGGTTGTCAGAATATAATACAACATTGGTAGCCTTTTCTCGTTTAAAGGTTTTATTAAGGTTTTCCGGAAAGAACAAGGTCATAACAACTGTTATGCCCATGCAGTAGCTTAGGCATCAGAAAACGGTAAATCGAGGGTCAATGTAGAGCGAGCAGCAAAATAGTGCAAACTCTAAAAGGCTAGACAAAGACTGATAATATTGGATGATGTCAGTGACTCATGACCGACAAAGTTCAAGAGGGTGGAAGGGCATAGTAGTAGAGAAAGTGGGGCAGGTGGGGCCTATATAGGGTGGGAGGGAATGAGTAGGGGGAGAAGGAATGAAAAGGAGAAAGGGAGGATAGGGGTGGGAGAGGAGGATAGGGGAGGGAGAGAAGGGCAGGGGGAGAAGAGACTCTGTAACGTCGAGACCAACGCCAGGAAAAAAATCGGTGTTAAAATGCGATTTCATTGGCGTTAATGCACATTATTGAGCGTCAGCGCTTTGTCGCGTTTTGTTTGAAAAGACATCCCTCTGCTATATTTGGACCTGAAAACTCCGGTGCTAAAAATGCCAGTTAACATCGCTACGGCGCTAATGCGCGTTAGTGAGCATTTTGCCAGCTCAGCGTAAAAAACGCTATAGCGCTGCAACTTCAGAATGCGCTAGCCGTGGGTTCTGCTTGCAGCTTACAAACGCTGATGCCATCTATAGCTCAAAAACGTCAACGTGTGTATGGGGCTATTGAATAATATGGAGATGCGTTTTTAAGCTGGAAACTGCAGCTGTAAAAACGTCCGTGTATATGAGGCCTAAAAAAGAATTAGTGTTTTCTTGGGGAAGCAGATGCAAAAGCTACTATTACCAAGCAGCTCCTGAAGATGATGGTTGATTACAGATACTCTAGTTTCAGTAGTTTGTGTTGCTGATTTACAACAAGTAAGCAAATCAGAAAAAACAAGGAAAAGTCAAAAGTCCTTATCTGCATATTTCTTATACGTCGATAACTCAAAGAAATGAAGAACAGGGGTCAGCATGGCAGCCAGTCAATTCACACTTTCAGAATGAGAGATGGGTAATGCAATGTGTCTTTCATGACAGTTTTCCTTTTAAGATCTACAGTTCAATATATGCTTATTTATCTAGTGTTTCCATGGCAGTATCCTCACAAACCTTAAAATGGACCTTTCAGTAATTTTACAAATCTACACAATGATATTACTGACGCAAAAATTAAATTAACTCCTACTCTGCACTAATTAATAATGTAACAAAAAAACAAAAAAATGAATACATATATACATATGTGTATCTACTCACAATTATCATTGCTGTTGCATTAAACCCCGAAATAATATCTATAAATGAACAGATACACACATTCACATGAAGCACAATGCATTCATGTACAATTGAATTATATTTGTCATTGGTACACTGGACAACTGGTGATTTTTTTGCGCTCTGTATGCATTGGATTATTGTGCATGAATGCACAGCACTGCATATGAATTTGTGTATGCATTCATATATATATATGTTACCAACATGCCACCACATACAGAAACAGTATAATTTTTGAACACACTGTACTTTTATCATAAAAAATCAGCCCTTAAAGTTGATGTAAACCCTCACATATACCCAGTGAAGTGAACAGCCTCAGATGATACACAGGGATGAAACAAATCTCCATACATACGTTTTACATGTATATCTGCTGTCTTCAGCTTTATATATTCTTTAGAATTCTTACGTGGTGTTAGAATTTTCACTTCCTCATTCAGCACTGGGAATGTAGTCTTGGCTTACACTGGGAGACAGCTGATTGGAGGAAAGGCGCCCACCCCTCCTCCACATAGGCAAAAGAACAAAGATACTTGCAGAATTGTGCTGTGACGAGACAAGCTCTCTGTTAATATATTCATAGCAACCTCCCACAACACAAATTTCCAGCTGCTTTGATCTCCCATCTCGGAGAACTTGTCAGAAGTTATCATGCTGATACCAGAGGAATGAAACAGTAGAAATACACGGGACTCAGGGCTTTGGAGAGGGATAAGTAAACACTACAGATATACAGTATGTGCCTAGGTCAAAGTCCATGAATCAGGTTTACATCCACCTTAAAGTGAAGCGTTAATTTAAAAAAACCCTGTGAACAGGCAGGTATTTGTTTATGCAGAAGAGACATACAGGGGTTGATTTACTAAAGCTGGAGAATGCAAAAACTGGTGCAGCTTTGCATGCTAGCCAATCAGCTTCTAACATCAGCTTGTTCAATCAAGCTTTGACAATAAAACCTTGAAGCTGATTGGTTTCTGTGTGGAGCTGCACCACATTTTGCACTTTCACGCTTTAGTAAATCAACTCCACAGTATATGTATGGAGGGACATAATCTCAGCCTGGCCACAGATGAAAGGTCTGAAGATCACAACCCAGAAGAATAACAGCAGAAGGTGTCAGCGGGCGATAAGGGAACTCTGGGACATTGCAGTGCTGGAGTGGAGGTGAGTATAGTTCCACTTTAAGCTCCACTGAAGTGACGAGTAGCCTAAGAAGGCTAAGATAACTCTTTATGATCCTGTACAGACTAATCCGGTCATTAGCCTCGGCATGCAGTGTAGCAGAAACAAGATTTTAGGGTACATGTCACAAATTAAGGAATATACTTTACACTTTTTTATCTACGGTAATTCTTTTTTTTTTTTTAAACTAAATTGGTCAGACTAGAATATTTTTAAACTTTTGTTATATTTCTAAATCCCATGGACAGTTAAATATTTACGCTAAGATAATATTTGGACATTTAAGATAATATTTCCTTTTTTGTCTCGGAAAAAATAATTTTCATGACAGGATGTAATGATGAAAAAAAAATAGTTTGAAGTAACCTATTTATAGACGGGTCTTAAAGTGATATTAAAGCTTTGATTAAATTAAAAAAAAACATGACATACTTTCCTGCTCTGTGCAGTGGTTCAGCACAGTGCAGCTCTGATCCTCTTCTTTTCGGGTCCCCCGCCAGTGATCCTGGCTCCCCCTCTTGAGCATTGCTCCCAGAGAGAAAGCCGATTGCCCTGGGGGGCACCGCTGTGTGCTCGCTCTCGAGCCACTGATCTATACGTCCATAACACACAGAGCCGTGGCTCGGCTCCGCCCCCACTCTCTTCTCATTTGCTCACTGGCTGTGATTGAATGGGCTCCCAGCCAATGAGGAGGGAGAGTGCCTATACAGCCTAAGCTATAGTGAACATCGCTGGATCGGAGGGGGCTCAGGTAAGGATTGGGGGGCGCTGCACTCAGAATGTTTTTTTAGCTTTTACATATAATGCATGAAGGTAAAAAGCCTTCAGCCTTTAGAACCACTTTAAGGTACAAGATTTTCTGTGACTATAGACTATTGCAGTTCAGTACATTTGAAAGTCCACTGTGCTGCATATTAGATGGGTGCTGCAGTGTGGGTACATGCCCTGGGGTGCTGTTCAAAGTGAATGAAATTGCATGGAGAGTGCAAAGCCTGGTGTAACTGTGCATAGCAGCCAATCAACTTCTAACTTCATCTTGTACAGTTAAGCTCTCACAAAAAAAACCTAGAAACTGATTAGTTTCTATACGGAGCTGCACCAGATTTTGCATGCTCCAGCTTTTGTAAATCAACCCCAGTGTGCTTTGAGTTAATGCACGGAATAACAAGCCTTTACTACGCGTTACTGCAATCTATAAGTGTGAATGGATCCTTTACCACTTCCCGCCCACCATACAGCAGAATGACGGCCGGGAAGTGGTTCAGTTATCCTGACCGGGCGTCATATGATGTCCAGCAGGATAACAAGCCAGTGCGTGCCCACGGGGTGCGCGCAGCGCGGTGATCTGTGGTGTGGTGTGGTGTGTCAGTCTGACACACTGCATCTCTGAACTTGCTAAAGAGCCTCTTAAGTAGGCTCTTTACTACATAATCAGCTGTGTCCAATCATAGCTGATCACAGTGTAAATAGGAAGAGCTGTTTATCGGCCTTTCCTCCACTCGCACTGACAGACACGAGTAGAGGAGAGCCGATTGGCTGCTCTCCTGACGGGGGGGTCTGCGCTGACTGATTATCAGTGCAGCCCCCCCGAGGATGTCCACCCAGGACCACCAGGGATGCCCACCCAGGATCACCAGGGATGCCCACCCAGGACCACCAGGTATGCCACTCAATACCCAATAGGGATGGCACTCAGGGCCCATCAGTGATGCCTGCCAGTGCCTCCTGATCAGTGCTGCCTAACAGTGCCATCTGTCAGTGCCGCCTATCAGTGCCCACCAGTGCCACCTATCAGTGCCTATCAGTGCCACCTATCAGTGCCCATCAGTGCCGCCTAGGAGTGCCTATCAGTGCCCATCAGTGTGTATATCAGTGCCCATCAGTGCTGCTTATCAGTGCTGCCCATCAGTGCTGCATTTAAGTGCCTCATCATTAGTGCCCATCAATGGCACCTCATCAGTGCCAATCGGTACTGCCTCATCAGTGCCCATCAGTGAAGCCTCATCACTGCCCATCAGCGAAGGAGAAAAGTACTTATTTTCAAAGTTTTGTAATAGAAACAAAGAAAAACGTTTTCTTTTTTCAAACTTTTCGTTTTTTTTTATTTGCAGCACAAAAAATAAAAACCCCAATGCTGATCAAATACCACCAAAAGAAAGCACTATTTGTGGGGAAAAAAATGATAACAATTTTGTTTGGGTACAGTCTTGCATGACCGCATAATTGTCATTCAAAATGCAACAGCGCAGAAAGCTGAAAATTGGTCTGGGCAGGAAGGGGGGAAAGTGCCCAGTAAGTGGTTAAGTATTAGAAGCCATTTTATTTTAGGTTTCTTTGGTGGCTGACAGGTTTGAGTATTTGGGAACTTTTTTATTTTTACATGAAATGACAGGCAAGAGCATAAACTATTTAGTTATAGCTTGCTTCTTATCTACTTAGTATGTAGAGAACACTTAACGTTGCCTTTTTCACAGTTTCTTCAGTGCATTATTCTATTAAATATTTATTACAGGATTAATTGGAACACAATTGATTTGGGAACAGGCAATGAGCAAAGCGGTGGCACTGTGCTCCTAGCAAATACATATAATGTTTCAATAATTCACTAGGTGACTTCTTGAGAGTCTGGGGGATAAATGGTTAATAAGAGCTATCAGTTAATAGAAAAGTATCTTGTTTGTTCAACATTTCCACTGCCATATGTTTGCAGGAGTATCATTAAAAAAGTAATCCATTATGAGGATAAGGCTTTTAAGCATTGTGCTGAGGACCCAGGATCACGCCCTGGAAGTGCTGACTCTGTCAGCATTTTGCTCATAGCTGGGAGCTGTATGGGAGGAAGGATGATAAGGGAAAGTGCCCCATTAATCCACAAACTGTCTTAAGGACCAAAAACCACTGCACTGTGTCTTAATAATTCTTCTGTTTAGTTTGCAGAAAGCATTAACTGTTGATCAACTCTTGATTCAATATATTATCATCTAATAATAGTTTAGTGGTATAACCTAATCTATAATACAAATAAACTGGACTGTATCTTGTAACATTTTCAGGGAATTTGGATGCCATAGTTTGATTAATGAATACTGAGGATATTGGTGCAATAATTTAATTTTTCTTAGTGGATGGTTTGCAAATCAGGTTAATTGCACTTTTTATTTAATTTGCCATGATATATATATACAGTATTTCACAAAAGTGATTACACCCCTCATATTTTATTCTATCTTTTCATTTGACAACACTGAAGAAATGACACTTTGCTACAATGTAAAGTAGTGAGTGTACAGCTTCTTATAGCCTAGGCCATCTTTATGTAGAGCAACAATTCTTTTTTTCAGATCCTCAGAGAGTTCTTTGCCATAAGGTGCCATGTTGAACTTCCAGTGACCAGTATGAAAGAGTGAGAGCGATAACACCAAATTTAACACACCTGCTCCCCATTTACATCTGAGACCTTGTAACACTAACGAGTCACATGACATCGGGGAGGGAAAATGGCTAATTGGGCCTAATTTGGACATTTTCACATAGGGGTGTACTCACTTTTGTTACCAGCGGTTTAGGCATTAATGGCTGTGTGTTGAGTTAATTTGAGGGGACAGCAAATTTACACTGTTATACAAGCTTTTTATAAGTGTAAAAATATTTACAAAAATGTGAGTACTGTGCGATACTGTATACCCACTATACAATTTTCAGTCTAATTTCCTGAACTATGTACTGCAAATATTCAGATGGACAACAAGCTGGAGAATCAGATTTTGCTGATCCAGCCATTACTATTTATGTGAAGTCCAGTGAGCCACAGTAACTAATTAAGGTCCTTAGGTGATGTAATCTGAACCTAATTGGCTGCTATGGATAACTTAAGTCTGAATTCCAGGAATTCAGCTACTTTGTAAAAAACTGCAGGCATGCCATGAGTATGAGATGCCTGTCAGCTCGTAGACTTATCTCTATTATTCACATCTGACAGGTTTATTGTGCTATAGAAAGATAACTTTCAGAGCTCCAATGCTGCTCGCTGTGGTCTCAGTTCCTTCTAGAGCAGAGTCACTAGAACTGATATGCCAGACCATCCCCTCCTGCCCATTCACAGAAGCCTTTGTATTATGTGAACTCATTTATAAAATACAAAGGCTTCTATGAATGGGCAGCAGAGGGGAGGGGCAGGCATATCTGCTGTGAGCTCTTCTCCTCTCACAGCCTAAAACCTAGTACATATGGGCTGAATGTCGGGCGGCAGTGACCGGTTCAATAAAAAGCAGCGAACATTTGGCCTGCGTGGCAGCAGGGCCGGCTTATGTCGGACGAGCATGCTGGAAAACCTGCAGTCCACTGGCTCCTGATGGCTGAGAGCACTGACCGGAGTGTTCTGGCGTGGGGGGAGGCGCTCCCCTATCAGAACACAATAGAGCAGCAGGGGAGCTCTCTGTACTAACATCGGATTGTTAGTACAGTGGCTCCGACCAGAGCTATCAGTTTTTTTTCCCTTCAACCCAGCAAAATTAGTGGTGTGTACTAGGCTTTACTTATGCAAGTACACAGATAATTGTAAATTGTTAGCACACCTTTATATGCTGAGGAAGGGCAATGTCCTGATATCTGGTATAGGTTTCAACTAGCTAGAGTCATGCAAAAAGTACAGTCTTGTATCATATAGTCTGTAACAAAAGGGAAATGTAAATGGTACTGGTGTTTCATGTATTTTTGTAATTATTATTATATAATATGATATTTTTATTTATTACAAATAAACATAAAAATAAAGATAAAAAAAAAAAAACTTTTGGAGAGCTATATGCTAACCGTCGCTCTTTACTGCTCAGCAGCTGCTCACACTTGCCATTCAAACATTGTGCAAAAGTAAATCTTTAAATGAATGCAGCGCTACTTCAATACAAACCATGCAAAATGAAATATATATGTATATATGTGACAAACTTATTACCCCAAACTTTAAAGTGCTAATGTTATCTTTAGTAAAACTTGTGTCCACTCAAGAGTCTTGTGTGTCCATGTAATATATAAAACTCCAAGCACAATATAATAAAGTCAGCACAGATTCACCAAGCTAAATGAAAATTCACACGGTGTAGTGAACAGGCCATTCTCCTTTAGTATATGAACCCTATTATGCATGCATTTACAAATTATAACTGAAACACAGATTTAAAATCTTAATTGAAAAAAATGAAAACAATTGAACTTGTTTTATTAATAAAGACGGTAAGAGTACACCACTAACTATTCAACAAACCATTTTTATTTCAACTTCCCCTATCCAAAAAATGGCATTAGATCATCATGTAATTGACATTTGCTAAAGAATTTTCGCTAAGCAAACCACACCTTCTGGACATCTTTTCTAAAAAAAAAAAAAAAAAGGAAAAACTTCAGTGTACTGCATGCAGGAATCAAAATTTTACAACACTCATTGCATCAGTAATACTGGAGGTGGCAGTGCTGCTCTTCTCTCTGCCTTTATATGATTGTATCTGACAACCTAAACTCCACATACCAAGATATAGCAAGAATTATTAAAATGTAGCAGATTAGAGTATTGCATGATTTTATAAATCAGCACTGCAGTCAGTCAGGTGCAGAGGGAGTTTTTTTTTTCCTTCTTCATTCGGAGGGCCTGACTAGAGGTCTAATTCATTAGTGTCTGGAAAGATTAGTGTTCATTTACTTAGACGGCCTACAGAAGGAATTAGAAAGAGCCTGAAGTTCTAGTAAGGAGAAGGAGGTCTCTGTATCTCCTTCTCTACTGATATACCTCCAGCTGCTGCCAACTATCTAGAAAATAACTTACAAAATGGTAGTTGATTGGCACTTATTTTTTTGTTTTGTATTTTATGACTTTTTATCTTTTACTATGATAGGTAGCAATCATTCAAGTGGTATTAAACCCAAAACCAAAAATGTCATATACAGGCAGTCCCCAGGTTACAAACAAGATAGGGTCTGTAGGTTTTTTCTTAAGTTGAATTTGTTTGTAAGTTGGAATAGGTACATTTTTTTAAGTGTAACTCCAGCCAAAAAAAAAAAAAAAATTTACGTTTTTTTGGATAGCATAGGGAAGGGTTAATACCCCGTAACATGTGTGTCCATGTTCAGAAGATTTCACCTCACTTTCTGTCCCTATGATAAATGGATTTTGAAATGTTTGGGTTGTTGCAGAAACAAGGATTGGTGATAAAGCTCCAGTGGAGACAGCTTTTTCCCATGACAACTCTTACAGGAGTGAATCTCCCTTCCTAGGGGTAGATTTTCTCTCACTTCCTGTTGTCTCTCTGCTAGGGCTGAGCTCTTACCAGCTCTCTTCTCTGTGCTCAGGCTGCTCAGCTGTCAGATAATTGCCAGCACTCATTGATCCTCCAGTGGCTCACGTGGTGATCATTTCCTGCTCGTCAGTCCTGCCTACAGCCAGCCCCTTCTGGCTATATAAGCTGCCTTGTTCATTCCTTTCCTGTCTACACCTGGTCAACATATCTGGAGTTTCTCTGCTGTGTTCCTGTGAAAGATTTTGCCCAGCTGACATCCCTTCTGGTTACCTGATCCTGTTCTTCCGCCTCTGACTACGCTGATCTCTGGTTTCCTAATTAATGGTTCATCTGATTACCTGCTTTGGCTTTGTTTTGACCACATTTACTGATTTGTACTATTTTTACAATTACATAAGGTTTTTACTGCATTTCTGTCTCAGTCTGATTCATGGTTCCTCACACTCCCGCCGATTGTAAGTAGAAGTAGTTTGTATGTCAGATGTTTGTAGCCCAAGGACCACCTACATTGCAGTTTACTAATCCTTAGATGTGGTGGATGCACTCGTTTTACTTATTTAGAATTTTTTCCCTCTGTTTTCACCTGCTGATCTGGCCAGTAACACACCTCATGTATTAGAAACCTGCACTCTGGATGGAGGAGCACAGAGGGCACAGCATTATCATTCTGGAAGGAGGTTAGTGTTGAATGGACTAGCAGATTTAAATACACTAACAAACTGAAGCCAAACTCCAGCTCACACTTACAGCAGTTTTGCATGAATAAATAAAAGCTGATCATTTCAAACATCCCTGCCAGTGTTAAATGGTTTGTCTCATCCCTGCAAACTGATACATCTGGAAGAGAGCTTGTTCTTTTGAAAAACAGCAGACTTACTGGCTGGATCCCTAGATGAAAATAGAAGAAAGAAAACCTAAAAACAGAAACTAATACAACCATCACATATAAGAATTGGTACGTTGCAATATAATAAATGTTTGCTTTTGGGTTTAATACAGCTTTAATGTTTTTTTCCAACATTAATTAAATATATATACACTATATTGTCGGAAATATTGGGACGCCTACCTTTACATGCACATCAGAGTTCATAGAAGAGGCCCAGGGAACCTTCAAGATATGACGACTGTTAGTGTGGAAAAATGGGCCAAAATCACACCTGAGCAATGCATGTGACTAGTTTCTCCACTTAGGAGGCGCCTTGAAGCTGTCATTACCAACAAAGGATTTTGTACGAAGTATTAAATACATTTCAGCTAGCGTGTTTAATACTTTTTCCCTGTGCCATTCCATTTTATTACACATAACTTAATTTCTGAACTTATTTGTCTTGCTTTCTTTGTATGTATGGATTGCATAGGTTGGTGAAAATTTCATGTCAATAGCACCTTTAGAAATGTATTCACCTAGAAAAATGGTGATGTGTTCAATACTTATTTTACCCGCTGTATATGTGTGTGTGTGTGTATATATATATATACAGTATACACACACATATATATATATATATATATATATATATATATGTGTGTGTGCAAATTTGGTTTTAGATTTTGTTTTTTAGACATTCCTCCATTATGGTCTGTTTTTAACTCTACAGGTATTAATCGTGTTGAATACACTGTTAATTTAGATTTCAATATTTTTATGACATTTTCGGTAGTTCTAAAGGCAACAATTCAAGTAGAACAAAATCTCTCAAGTGCAAAGATCGGTACAAATGTTTTTAAAAAAATATAGGCGTAAACATATTTCAAAAATAATAACAGACAAGTTAATGACACCATAGAACTAATTGTCCACCAGACAGACGTCTCTTTGAAGTAGAAATGATAGGTGGAGTGAAAGGCCATAAGAGGCAACAATCATCATACATTGATTCATTTAGATGCTAATTTCAACATTTCATTTACTATTTTTCTAGTCATTAATTTTTATTTTTCTATAATGAACTTAAAGCTAAACTCCAGTCAAACAGCTAAATAGACACATACATATATGGAAGACTGCTAGACAATTTGTTTTTCTGTCCATTCATTACTGAGATTTACACAACACAGATAGCAGGACTAGACTGGTGCCCTGACCTTTCTATGCTATAGTTAAGTATTACACTTGGTGTTGTCCCTGTCTGTGACTGGGCAGTGAAGGGGAAGCAGCAGACTGAAAAACTCATCTCTATCACTGTGCTTTATCCTTCTGTCAGCATGTTCCTGGCTAGCACACGAGCACTGTAGTGCAACTGATCTGATCCCTCTGTGACATCTAAAACTCCCAGTCTGAACTCTGCTGTTATGAAGTATGAAGTATGACATAACATTAAAGTGGTTCTGTAGGCTGAAGTTTTTTTTTTTTACCTTCATGCATTCTATGCATGGAGGTAAAAAAAACTTCTGTGTGCAGCAGCCCCCCTAATAATAACCTGTGCTCCATCACGATCCATCGGTGTGCACAAGTGTCTTAGCTCTCCGGGGACTCCCCTTCCTCATTGGCTGGAGCCAGTGGCTCCTGCTGCTGTCAATCAGAGCCAGTGAGCCAATGAGGAGAGAGAGGGGGTGGGGCCGAGCCACAGCTCCGTGTTTGAATGGACGCGCAAATCAGCGTCTCAGAAGTATAATATATCAAAAAACAGCGCTTGCTTAGGTGTGTATTTCTCCTGCTGGTTTAGTGTATAGCCTAGGTAATCAACCTGAAAATGTGACTAAAAATTGTTGTAAAGTGCACAATATATAAAAAGTGACATGTGCAATCAGTGCAAATCCTGTAAACAATGACTATAATTCACCTGTGCAAATTTGCCATAATAAATAAAAAATACAAAATAGTGATCAAGAGACTGTCCATATGCACCCAGTAAAGGTTACCATATAACGTCCTTAAGTATGATATGAATAATAAAGTGCAATTTTAGTCCAATATCAAAAGTGCATTCCAGTGCTCTGAGTGATTTGGTGCCGATTTATAACGTTTCCAAAGTGTCTTCAAAGTGCTCGTGCTCCCACTGTGAGTAAAGAAGGTTCCGCACTTACCGGACCCTATTGACTCCCAAAGCCATACGACTTAGGAGAGTCAATATGCGCTTGCGGTCTCTCACCCGACCGTGTGTATAGGTCCGTTCGGCTGTTGTCTCTGTTTTCTTTAGGGTTCCACCACTTTCATTCATCAGGAGTATGCCTGCTTGAGTGCCCCCATTGCAAGCTGCTGGCTCTAGGGGCACTTGACAGGAGGGAGGAGCCAAGAGCGCCGGCGGGGGACCCGAGAATAGGAAGATCGGGGCTGCTCTGTGCGAAACCACTACACAGAGCAGGTAAGTATAACATGTTTGTTTTTTTATTTTTTTTTATTTTGCCTTTAATATCGCTTGAAGTAAACTAGTTGCTTTTAAAAATACACTTATGGTTTTTCTGTTTTAATAGTTTTAGAAAAACAAGTAAAGAAGATCATTTAATGGAGCAGCGAACAATCCTCGTCCGCTCCAAGCACGTAACAGAGGAAACATACAAATGCAAGGCTTAGTAGGAACTGGTGAGGACCACAATGTATAGGTTAGGTCTGCCGTAGGGCCCTCTAACATACATAAACTTGTATTTAAGGAAGGACATCAACTTATTATAGACTACTAATAAAGCTTTGAATAACATAAACTCTATAGAGTTACCATCCGGATAACCACCTGATGAAACATACATATGCAAAAGAACATGGACTTGGATGCATAACACTACTATAACATAAATCACAATAAAATAGTGGTGATGGCAATAATGCCTCTTACTCGTATTGTGCCATAGTTAAGGCACTTGCAACAATCACACATTGCAACTGTCCCATATGAGGGACCAAATTCCCCAAAATAGGAACATGATGCCAAGGTTGGCACAAAACAAAGAGGAGGAAATAAAAGAAGGAAACAGAATAAGAGAAAGGAAAATCCATCTGGGAACCCTTCATCGGTCGTCTAGAAAAACAACTCTACGTATTAGGGACCTGCAAGTAGACAAGCCGGGGGGACCATATTTAATCAAATAGGGATTGTTTTATCGTGTAGAACACTCACTATCTTTTCGTTCCACTTATAATTTTTAAATAATCGAATACCTGGATGAATTGGTGTTTATCTCCCTGTTGTTTAGCTTTACCTAATAAAGTGGAACCTTGGATTACGAGCATAATCCCTTCCAGGAGAAGACTTGTAATCCAAATCACCAAATCACTTGTATATCAAAGCATGTTTCCCCATAGGAAACAATGGCAACTCAGATAATTTGTTCCACAGCACTGCTTGTCTATGCAGTACTGTATGTGGCCAGAGGTTAGGGGGCACTGGTGTATGCAATATCGTATGTGGCCAGAGGTGTGGTGGTGCTGGTGAGCCTCGGAGACCCTCGGAAACATTTGGAAATGCTCGAGAACTCCGAATGCTTCAGAGGGCCTCCAAGGCTCACCAGCGCCCCCGCACCTCTGGCCACATGCGATATTGCACGCACAGAGGCTAAATTCTGCTAATTTTGCGAGACAGTACTCGCAAACTGAGTCAGAATTAAAAAAAAAAAAAAATACTCGTCTTTCAAAATGCTCGTTAACTGCGCTAACCACGCTATCAGATATATTAATGTAAATTCTCTAGGGTTAGATTATCTGCTGGTTTTTATTGCTCTTGTTGACAAGATCTCTCGCTGTTTGCTCTCCTAGTAACAACAGAATGTGAAGAAAATCTTCCTAGAGCTGACAAAGACTGCAATAAAAACAGAGATTAAAAAAGTTTTTCAATTGGAGTTAAACTTTTAGAGCAGTACTGTCTGTAGACTTAAGCATGCCAAATGGGGGAATTTCTTTCTTGCAATTATAGGTTGCAGCAAAGAACTCGGCTTGATTCCCCCGTCAACACAGACAATGTTCATGCAGGAATTCCTCCTGCCGAGCCATTGTGTTCTTCTGGGGAGAGGGGGGGGCTGGTGGGGCAATTGCAAGTAAAATCCGGCAGGCTGGATGTACCCAAGTTGATCAATCCATCAGCTTGGTACATTCAGCCTGCCCATACACAGTTCGAATCTCAGCTGGTTCCAGCTGAACTGGCCGAGATTCAAACCCATCTGGGGCAGAGAGTTCCAGAGGATGGAAGAGGCTCTGGAGAAGTCCTGGACATGAGCATGGGAGGAGGAGACAAGGGAGCTAGAGAGCAGAAGGTCTTGGGAGGAGCAAAAAGGACGGTTTGGGTGATATTTGGAGATAAGATTGGTGATGTAGCTTGGGGCAGAATTGTGAATGGAGTAATTATAAATAAAGGAAAGCATGAAATCCGGCAAGAGAAGCCTATATGTCACCAAAAATTAACAGCACAAATTATTATTATTATTTTTATTTTTTTATAAATTCACCTTTAATAAATAATAGAGCATATGAAAACAAACAAAGGCATGAAAAACTCAAAGAACAGATTCTGATTTAGTTGGTGGTATTGGGTCTACCTATTTCCAGGTGATCATTTTTCTCGCCTGGTATAAGGATCTCAGTACGGCTATCCGCACATGTGAGGGAGCCATACCCTGTTCCATATGTCCTAATAGACACTGCAAAGGGTCCATTTGTGTCTTTATGTTAAACACAAGATTAATTGTGTCCACTACCTCTTCCCAGAATCTATGGAGCTTGCAAATAATTGTTGTCATGAACCAAAGAGTATGCAACAATGGAGTGAGTCATCCCAATCTGTGTTGATTCTGTCACAAATCAAATTCATTTTCCAATCTCTAGTAGTTATTAGCCATTCTAGTAGTCCTGGGCTCATGCATACCATGAGCATTTACAGCTAAGGACTGTATAACAGGGCACAATGCCCTCAGAAAGTTTTGGGTATTTTTGATTGAATACATTTTACATAATTTTGTGACATAAACAATTTTTTTTTCAAATATATTTTTTATTAGGGTAAACAGTCAGGGAGGTCAAAGTACAATTACATCACATATCCCATATACAGAGCCCCCAATTCAGGGTTAACAGGATAAGACAAACATAACTCATATTATTGTAAGGTACCCTGAATCCCTCAAGCTATACATTAGAATGAAGTTTCAAACCGCCCCCTTCCTTCAGTTTTGTGTTCCGAAAAACTTACTAAAAAAGAGGTCTAGATATAGAAATGAGAGAGAGGATGGGTTAGGGATTGAGAAAGAAAGGTAAGGTGAGAGGACAAAGGGGGCAGAGAAGAAAGGTAGGGATGAAGGTGGGGAAGGGGGAGCGTGTGGGGCCCAGGCGGCGACGGCTCCTTGTCAAAGCAATGCTCATGATGCGATTCCTGTCGATGTCTCCACTACAAGCAGAGAAGGAACAGTCCCTCGTCAGATAATATAAATATGTTCCACGATCTCCACATTTTGGAGTACTTTTTGTGCTGTAAGGATCAAATCCTCCATTTTGTTTATTTCTTCTACTTTACGCAACCAGCTGCTGACAGTGGATGACATCTGCTTCTTCCTCAATGTGGGGATGCAAGATTTGTCCGCATTCAATAAATGCCGCACTATTGACTTGCAATAATATTTCAGTGGTATGGTGGTAACGTGTAGCAGGAAAAAAGCCGCATCATCCGGAATCACGTGTTCCGTAAATTTATGGACAACACTACGCACCGTACTCTAAAAGTGCTTCAATTTAGGGCAGGACCAAAAAATATGTAGAAGTGTGCCCCTGTCCGACTGGCATCTCCAACACCTATCTGTGGTGTCTGGGCAGCATAAGTGTAATTTCTGAGGCGTGTAGTACCACCTAGTAAGAATTTTATGGTTGGTCTCTTGGAGTTTGGTGCATACAGCTGATTTTAGGGAAAATTGGATGATGTTTTGTTGTTGGGCAGTCGTGAAAGAACAGTTAAGATCTCCTTCCCACTTTTGTAGAAACGGAAGTTGTAGCTGTTCTGTGGGAGTATTAAGTAAAGAATATGTCTTTGTCAATACTTGTGTCAGTTGACCCTTCTCTAAGCAATACTCCTCAAACATCATGCGATTACGAGCGTAATGGCTTGGGTTAGGGAGAGAGTGCAAGAAATGCATACCAGAAGGGCACACAAAACCGGCCTGGGTTTTTCGTCAATGTTGCTATAGAGGGCCAATGAGCTGCCTCAACAAAGTTAGTAGCCCGAACTTGTCCCTCTTGCAGGAGGGTCTGAAATGTAGCTGTGCCGAGTCCAGGGGGGGACTCCAGGTTACCTAGGATTGGGAAAAGAGGGGAATCTCTGGTAGAAAGAGAAGTAGAGAAGATGGTCTTAAATCCTATGTGTAAAGTGGTGCCTATCTTGGGGTGCGTTTTCAGTGAAGATGGCAGTTTATCATAGCACCACAGGGCGCTTTATACGCTAGATTGTGTTTGCTCCAATTGGGCCCATAGCTTCCCCTTGGAGTGACGCCACCAATCTATAACTCTTCCTAAATGCACCGCTTGATAATATTTTCTTATGTCTGGAAGGGCCAGTTCCCCGTATAGTTTAGGTAGGGTTAGGATTGGTCAAGCGAGGCGTGGCCAAGATTGTGCCCAGACAAATTTGATGAATAGCGCATGCACCTGCCTAAAATAGTGTGCGGGTATCTGTATAGGTAGTGCCTGAAATAAATACAGAAATTTCGGGAGAATGTTAATCTTAAGCAGATTACACCTGCCAAACCAGGAGTGCATACCTCCCTCCCTTCCATTTATCCAATAGGGCCCTAGTAGTGGAAAGCAGATGGGGGACGTTAAGTACATAAACAATTTTGATATATTTCTGCAACTTTTCTTTGTGATCAATTAAATTATTCTCAGTGTTCACCATTTTGGGGACAATTCTCCTCCTTTATAGTGGTCCTTTATTGGGAAAGTTATCCTTTATTTTCAGTATACTGTACTCCCAGATGTCATACTGATAAAAATACCTTTTACTGCTGGCCAAGTAGCTGAATGCAACAAATCACAACCCCAGTACAAATTATGGTTATAGAATAGAAGCCAAACATATGAATATTCATACAATGTAATTGTGGCAAGTCCTCCTTAAAACGTATGTCAGGGCAAAAGAGCATAAAACACTCTGCAATTTTTCCCCATAATGTCCGCTTATTTTATACTTTTAAAAACCATGCAAGTACAGAAAAAGACCTGATCATCTTCCAGCAATGGATTCAGCTCCTATGTCTGAAATAACAAAGCATATTTGTGCAAGGATGCATTTTTGCATTTTCACTTTAATTTTCAAAATGGCGCAGCCATTTTATGTGTTGTGAATGAAAAGCAATTCTAGATAATGTCAATAAATCTTAATTTGTCAGCAATTTATCATATCAACGAATGCATAGTGACTCATAATCTATTATGACTGTATGAAGCTACCATCACATGTGCAGCATGCATTGCAGATCTATGCCATTTAGTGTAATTGCACTGGTGTTATCCCACACTTTGGAAGTGGGGCAGAGTTGAAAGCTGACATTTCTCAGGAAAGGCATTAGAACATTTACTTAGTCAGTAGTTAATATTAACATTAAAATGTTACTATATTCAATTTCAATTTTAGTAGATGCTGAAGTTAAACCACCTGATAAGGCAAACCTTTTTTTTTCATTTTAGATAGAGCAAGGAAGGGTTAAAACCTTGTCAGGTTTTTCTTTTGCCATCTGTGTCCAATTGGGGAAATTGGGGGATTTCCTTTCACTTCCTGTCCCATAGCCACAATAGAAAGTGAGAGGAAATCCCTTCAATGTGAGGGAATCACAGTGTGTTACCAGGACTCCCCTCAGATTTCCCCTCTATTGCTGTTTAAAAGCAAAAGAAGAAAAAAAAAAACACTAGGTTGGACTTTAACTACTTGCCGATCAGCCGCTGTCATTTTACGGCGGCAGGTTGGCTCTTCTCCGTGAACTGCCGTAGCATGCATGATTGCGGGCTTGCCCGCACCGCTGGTGGCGCGCACGCGTGTCCGCCGTGGGGGTGTGCCCACAGGTCCGGCGTACTCATGCCAGCGACCCATGATCACCGCGTACAGAGGCAGGACGGGGGTCTGCCTATGTAAACAAGGTGTATCCCCATTTTGCCAGATGACATGGCAGAGAACTTCTGTTCTCAGTGATCGGGAACAGCAATCTCTGTCATGCCCCTGGCAGCCCATCCCCCTACAGTTAGAACACACCTAGGGAACATAGTTAACCACTTCATCACCCCCTAGTGTTAACCCCTCCCCTGCCAGTGTCATTTTTACATTGATCAGTGCATTTTTATAGCACTGATCAATGTAATAATGTCACTGGTCCCCAAAAAGTATAATTTGGGGTCAGATTTGTCCGCCGCAATGTCGCAGTCTTGCTAAAAATTGCAGATCACCACCATTACCAGTAAAAACAATAAAACAAAAAAAAATAAAAGTCCCTAAATCTATCCCATAGTTTGTAGACATGATAACTGTTGCGCAAACCAATCAATATACGCCTATTGCAATTTTTTTTACCAAAAATATGCAGAAGAATATATATTGGCTTAACTTGATGAATGCATTTTTTTATATGTTTTATAGCAGAAAGTAAAAAAAAATAGTTCTTTCTTCCAAAATTGTCACACTTTTTTGTTTATAGCGCAAAAAATAAAAACCACAGAGGTGATCAAATACCACCAAAAGAAAGCTCTATTTGTGGGGGGAAAAAGGACATCAATTTTGTTTGGGTACAATGTCACACGACCGCGCAATTGTCAGTTAAAACGATGCAGTGCCGTATCGCAAAAAATGGCCTGGTCAGGAAGTGGGTAAATCCTTCCGGGGCTGAAGTGGAGGCAAAGTTGGACTACAAAATTTATATAAAATCCATTTTTTATTTATCATCAAAAAGTTTAAAACCAAGAAATATACATAGACACAATCAGCTAAAAGCATATGTTTAATTGTATCACACAGACGGGTCCATTCAGGACCTGTTACTTTACAGAAGTTGTAGTTGTTACATGGTTTGCGGCAAGTGAACCCCTGTGCACCAACGCGTTTTGCTAGTCTGCTTCTTCAGGACTCACAGTGGAGAGTCAACAATGAATAGGTTTCACTATACAAATAAAAAAATGTCAGATCTGTAAGAAATCATATCATCCTATACATATTTATTACAAACCATGACCTATAACACTCAGAATTAAATTTAATATACACCATGAATGCATTCTGAGTGTTATGGTTCATGGTTTGTAATAAATATGTATTGGATGATATGATTTATTACAGATATGAAATGTTTCTATTTGTATAGTGAAACCTATTCATTGCTGACTCTCCTCTGTGTGTCCTGAAGAAGCAGACTAGCGAAACATGTCTGTGCACAGGAGTTTACTTACCGCAAACGATGTAACAACTACAACTTCTGTAAAGTATCGGGTCCTGAATGATCCATCGATGTGATACAATTGAACATATGCTTTTAGCTGACTGTATATTTCTTGGTTTTAAACTTTTTGATGATAAATAAAAAATGGATTTTATATAAATTTTGTAGTCCAACGTTGCCTTTAAAGTCCAACCTAGTAGTTTTTTTCTTCTTTTGCTTCTAAGTATGTTCACGGATGAGGCAAGGGAGTGTTCCTAATAATTTTACCTCTATTAATGTTCCATTGCAAACCCAAAATTTGGGATTTTCTTTCATTTTCACGTTCAATGGTAAACAAGGCAAATAGAGGAGGTGAATATCCCTAATGGGGGCACAGAAAGTAATAAAAGCTCATAGGTGTTCTAATCCCTCTTCACTCTATCCAAAACAGGTTTGCCTTTAGGTATACTGGCCATACATTGTTTTTTTCTTCTTTTTTTTTTTCATTCAGCCTGCAGGCTGAATAAAAAGAAAAGAAAAACAGGTTCCCCCATCCACGCTATGCAGAGCAGATGGACGAATCTCTCTCTGTGCCTATTACATTTTGACATGCAGCCCCATAATCGAGGGATGTGGAATGGGAGGAGGCCAGCAGGGACATCCACTGAGTGAATTTTGGCTGTTTGCTCAGGAACTGTCCAACATTCATATAGTGTAGGGATATGCAATTAGCGGACCTCCAGATGTTGCAGAACTACAAGTCCCATGAGGCATAGCAAGACTCTGACAGCCACAAGCATGACACCCAGAGGCAGAGGCATGATGGGACTTGTAGTTTTGCAACAGCTGGAGGTCCGCTTATTGCTTATCCCTGATATAGTGTATGGCCAGCTTTAGTTTCTGGGTCTCCACACCTGCTGTAGATATCATGAAGGGGTATCAACTCTACCTGTTGGATTTGCTATTTATTTCATACTATGCAATTTGAAACAGAAACTGCTAGAACATGCAAAATTCCAAGGTAGACAAAAAATGAGTTTAAAATAATAATGACAGTATTTGCTGGAGTATCTAAAATACATAAATAGCTAGGGACTAAGATCACCATGCTTCACTTATATCTAAAACATCATGTGTAGGTGGACTAAGTCATTAACTTGCTTTTAAAACTTTCCTCTGATTGAATATTAACAGGCATACTCAATATCACTCAAGTTGTAATATGGTAAGTGCAGAAACCCATAGTGCAGAAACCCATAGCAATTAATAAGAAATAGTATTAAAAGGGGCTTCCTACAGTGAAATGAATTTAGATTGATTGGCATGGTTTACTGCACTTTGTGCATTATCATTGCTTTTCTTTACCGCCTTAATGATGTCTATGACTGTCTGTAGTGCTGGAAATGGGTTTATTGTTTGCCATTGACTTTGGAGTTCAATTAATGGATCTAAAGTGCCTGCAACTGCTTATTGCAATTAGAAGAGTTGGAAGGTTGTCCTTTAAAATGCTCCTAGGAAGATGCACTGCAGATGTTTTGCTGCTCATAATACAATCTTCTATATAGCTGTTAACTATTTATAATTTACTAAGGATGTCTTAGAACTTTAAGATTAAATTTACAATTTTATTTGTTATTCCTGTAAAATCATTTGAAGCATTTGGGTGAAAGACAAGATACTAAAACCTGATGCGTGTATGTACGTCTCCGGGAGCCTTGCACATTATATATGTAAGCAGCTTTCAGTATTCTTAAAGTAACAAAGTCTCCTGAAGCAGTTTCCGCAGGCTAAAGTCCTCTACTGGCATTCATTACATTTTTTAACTTCATCACTAATATCATTCTACAGATTTGATTTTGTTGCAAGGTAAAGAAATCCTTAATGGCATCTATCATCATAGAAGTGAATTGAAAGTTGTGCTTTTATCTTTTCCATTCCTTTCTAAATATACACATTTACATAGGTGTCTCCTAGTAAAAATAAAAACCTTTCTTGAAATTTTGGATTGAGTTATCCCTCGGTCTTACAATATCACTACATAGTGATAAACGTGAACATCCGCGCTTGTGATAAAGTTATATAAATATGATTTAAACAAATAAGCAGCTAGTACACTTAAACTCACACAGAGAGTTAACCACTTAAGGATCGGAAGGATTTCCAGCTTTAGGACCGGAGCCCTTTTTGCGATTCGGCACTGCGTCGCTTTAACTGAAAATTCCGCGGTAGTGCGACGTTGTACCAAAACGAAATTTGCGTCCTTTTTTTCCCACAAATAGAGCTTTCTTTTGGTGGTATTTGATCACCGCTGCGTCATTTCTGATCGCCGCTATAAACAAAAGAAGAGCGACAATTTTGCAAAAAAAAAACAAATTTCTTACTTTTTGATAAAATCCAAATCCAAAAAAAAAATATAAAAAAACATTTTGTTTCATCGGTTTTGGCCGATTTATATTCTTCCTCATATTTGTGATAAAAAAAAATCGCAATCGGCTTTTATTGATTGGTTTGCGCAAAAGTGGTCGCTTTTACGGATGATGAGAATTCATTTCTGGGGTTTTTATTTTTTTAATTTTTTACTAGAAATGGCGGCGATCTGCGATTTTTAGTGGTACTGCGATATTTCAGCGGACATGTCAGAACATTTTGACACTTTTTTGGGACCATTGGCATTTATACAGCGATCAGTGCTATCAAAATGCACTGATTACCGTGTAAATGCCATTGGCAGTGAAGGGGTTAACCTGCAGGGGGCGCTCTAAGGGTTAACTATGTTCCCTGGGTGTGTTCTAACTGTGGGGGGACTGCCCTAGCTGGGGAAGGGAAGTGATCACACCTTCCGTGTAGAGGAAGGCTGTGATCACAGCCCTTCCCCCCTCACAGAACGGAGGTCCGTGTTTACTTACACGGACCTCTGTTCTTTCACTCCGGGGGGGGCATCGCGGGTGGCCGGCGGAGATCGAATCCGCCGCACCCGCTCCCTGGCCCTCCCCGGACATAGTGAGGGCGCGGGCGCGCGCTCACTGGGCTCGGTCTCGCGGCCGCCGTCGTATGATGGCGATCCGCATTATCGAGCCACACTGTCGCCGTCAATTGTCGATCAGCCGTCGGCAAGCGGTTAAACAAGCCAGTAAAAATAATCAAAAAACTGTACATAAAAAAGTCCTCATTCAATCTGTATAAAGCAAAAAAGTGCTGGTGCAATGACATGATATTCTAGTGATAAGGTTCATAAGAATTTCTTTTGTGCAAAGAGATATAAAAAGAGTTCGATTTCCAGAGGATATCAGATAAAGGAGATGTGTTATTGGAAAACAGCCATCAAATGATAACCCTTCACCAGTGAAGATGGGAGCTTACCGGAAGACCAGTGGCACTCCTTCTCAGGGTTGTCGGAAACCGCTTAGAGGGATCCCAGATCCGCCAGAGTGCGTCTCAGATGTCCACTGATTGTTCTGATGTTAGTAGCACCTTTGCTCTCTGTCCATGATCTCTGTATCTCCTCCCCAATGGGTGATAAGGCAGTATGAGATGTAGAAAAAAACGTAAGGAGACTCCACTAGTGTAATAAATCTCAACTTGTGTTTATTAAAATAATAGGCAAGTATAGCATGCAAACGCCAATCAGTTGGTCGAACAGAGAGGAAAGATGCTACACTAACATCAGAGCCATCAGTGGACATCTGAGACGCACTCTGGCGGATCTGGGATCCCTCTAAGCGGTTTCCGACACTCCTGAGAAGTAGTATCACTGGTCTTCCAGTAAGCTCCCATCTTCACTGGTGAAGGATTATCATTTGGTGACTGTTTTCCAATAACACATCTCCTTTATCTGATATCCTCTGGAAATTGAACTCTTTTCATATCTCTTTGCACAGAAGAAATTCTTATGAACTTTATCACTAGGATATCATGTCATTGCACCAGCACTTTATTGCTTTATACAGATTGAATGAGGACTTTTTTATGTACAGTTTTACCTCTTGTTATATTAGCGCTGAACTTGATTATTTTTACTTTTTAATATCACTACATAATCTTGCTCCAGCATCTGCCATGGTTTGTTATAGACGTAGCCGGGGTTGTATGTTGCCTAGGTGATAACGTTCTCTAGTACCATATTAAAGAGAATACATACCGAATAATTCCTCTGCTTCAGACCACTAATTATATTCAGCACCCCTGCTGGGGATGACTGAATGGTATGCCAATTTCCCTATTGGCTATATGCAACTATTTTCATGGAACTTTTTCTGCTTGTCTAACATTAACCACTTCCCCCCCGGAAGGATTTACCCCCTTCCTGACCAGAGCACTTTTTGCGATTCGGCACTGCGTCGCTTTAACTGACAATTGCGCAGTCGTGCGACGTTGTACCCAAACTGAATTGACATCCTTTTTTCCCCCATAAATAGAGCTTTCTTTTGGTGGTATTTGATTTACCTCTGTGGTTTTTATTTTTTGCGCTATAAACAAAAAAAGAGCAACAATTTAAAAAAAAAACTATATTTTTTTACTTTTTGCTATAATAATATCCAAAAAAATTATATTAAAAAATCTATTTTATTCATCAGTTAAGGCCGATACGTATTTTTCCTCATATTTTTGATAAATAAAATCGCAAAAAGCATTTATTGATTGTTTTGCGCAAAAGTTATCACGTCTACAAACCATGAGAATTAATTTATGCCGTTTTTATTATTATTTTTTTTTTTACTGGTAATGACAGCGATCTGCGATTTTTATTGGGACTGCGATATTGCAGCAGACAGATCAGACATATTTGACACTTTTTTGGGACCATTGACAGTTATACAGCGATCAGATCTAAAAATAGTCACTGATTACTGTATAACTGTCACTGGCAGGGAAGGGGTTAAGCTGTAGGGGGGATCAAGGGGTGTGTTCCCTCACTGTGTTCTAACTGTGTGGGGGCTGGGCTGGCAGGGGTATGACAGAGCTAACTGGTCCCGATGACGGGGATCAGTAGATCACTATCATGCCTCCTGTCAGAACGGGAACTGCTGTGTTTACATCGGCGGTTCCCCGTTCTTTCTCTGTAGAAGGCGATCGCGGGTCGCTTACAGACATTGAGTCTGCCTGACCCTCAGCCACACTCATGCATCGCGCGGCGGGCACGAGATCGTGCCGGTGGCAGCGCGCACCTGCCCTCAACTTTGGCTGCGCAGATCGCTGTTTATAAACGGCGATCTGCGCAGCAGAGCTAACTTGCCGCAGTAAATGTACGCGAGGCAGTAAGGAATTGGTTAGGGTAAAGATAATGAATATTGACTCTATATTTCTGCTCGGTCACTGATGTTCTCGTCCCAAAGCCTACTCTTGTAGATCCTTCTCTACATATAAGTATGCACCGTTTTATAAAAGTTTGTGTTTACCAAGCACTCACTGGTAGGGGCTATTAACCTCAAGTACCACCTGCCATTAATTTAGATATTTGGTAAAATATGTTTTTTTTGTAAATTATTTGGTAAACTCTTTTTGTTGGGGTGAATTTTTTCAATACTGCATGAAGGTTTTTTAATACCCCTTGGAAAAACATATACACACAGCTGTTGGTGGAGTCTAGATGCTTGAATGTTCGGACCACCTACTTAATGGTCACAAGCAGGATTTGCTGTGAACACGTAGACCCCCTTCACGGTGCAGCGCCCATGCCATTAGCCCTTTAGCGCTGTTTTAGCAGCGCTTTTCAACCACAAGCAGAATGCTTTTTACCAAAAAATAAATGGTAAAAAGTCCAGTTTTGCTTTCAAAACACTTTTAAGGTGCTTTGGAAGTGCTGCCCATTCATTGCAATGGGCAGGGGTGTTTTGGGAGCGCTGAATAAAGCGCTCCCAACCTGCCCCAAAGATGCTGCTTGCAGGACTTTTCGTAATATCCTGCAAGCACAATGCCCTAGTGTGAAAAGGCACACTGCAATGAATGGGAGGTGGTTTTCAGCCACTTTTTAGAGGCCATTTCTAGCGCTAAAGTGCCTAAAAACCGCCTCAGTGTGAAAGTAGCCTTTAGGTTAAAATGTATCTAAACCAAAAAAAAAACAAGAATGTAATATATTGCAGCTTACCAGTGGATCACAGGAGTGCAGTTCATTCTGCACTGCTGTGACATATTTTCAGCAGATAGTTGGCTGACGCCTGCTGTTGGCTAACATCACAGAGGCAGTCCCGGCTCTGGAAAGATCGCAAGGTCGGGGTCCGCCCACATGCCTGGACTGGCACCTGGCTCAGCCTCTTAGCGAATGCGGGGGGCACAGAGCAGAGAGCCGTGACTGACAGTCACCAACTCTCTGCTCATGGAGCTGTGAGGACCGAGCGATCGGTGGTGTTTAATCGCTCGATTCTCAGTGTTAGAGCCAGCGGGGGCCCGATGCTACATCCAGCTAGGTAAGTATGATTAAAAGAAGATCCCATCCTTTTCTTTTAAATGTGCTGATATTTGTTTCCTTTTCTAGGCTTATTTCTTAACTTTTACCTGGTGTTCTAGCCATTAACACACTTTCAGTCTTAAAGGATAAGTTCATTTTTCATAATATGTTACTTGCTACACCGTATCAAAAGTGTAACATGTTATGAAAGGACCGGTCTCCCCTCACAATTTAAAAAAAAAATGTGGCCGCGCAGGGCCCCGTCACTCATTCACAGTGTTCTATGAATGGAAAACTACAAGTCCCGACAGTTTTAGCACCTATGGCGGTGTGAGCGTTGTGGTAATTCATTGAGTCTTCAAGGTACGAGCAAGCAGACACACTGACAAATCTGCTGATCATTGGTGCAATGCTTTACAGGCTGCTGCTGCAACAAAAAATAATAAATGCACATTTTTTTACCTGCAAAAAATGTGCATTTATTATTTTTTGGCAAAAGCTGAACTTTTTTTTTTTTTTTAAATCAGAAAGGAGTTTTATTATAAAGACTGCACAAAATACAAGCAATGACATACTGACATAGAGGAGCACATTGTATCTTATATTGTATACATTAAAGATGAAACACATATACAGTAGGAAAGACCTTCATCATTTTTATCAAAGCAACTATTATCTGTGTATCTCTCATAGCCACCTATTTCAGTATTACCACATTGCGTAGTCCTCAAGTTTGAAAAATCTAAATTCAACTAAAACACCCATAAAGCAGTAATTCATTATCTAAATTCAGCATCACGAATAATCAATGGTCACTTTAACTAACCAAGAGTAACTTATGCCCCTGCGGCCGCCAGCCCATGTTGAGAAACAGAGTTCACCGCGACCTCCACTGGGGTTTGTGTTATTTGTATATTATATGGGACCCCGGTTGTTAAAGAGGCACATACATGGAACTTATAGCAAATCCCTCTTTGTAGAACATCTGAGTTCACATCATTTTTTAATTTTTTTTCTTATTAGACTAAGGGAAATCGTGTTTTGGTGTGAGCCTCTGAACTTTGTCTTCTTTCTCACTGTATTAATGTTAGTGCTCTACCTAATATGAAGATTAAGGAATAAAATTCAGTTCTTCTGATGTTCCCCACAAGGTCTAAGTAGTCTTCTTGACTTAAAATAAGGAATTAGAAGTATAATCCATCTCGTGATTGTAATTATGT
>BLSH010247089.1:172404-189902 GCA_018402905.1 Glandirana rugosa
GTCGTCCTATATTAACCCAAGGATAAACCAGGGTATGAGAGGAAGACGGAGGAGACGAAAACATGACTCCAAGGGATTCTCATTCACTGTGATATTGTATATATTTCAATGTTAGGATGTCTAGTTCCTTGTTGTACAACCAGAGCTCATGCTTTTTAGCATATTTTTCTATTTTTACTTGAAATAGAAGGATGGATTCTTTTTTGATAAATACAATAAAACACATTTTTTATTAAAATACAGTTGTTATGTTTCTCGCTGCCATTAAACCCAACCAGGGGGAACCTTCCCATTTTAGATAACACAATCTAAACAAATCCAATGCTAAATAGGGGGCTTGTTGATCCCCTTTTGATCCTGAGGCATTTATTAGGATTGTGATAAAGCACCCTTGTGTTTACCACCCCAGGGAACCTCAGTACAAAAGCAGAGGAGGCAGAAGGAGAGTATGGGACCAAATAGGAACCCAATTATATCCTGCTGTTGATTATATCAACAACAGTCAAGCTGAGGAGTGGGAAACCAGCACAGGAGCTACCTATAGGACCAAGAACTGAATTTGAACAAAAATGAAGCCTAGCTCTACCGATGCAGGAACCTGCCAACACGACCAGAGGGAACATGGGGAATCAACCTAATGCTCCAGACCAAGAAGGCCACTACTAGCAGAGACAGGGTGAAAATAAGGGGGAGGATACACCCCCCTCCTCCCCAAACATCAATGGTGCAGCAACTAGAGCTGACAGCTGCTAAGCACCCAAAGCACTGTGGGCAACGTTCCTCCTGCCTGTTAGGTTGTAGTCACATATTCTGGATGATTGTGCCCCAATAATCTGCTCTACATGAATTTTTGCCACTTCTTCTAGTTTAATAATGTCTTAGACACAGGCACCCACAGTTCAGAGCAAGGGAGGCTCTCCTTATTATCACCTTGGCTGAGGGAGAACTTCCCCTCACTCTGAACTGCCCAATTTGAACTGGTGAGTGTTTTTCATGGAGAAGGAAGATTTGTACTAAAATGGGGAGATCTGTACTGGGGGTTGCAGTACTAAGGGGAAGATCTATACTAGGGGCAATTGTACTAAGGGGGGGGGTATGTACTGATGGGGAATAACTGTGGTGACACCACCACATATGCTCTATTGATAACTATGTGTCCCTCTGCCGCAGTGGCAGACAGGATTTGCAATTTCTTCATTCACAGATCTGGGATCCGGCTTAGAGGCTAGTGGCCATAGCGGTCGAAGGGTTCATGCAGTAGTCAGCTGGATGAATAACAGATCCCCCTAGCAGATGATACAGGCTTACCTGGGGTCTAAACACTAGCCGGTCTTTACTGGCTCCTGATGGTAGAAAAAGCTCTCGGTGCATGCTAAGGACAGGTCACGGCCCTTTGGATTGCCTCAGTAGGAAGACAAGTGGGGAGTCAGGTAGTGGATGAAGCAGATAAGTAACAAGCAAAAGATTGGTCAATGAACAAACCAAAGGGCCAGTAACAATAGCTGGCTGGGACAAGGCGGAAGTGGTCTGTAAACAAGCCATGGGTCGATGAGGAGTGGTAGCGAAGATAAGGACAGCAGCAGGTATGCAAGGAGCAAGATATCAGCCGGAGAGAGCAAAATAACCTGGCAAACAGGAAGTGCAAGGTCATGGCATTAATAGAAAGTTCAAGGAAGGAGCAAAGAGTTCAAGGTTCAACAGAGAAAAGGTATAGAGCAGGAATGTCCACTGGGCCAGACAGAGAGCTGTCCAACATTTCAAGTGGCACAGCAAGAAGAGGCACAGCCAGACACCACAGAGGTCCCAGGTCCAGATCCATATCCTGACAGATCTCTGTGAATGAATGATGTGACTGTGTGGGAAGAATAGCCCCACCAAATTCAAATTTGACAGAATACTGCAATTCTGTAAGAAAGGGGGAGGTCTGCAGACTCTGACCATGTTTCTGTTATACCCTAAATTTAGGAGTAATATGAAACATGATCAGAAAGATGAATTTAGCTTTTAAAATGTAAGCACACCTTCTACCTGTATAATAGTTTTCTTCTTAATATGGGCCACTGGTTGATTCCCTGTGGGAATAGACCACAGTCTAACAATATCCCTCTCAAAGGAGAACTATTTCCATCAAACTATTAGGTGGCACCCAGAACTCTTCAGGGTGCTTCCAATCTGTATAGAGGACCTTAAATAACACGTGTAGTAGAATGTTTTTTGTAGGAGTTATGAAAGACCCATAGGAGCAGACTGATCCACCATCAAGGTCTGAGTATGGCACTCCAGAGTCAGGCTTCAAGTCCAATCCAGATAGCTGCTATGTAAAGGCCAGGTGAAGCAGTGATATAGCGGGGCACTTTGATTGAAGTTGGTGGAAGAAGAATCTAAAATAAAAAAAAAAGTGAAGAACAAAGGCTTTTCAATCTGGTCAGATGCATGCTGGATGAGCAGTATCCTGGTGCTGTTTTAATTCTACCTGTTAGGTGGCAGTAGAATCCATCAGTACCCTAATGGTTGAGAAAGAAACGGAATTTGGGGCGTAATTTGTAGACATTTAAAGCAGTGTTCCCCAACCCAGTCCTCAAGGCCCACCAACAGGTCATGTTTTCAGGATTTCCCTCAGATGAATCAGGTGTGGTAATTACTAAGGCAGTGAAACTGATCAAATCACCTGTGCAACATAATGGAAATCCTGAAAACATGACCTGTTGGTGGGCCATGAGGACAGGGTTGGGGAACACTGATTTAAAGGACAACTGTAGTTTTATACTGAACTCTTTGACTTCCCCTTGCATTCTACTTACTGCTGTAGCAGAGCTGTGCCCTCTGCAATGTTTACTTGTGTGCAAAAATCCTCTTTAATGCCAGGGCACAGAACACTTAGATTGTATGGGCCCATCTCAGGAAACCGCTCCAATGTCCAGGATGGCCATGGCTCAGGTTTTCTGTCTGAGAAGATGGCAGCATGTGGTTCTGCTATAGAGGTAAGAGAAAAGGGGCACTTCAAGACAGATATACAATATTTACAGTGTCACATGACACTCCTGACACAGCAGCCAAGGCCAAATCCCTTTTTTATTTATTTATTTTACAAATCTGTTGTGGCAAATGCTTACCCTCTACAACATCCATGCAAGACCAGTATAAACATTTTCCAATTCTTGCCACCTGTTGGTAGGAAGGGCAGTTCATACATCTACCCCATACCAGTGAACTGAGATAATAGTTAGATTGCTAGGCATATCCATCACATTTATGTGCATGCGGCATGTTAGCTGTCTATTGCATATGGTGGCAAGCATCCTACGAGGAACTGAAGTTCAACGTGATATGTTAAGTAGCATTTAGTTGTCCCGTTATGTTGCTGTAAACATGCCCTGACTTAAGGTTTAGAGTTAGGGCATACTCACACTATGCAATCTATACCAGGCCTGAGCATTTTGACTCCCAAAGTCCAGTTCATTTGACTAGTGTGATAACTCAGTACCATGCTCGGCTACGGGTCACAGTGCCATGTGCCCTGGCCTCTTGAAGAGCTCGGTTTGGACATGGTTCAATGAGACACTGATCACTGTCATGACAGAGGTGATGAAATAAGCATGCTCAGGGCCTACCCTAATGTAAACGCAAGCCAGTTGGAGATTGGGGACAATCGTGCTCTGGCCTAGTACAAAGAAACCATGCCTAATGTGAGTACACCCTAAAAAAACAAGTCCCACATTATGTGGACCTTAATATTGCCTTGCATCAATCCAAAATAACATTATTTGTTTTTTTTCAATTTGATTAAGTTGCAACAAAACCAAAAGTTAAGGGAATTTGATAGCCCAGTTAATATTACAGGACCATCGTATCTGCATACTGTTAGTTCTAGTTTTGTTTGTAGATATAGAGTGAAGGAGGCTAAATTGAAATGCAAACACATTAAGATGCCATTATCCATGTGGATGTCATTTAAATTCTTGGCCTCTTAGAAATAACCATTAGAATAGTAAATAACCCTCACCAAAAAGGGAAAAAAAAAACAGTAGTATTTTATGAGAGTAGATGCATTAGCTTTATTGTAGCTTGCAGGCAACAGCAATTAGATGAAACTCCTGGAGGATGAAACGTTTTACATTTAACTGTTTTCTTCACCCTTGCTTTCATATGGCTTGTGTACAAAACATTAGCAGCTTAATTCGACTGGTTAGTTTTGTCCAATAAAATCAGTGAATATCAATTTAGGTTACTGCTTGAGAATTCTAGCTGTAGAACAATAGATTGAAAGGCTGCATTTTACAAATACCTGCTGTTTGATTCCTGCTGTTTACTAGAGTGTAGCAAACTTCTTCAGTGGCAGCTGTGTGTTTTCAGTGAAAATGAGACACATCTTTGATTGTTCTCACCATGAACAACTTGGGCTATGCTCAGTACTTGTAGTGCTCTCTGCCGCTTTAATACACCATAATGTGTTTTATTAATTTGCAACCAAAATACAAGGCTGTTCGTTAAGTTCCCATGCCTACACCCATGGGTTCCTAGAGACTTGTCACGTGTACAGTGCCTTGAATAAGTATTCATACCCCTTGACATTTTCCACATTCTGTCATGTTACAACCAGAAACGTAAATGTAATTTATTGGGATTTTAGCACAACTAAAAACCTACCAAGACATGGCTGTCCACTTAAACTGACAGGCCAGGCAAGGAGAGCATTAATCAGAGAATCTGCCAAGACGCCCATGGTAACTATGGAGGAGCTGCAGAAATCCACAGCTCAGGTGGGAGAATCTGCCTGCAGGGCAACTATTAGTCATGCACTCCACAAATCTGGCCTCTGTGGAAGAGTGGCAAGAAGAAAGCCATTGTTGAAAGAAAGCCATTGTTGAAAGAAAGCCATAAGAAGTCCCATTTGCAGTTTGTGAGAAGCCACGTGAGGGACACAGCAAACGTGGAAGAAGGTGCTCTAATCAGATGAGTACAAAGTTTAAATTTTGGCCTAAAAGCAAAACACTACTCTATTTGTGGTGGAAAACGAACACTGGACATAAACCTGAACACAACATCCCTACTGTGAAACATGGTGGTGGCAGCATCATGTTGTGGGGATGCTTTTCTTCAGCAGGGACAGGGAAACTGGTCAGAGTTGATGGGAAGATGGATGGAGCCAAGCCAAATACAGTGCAATCTTAGAAGAAAACCTGTTACAGTCTGCAAAAGACGAGACTTGGGCAGAGGTTCACCTTCCAGCAAGTCAACGACCCAAAACATACAGCCAGAGCTACAATGGAATGGTTTAGATCAAAGCATATTCATGAGTTAGAATGGCCCAGTCAAAGTCCAGACCTAAATCCAATTGGGAATCTGTGGGAAGACTTGAAAATTGCTGTTCACAGACGCTCTCCATTCAATTTGGCAGAGCTTGAGCTATTTTGCAAAGAAGAATGGGCAAACATTTCACTCTCTAGATGTGCAAAGTTAGTAGAGCCATCCATAATTGCAGTGAAAGGTGGTTCTATAAAATTTTTAAAACCATTTATCATTTTCCTTCCACTTCACAATTATGTGCCACTTTGTGTTGGTCTATCACATAAAATCCCAATAAAAAACATTTACGTTTTTGGTTGTAACATGACCAAATGTGGAAAATTTCAAGGGGTATGAATACTTTTTTAAGGCATTGTATCTTTACTGTTTCAAGATTGTCTAGTCTTTTCGAGATGTAACATGTTTAAGCTCTTCAGCTCTGGAAGATTTACCCCACTTCATGACCAGTACATTTTTTGTGATACGGCACTGCGTTACTTTAACTGACAATTGTGTGTTCATACAACACTGTACCCAAATAAAAATTATGTCCTTTTTCCCCCACAAATTGAGCTTTCTTTTGGTGGTATTTGATCACCTCTGCATTTTTATTTTTTGTGTTATAAACAAAAACAGGCCGACAATTTTATATAAAAAAGTTTTTTACTTTCGGTTATAAAACATATCGAATAAAAAAAATTGTAAAAAAATCAAATTTCTTCATCAACTTAGGCCAATATGTATTCTGCTACATATTTGTGGTAAAAAATCCCAATAACCATACATGGTTTGCACAAAAGTTATAGCATCTACAAATTATGGGATATGCAATATCTCACAAAAATGAGTACACCCCTCACATTTTTGTAAATATTTTATTATATCTTTTCATGTGACAACACTGAAGAAATGACACTTTGCTACAATGTAAAGTAGTGAGTGCACAGCTTGTATAACAGTGTAAATTTGCTATCCCCTCAAAATAACTCAACACACAGCCATTAATGTCTAAACCACTGGCAACAAAAGTGAGTACACCCCTAAGTGAAAATGTCTAACTCAGGGCCAAAGCGTCAATATTTTGTGTGGCCACCATTATTTTCCAGCACTGCCTTAACCGTCTTGGGCATGGAGTTCACCAGAGCTTCACAGGTTGCCACTAGAGTCCTCTTCCACTCTTCCATGATGACATTATGGAGCTGGTGGATGTTGCACTCCCCCACCTTCCGTTTGAGGATGCCCCACAGATGCTCAAAAGGGTTTAGGTCTGGAGAAATGCTTGGTCAGTCCATCACCTTTACTCCTCAGCTTCTTTAGCAAGGCAGCGGTCGTCTTAGAGGAGTGTTTGGGGTTGTTATCATGTTGGAATACTGCCCTGCGGCCCAGTCTCCGAGGGGAGGGGATCATGCTCTACTTCAGTATGTCACAACACATGTTGGCATTCATGGTTCCCTCAATGAATTGTTGCTCCCCAGTGCCAGCAGCACTCATGCAGCCCCAGACCCCAGTGTACTCACTTTTGTTGCCAGCGGTTTAGACATTAATGGCTGTGTATCGAGTTATTTTGCAACTCACACCACCATGCTTGGCTGTAGGCAAGACAAACTTGTCTTTGTATGTCTCACCTGGTTGCCGCCACACACACTTGACACCATCTGAACCAAATACGTTTATCTTGGTCTCATCAGACCACAGGACATGGTTCCAGTAATCCATGTCCTTAGTCTGCTTGTCTTCAGCAAACTGTTTGCGGGATTTCTTGTGCATCAGCCATGCAGCCCAATTTGATGCAGTGTGCAGCGTATGCTCTGAGCACTGACAGGCTGACCCCCCACCCCTTCAACCTCTGCAGCAATGCTGGCAGCACTCATACGTCTGCTTCCCAAAGACAACCTCTGGATATGACACTGAGTGCGTGCACTCAACTTCTTTGGTTGACCATGGCGGGGCCTGTTCTGAGTGGAACCTGTCCTGTTAAATGGCTGTATGGTCTTGCCCACCGTGCTGCAGCTGTTTCACGATCTTGGCAATCTTCCTATAGACTAGGCCAGGGATATGCAATTAGCGGACCTCCAGATGTTGCAGAACTAAAAGTCCCATGAGGCATAGCAAGACTCTGACAGCCACAAGCATGACACCCAGAGGCAGAGGCATGATGAGACTTGTAGTTTTGAAACAGCTGGAGGTCCACTAATTGCTTATCCCTGGCCTAGGCCATCTTTATGTAGAGCAACAATTCTTTTTTCAGATCCTCAGAAAGTCCTTTGCCATGAGGTGCCATGTTGAACTTCCAGTGACCAGTATGAGAGCGTATGAGCGATAACACCAAATTTAACACATCTGCTCCCCATTCACATCTGAGACCTTGTAACACTAACGAGTCACATGACACCAGGGAGGGAAAATGGCTAATTGGGCCAATTTGGACATTTTCACTTGGGTGTACTCACTTTTGTTGCCAGCGGTTTACACATTAATGGCTATGGGTTGAGTTATTTTGAGGGGACAGCAACTTTACACTGTTATACAAGCTGTACACTCACTACTTTACATTGTAGCAAAGTATCATTTCTTCAGCGCTGTCACATGAAAAGATATAATAAAATATTTACACAAATGTGTGAGGTGTACTCACTTTTGTGAGATACTGTATTTATGGAATTTTTTTTTTTTTTTTTTACTAGTAATGGCGGCGATCAGCGACTTTTAGCAAGACTGTGATATTGCGGCAGAGAAATCGGACACTGACACTTTTTTGGGAACGTGACACGAATACAATGATCAGTACTAAAAATATGCACTGTCACTGTACTAATGACACTGGCTGGGAAAGGGTTAACATCAGGGATGATTAAAGGGGTAACTGCTTGCCTAGCCCATGTTTTTGTACAGTGTGGGAGGTGCTTTTACTAGGGGAAAACATGGATCCTTGTCCCTGCCTTGGAGGAACACAGGATCCATGCCTTCCCTACTGACAGAACGTCAATCTGCCTTGTTTACATAGGCAGACTTTCGTGCAACCTCTGTACCAAACGATTGGTGGGTGCCAGCGGACATCGTGCTCGCTATCCGGAAGTGCAGGATCACATATATATATATATATATATATATATATATATATATATATGTGATTCCGCGCACAACGCCCACCCTGTAGCAGTAAAACTGCTATAGGGCGGGTGGCAAGTGGCTAATGATAATACCACACAATTATGTTATGTTACTACAGGCATGGAGAAGAAATTCCAACAAGGGTCAATCTAAAAAACTATAAATAGAATTCTGGGAGATAACTGTCATGCCTAAAGCTTTCTTCACAGAGCAGGAAAGAGGGTCCTGGTCAGTATAGTGGCTCTTTATTACCCGAATATTCAGTGATGGTGTGACAAAATTCTTGTCCCATCCCGCACCTGTTTTATAGAGGCTCTGTCACCAGACAAACTATTTCAGCCAAAAAATTCCCATAGGATTACATGTACATTTAATGTATTTTGTGTGTTTTATTTACCTGTAAAAGCTTCTCTTGTGTAGACATCCAAAAGGCCTGAGATTTCTGTTGGGCGCCACCATTTTGGTTGTGATGTCAGCAGTTCCAGCGCACTCAAGTGGCACTCTATAATATTCCCAAATCCACCCCAAAAGCTACATAAAAGGTTATTTAGGGAGGTGAAGGGAGGGATGGAGGACCCTAGCCAGCAAAGATTATAAGAATCCATGCACACTGGACGCTCTCTTGGCATCGGATTATGTGGCAGAAAAGATAATAGTGTTGCCCCTGCGCTACTATGCTTAAATAAATGAAATAACAATAGGTTTAAACATGTATTGGGAAATGTTCCAATATCTGAGTGTGTACAGCACTATACTATGAGTTATATGGTTAATGTGGTGATATTGCACAAATCCCCAATGCGAATGTGAAGTTGCAATATATGCAGATCAAACAGGTGTGCTAAGTGAGATAACTCAATCAGTAAAAAACATTTAGCAGCGTTTATGTATGTTTTTGAGGGGTTTATCGGCATCTGCATTTTTGAGCTTTTTTTTTTTACTTCATTAGCTTCCATGACTACAAAAAGCGCTGGACACCAATAAATGGCCGTTTATGAGCGTCCACCGTTTTTTGTGGTCAGAAGAACGACTCCTGAATGCGGCCGTTTATGAGCGTCCACCGTTTTTTGTGGTCAGAAGAACGACTCCTGAATGCCTGCTGTTAAACAACAATAAACATCCATGTGTGCATGGACACATAGGGTAACATAAAGGGGCGTTTATGGGCTGTTAAAAAAAATGCCCAAATGACAATAAACGGTCGTTTATCAGCTTCAGAGTGCATGGAGTCTTATTAGACACTCCCACAAGATTTGGCTAACATATGCGAGGAGGGAAGGGACTGTGCTAGGAAATTAACAGATCAAAGTTTCTAGCAAGTTCAAAGGCACATTGCAAGTAAATAAAAAACATTTTTTAAAAGAAAAAAACACTAAAAGAATACAAAACATCTGAGCCATTTAATAGGATGAGTTCTTTCGTTCTGTGTGTAAACTGCATCTTGCATTTGGAAACAGGTATGGAGAGCAGATTTTCGCTGTTCTTAGTCCTGGTCTGTAGTTATGTTGTTATCTACACTGTGCAGTGCAGGCTGAATGTTAACAAAGAAATGTCTATGCTGGCCAGGGCTGCAATTAATGATTATTTTCATAATATGTTAGTTGGTTGATTAGTGTTTGGAATAATCAATTAATCAGCTAAAAACCTAAACTAAAAAAAAAAAGTGTGGTGTGCAATTTAGTTAATATGTAAAGTTTAAGAAAAACAAATCATTCTTGAATATCAATATTCAGGGGTAAATATAAATAACCAGCTACATGGTTAGCGAGCAACATATCCAATCCACTCTCAGAATAACAGAAGATAGATATGTATACACTGGAGATCAAAATTAGAGAACAATTTATGAACACTTGATTTTTTTCAGAAATAATGTAATCTTCATTGATCAACATTTGATGGAATTTTTGTTACCATACTAACAAAACATGTTACCATGCGATACCACGCTAATAGAACAGTGTTTTTCAAAATAACCAATGCACTTCAACAAAAAAAAACCTTTATGCTACTTTCACACTGGGGCGGGAGCGGTATGGCGCCGCTATGCAGGCACGAGTGAGGCGCTTTCAAGCCCCCACAAGGGGTTAAAAGTGCTGGCGTGCTGTGCTATCGAGGCGGTGTGCAGCCGCTTCGGAAGCGCTTGCCATTGATTTCAATGGCAGGGGCGTTGGAGGAGCGGTGTATACATCACTCATCGCACCGTCCCAAAGATGCTGCTTGCAGGACTTTTTGTAACATCCTGTAAGCGTATCGCCCCAGTGTGAAAGCACTCAGGCTTTCACACTGGGGTGGATGGAGGAGTGTTTTCCAGGCGCTATAAGGGCGCTATTTTTAGCCCAAAAGCGCCTGAAAAACATCCCAGTGTGAAAGTAGCCTTACTAGGTAGAAAACATAATGATCAAAATTAGAGAACATGAACGGAGAAAGATTACTAATATTTCCAAAGGTTACAACAATCAACAATTAGCAGGAAGTGTACAGGCCGTCGTGCCAGAAAATTGCTGGCTGATTGGGCTATGAACAACGGGAAGGAACCGCATGTTGTCAAAGAAGGTTCTGATAAACATTTGCATTCACTCTGCCATGTAGCTGTATAAGAGGACCAACTCCTGCTGCAGAAAACATCCCTCAAACCATGACGCTTCCCCCTCCACCTTTCACTGACTTCTTTACACACTTTGGGTTCAGTCTTTCCCCAGTTTGACGATGAACATAATGTTTCCCATCGGGTCCAAATAAATTAAACTTTCATCACTAAAGTGAACTTCGGACCAGTTCTCTGTCCACACAACATGCTCCTCAGCAAAGGATAATCTAGCCTTTTGATTCTTTCTGCTAATGAGAGGTTTGGTCACTGCAGAGTGGGCTTTCAGTCCAAATCTCTTAAACGGCGTGACACTATGAGCCAGATCCTTACTCTGTTCAGAGCTGAACTGGTGAACAATCGCAGCTGCAGTGTTGAACCGATTGCCAGTTGAGATTCTCCGCATTATTATGTCCTCTCTTGCATTTGTCTTTCTTGGACGACCAGCCTTCTTAGGGGTTGATTCAGGAACCATGAATCAGACCAAGACAGAAGTGCAGTAAAATCACACTTTTTAATGAAAAGGTAAAATTATATAAACAGAGTAAACGTGGTCAACACATAGCCAGGGATCGGTAACCAGAGTGGATAGTCAGAGCAAGCCAGTGAAACAGGAATCCAGAGATCAGCGAGGTCAAACAAATGGCATGCAGGGTCAGGAGCCAGGAGGAGAGTCAGCCGAGCAGGGACTTGAATCCAGCAATCAGAAGGGAACATCAAACATGCAAAGTCTTTCACAGGAAAACACAGCAGAGATTCCTCCAGAGATGTTGACCAAGGCATCTGCAATCTGATCCAGGCAGTTTATATAGCAGCAGAGCTGGCTTAATGAGGCAGGATATGATCATCAGGTGAGACAGAGTGAAAGCTGAGACTAGCAATTAACCCTCAGCTGAGTAGCTTGCTCTGAGAAGGGAGAGCTGAGCCCAGCCCTGACAGTACCCCCTCCTCAACACCCACCCCCCCGGGGGGCCACCAGGTTTGAGGGGAAAACATCTATGGAAAACATGGAGGAAGACAGGAGAATGTATGAGATGAGATCCAAGAACGCACCTCCAGACCGTACCCTTTATAATGAACCAGGTACTGTATGCGCCCATGGAACCTACGGGAGTCAATGATAGATTGTATCTCTAACTCCTCTTGGTTCTCAACCTGAACAGGATGAAGACGTGGTACCGAAGTGGTGAAGCGGTTGCATACCAAAGGTTTTAACAAGGAAACATGGAATACATTAGAAAATTGCATATCAGAAGGCAGGTCTAAAGCGTAAGCCACTGGGTTGATCTTGCGGAGAATACGGAAAGGTCCAATAAACCATGGTGCCAGCTTCAGTGAGGGAACGCGGAGTCAGAGGTTGCGAGAAGACAATCAGACTTCTCGCAAGTAAGAAGGCGCAGGTAGGCAATTGTGGTCACCATGGCGTCTGTACCCATCATTGGCACGAATTCCCAACTGTGCACAAAAGGCTCACCAAAACCTGGACACAAAATGGCTACCCCTGTCCGAGACGATCACCTTGGGAAGCCCATGTAAGCGAAAGATCTCCCGAGCAAAAATGGATGCCAGTTCCTTGGATGTGGGCAACTTAAGTAGAATACAATGTGACATCTTTGAGAATCAGGCAACCACCATAAGGATAACTGTTACCTTGAGTGTTAGGTAACTCTACAATAAAATCCATAGACAGGTGGGTGCAAGGCCGCTCTCTATTGGGTGTGGATTATATAAGACCTACTGGAAGATGCTGTGTTTTGTTCTGAGCACACACGGAACAGGCTGCTACAAAGTCGGCTACATCAGCACGGAGACTAGGCCACCAAAACTGTTGGGATATAGCCCAAATTAGTTGATTCTTCCCTGGGTGACCAGCAGCCTAGGGAGAATGGTAAGTCCGGAACACAGCAGTACGGAGACTCTCCAGGACAAAGCAGCGGTCACAAGGTTTCTCAGGAGGAGCATGGAGCTGAGCAGCAAGGATCTTGTCACCCAAAGGTGAAGTGAGACTGGTACGAATCATAGCCAAAATACAATCAGGAGGTATCACAGGAACAGGAGCCGACCCCATCTTGGAAGCAGGGGAAACCTGTTGCGACAATGCATCAGCCCTTACATTCTTAGTACCGGGTAAGAATGAGACTATGTAACTGAAGCTTGACAAGAACAGAGCCCATCACGCCCTCCTGGGGGAGAGGCGTTTGGCCTCAGACAAGAATGTGAGATTCTTGTGGTCAGTCAAAATGATAACCGGAACAGTGGTACCCTCGAGGAGATGCCTCCATTCTTTAAGGGCTAAAATGATAGCTAACAACTCTCTGTGCCCAATCTCGTAATTGCATTCCGCAGGAGACAACTTCTTGGAAAAGTAGCCACAAGTATGTATAGCACTCTCGGAGGTGGGACGTTGGGACAGAAGGGCACCAACTCCAGTCTCAGATGCATCAACCTCAAGGATGAAGGGTAATGTAGGATCCGGATGTGCCAACATAGGAGCAGAAAAGGGCAGCCTTGAGACTTTTAAAGGCCTTAATGGGCTGCGGAGACCAATTCTGTGGGTTATTGTTCTTTCTGGTCATATCAGTCAGGGGCTTGACCAGAGACGATAAGTTATGACTAAACTTCCAATAATAATTGGCAAAGCCAAGAAAACGTTGTAGTGGACGTAAACACGCGGGGCGGGGTCACTGTAGAACTGCCGATAGCTTCTCTGGGTCCATCAAAAAACCAGCAGTGGCAATGACATAACCCAGGAATTGAACCTGTTCATGATGGAACTTGCACTTATCCAATTTATAATACAGGTTATTATCTCAGCCTCTGAAGCACACGGCAGACATCTGTGTGGTGGCTCTCTAAGGACTTGGGATATATGAGGATATCGTTGAGATAAACCATCACACATTGCTGCAACAAATCTCGAAGGACATTGTTGATGAGTTCCTGAAAAACTGCATTGCAAAGGCCAAACAGCATTATAATGTATTTGTAGTGGCATGTCCTTGTATTAAACACAGTTTTCCACTCATTGCCCTCCTTGATCCTCATGAGATTGTATGACCCTCTCAGATTAAGCTTTGTGAAAACAGTTACACCCTTGAGGCGGTCAAATAACTATGTAATCAATGGAATCAGATAAGCATTCTTAATCGTGAAGCAATTGAGACCCCTATAATCGATACAAGGTCTCAGTTCGCCACTCTTCTTTTTCACAAATAAGAAGCCAGCAGGAGACGAGGATTTGCAGATGAACCCTCTAGAAAGTGTGTCTTTAAAATACTCTTCCATGGCTTTACCCTCCGAGACAGACAAAGAGTAAACCCGGCCATGAGGGGTTATGGCACCAGGTTGAAGGTCAATTGCGCAATCATACGACTGGTGTGGAGGCAAACTACTGGCTTGACCTTTATCAAACACATCGCTAAATTTGTGGTATTCGTCCGTCAGGGAGGAGAGTTAAGAGATACACAAGACCTTAGCCACTTTCTGAAAACAGGTCTTACTGCATTGTGGCGACCAGAAAAGAACCTCAGCGCAAAGCCAATCAAAAGAGGGGTTGTGCCTCTGTAACCAAGGATAACCAATAACCATCGGAAAACGAGGAGAGGAAATGACTTGAAATTGGATTATCTCATGGTAAAGAGTTTTTACGGCCATGGTCAACGGAGCAGAGCATTCTCATGAGTCACCTGGGTAGGCTGTAGAGGTTTCCCTTCCCATCAATAGCCTCAATGGCAAGTGGAGTAGCCCGAAGCTGCAGCAGGATTGAGTGCTTATACACAAAAGCACTATCTATGAACAGGCCTGCAGCCCCAGAGTCTATTAGAGCCTGTATCTCGATGGACGACTCAGACCAAGAAAGGGTAAACGGAACCAGGGGCTCATCCTTCTGGATAACTGGTGACGTAACAATGCCACCTAAGGTCTGTCCCCTTCATGACCTCAGGTGCAGGTGTTTCCCGGACGGGTAGGACAAGACCTGTCTGGCCACAATAAAGGCACAATCTCTCCCTCCTCCTAAAGGCTCTCTCATCCGCAGAGAGACGTGTGAAGCCCAACTGCATGGGTTCTACTTCACTGACAGGCGCGGATTCAGGAGGTACAGTGAGGCAAAAAAAGTATTTAGTCAGTGTCAGGAAAGACGGAGAACTCGTATTTCCATAAGAAGAAACACGGTGCGCAGGCACGTGCACGAACGGACGGCATGAACGATCGTGCGCACGCGCGACCGGGAGGCACGCATTCCGTTCTTGGCGCCAAAGGGGCTATTTAAACCGGACAGGGACATGAGATCAATGCCGTTTGGTCTACAACGTTCCTGAGATTCCTGTTACCTGTTTATCTGCTGAACCTGTTCTTTTGATCTACCAGCTTGACCCTGACACCGCTGCTATCTGCCTGCCCTGAACCTTGGCTTTCCCTGACGATCCTTCTGCCTGATCCTTGGTACCACGCTGCCCGCCTGCTGCCGACCCGGCCTGTGTCCGACCATCCTTCTGCCTGCTCCACGGTTTCTGATCTGCCTGCTGTCTGATCCGGTCTGCTCCTGGCCTTCTCATCCAGCATCACCTGCTTGGTCCAGCCATACGGGGCTATTGTCAGCTGTTCTCCGGAGTTCCTCCTCTGCTCCAGCTGGCTGCATCTCCAGCCCTGCCTGCGACCACCGCACCTGTGTTCCAGTCAAGCACTCGTGCCATTCTGCACTCTTGAGCCTCCTGTTCACTATATCAGGGGTTCCTGAGTCAGGATTGTGAAAGGCTGTCCTCGGCAGTTGCAGACTCCACCACCAGGTACGTGACAGTACCAAACGGACATGTCCAAGTCTGCGCCAGGACCCTCTCCCATGGATGAGCTTTGCCGACATCTTGCTGGTCTCACGCAGGCTGTTAAGGACCTTCAAGACGGCTACCACCACATGGAAGAACGTGTCCAGAAACTTTCTGCACCATCTTCACCCAACACCAGTCAGCCTGTTGCATCTGCCAGTCCAGCGGCTTCACCTATTGTGGTCATGCTGCCTCCAGGGCCCAGAGTTCCACCACCTGACAAGTTTGCCGGTGAACGCAGCAGATTCCGTTCCTTCCGCAACGCATGTGAACTGTATTTTGCGTTGCAACCCTGCACCTTCTCACTGGAAGCAACTAAGGTGGGATTTGTAATTTCTCTGTTGCAAGGGGAACCACAGTCCTGGGCTCACTGGCTTCTCAAACAAAAGGCAGCATCTCTGGGGGATCTGACATCCTTTTTTCAAGCCATGTCACAGCTATACGAAGACCGACACCAGTTTGCAACAGCTGAAGCAGCATTGCATGCCCTCCAGCAAGGGGCGCAGAGTGGCTGAGGACTATGTATCTGATTTCAGACGTTGGAGTTCCGATACCAACTGGAACGACACCGCACTATGTTACCAATTTCGCCTAGGCCTCTCCGAGCCCCTTAAAGATGAACTGGCATGAGTCGGAGTTCCCCAGACCTTAGACACTGATTAAGTTATCAAATCAGATCGCTCGACGTCTGAGGGAACGAAGGTCTGAACGTCAGGCGGGCCCATCTCGCCCCACTTGGATGTTGCCTAGAGGTCCTGTCTTCTCCACTCCAGCTGTGCCACCTCCGGCTGCTTCTCCACCTGACACCTCTGAACCCATGCAACTGGGCCTGCTCCATCCTTCCCTTACAGCTGAGGAATGCCAGCGACGTCGATTGAGCAACCTCTGCATGTACTGCGGTGCCCCAGGACATTATGTGAGAACATGCCCAGCAAAGCTGCGTAAGTGTCTGACCGTCACATCTGATCCTATGCCTGCCTGCTCCAACCACCCTGCTCAGATTTCTGTGCTTATCTCATTCCAGCTTCCAGACAAGAATATCCTGGTCCCCGCCATTATTGATTCTGGAGTCTGTAGCTGTTTCATAGACCTGTCCTTCGCCACCAAGCACCAGATTCTGCTGCAGCCTAAAGCCCGAGGAATGACTGTTCATCTAGCGGATGGGTCAACTATTAAATCGGGACTGGTCACCCATGAAACAGTACCACTGCCTGCCACCATCACCAGCACCCACCATGAACTCTTACGTCTTGACGCCATAGCATCCCCGTTGTGTCCAGTCATCCTGGGTATGCCTTGGCTACAGGCGCATAATCCGCTCATCAATTGGGCCAAAGGGGAGATCCAGTTCCAGTCGGCCTACTGTTCCCAGCATTGTCTGCAGGAAAACTCCAGTTCTGCCATTCTGCACTCTTGAGCCTCCTGTTCACCATATCAGGGGTTCCTGAGTCAGGATTGTAAGAGAGGCTGTCCTCGGCAGTTGCAGACTCCACCACCAGGTACGTGACAGTCCGCCACCAATTGTGCAAGTTCTCCCACTTAACCACTTGCCGACCGCAGTCTGACGGCGTCAGAGTGGTTCGTTATCGCAAACCGCCCTCATACGACGGCGGCTGCGATAACTAGTGCTGTGAGCCCGCGCGCCCCGCCGGAGGCGTGCGCGCTCACTGTGTGCGGGGGGGGGGGGGGGG
>BLSH010247089.1:199572-213567 GCA_018402905.1 Glandirana rugosa
AAAACATTTATAAAATAGTCTGTTCTGAGTGGAACCTGTCCTGTTAAACTGCTGTATGGTCTTGGCTACCGCACTGCAGTTCAGTTCTTTGCCATGAGGTGCCATGTTGAACTTCCAGTGACCGATATGAGAGAGTGAGAACGATAACACCAAATTTAACACACCTGCTCCCCATTCACATGAGACCTTGTAACACTAACAAGTCACATGACACCGGGGAGGAAAAATGGCTAATTGTGCCAAATTTGGACATTTTCACTTAGGGATGTACTCACTTTTGTTGCCAGCGGTGTAGACATTAATGGCTGTGTTGAGTTATTTTGAGGGGACAGAAAATTTACACTGTTATACAAGCTGTACACTCACTACTTTACATTGTAGCAAAGTGTAATTTCTTCAGCGTTGTCACATGAAAAGATATAATAAAATATTTACAAAAATGTGAGGGGTGTACTCACTTTTGTGAGATACTATATACCGTATCTCACAAAAGTGAGTACACCCCTTACATTGTTGTATAGATTTTATTATATCTTTTCATGTGACAACACTGAAGAAATGACACTTTGCTACAATGTAGTGAGTGTACAGCTTGTATAACAGTGTAAATTTGCTGTCCCCTCAAAATAACTCAACACACAGCCATTAATGTCTAAACCACTGGCAACAAAAGTGAGTACATCCCTTAGTGAAAATGTCCAAATTGGGCCCAATTAGCCATTTTCCCTACCCAGTGTCAAGTGACTCGTTAGTGTTACAAGGTCCCAGGTGTGAATGGGGAGCAGGTGTGTTAAATTTGGTGTTATCGCTCTCACTCTCTCATACTGGTCACTGGAAGCACCTCATGGCAAAGAACTCTCTGAAGATCTGAAAAAAAGAATTGTTGCTCTACATAAAGATGGCCTAGGCTATAATAAGATTGTCAAGATCCTGAAACTGAGCTGCAGCATGGTGGCTAAGACAATACAGCGGTTTAACAGGACAGGTTTCACTCAGAACAGGCCTCACCCTGGTCGACCAAAGAAGTTGAGTGCATGTGCTCAGCATCATATCCAGAGGTTGTCTTTGGGAAACAGAAGTATGAGTGCTGCCAGCATTGCTGCAGAGTTTGAAGGGATGTGGGGTCAGCCTGTCAGTGCTCAGACCATAGGCCACACACTGCATCAAATTGGTCTGCATGGCTGTCTTCCCAGAAGGAAGCCTCTTCTAAAGATGATGCACAAGAAAGCCTGCAAACAGTTTGCTGAGACAAGAAGACTAAGGACATGGATTACTGGAACCATATCCTGTGGTCTGATGAGACGAAGATAAACGTATTTTGTTCAGATGGTGTCAAGTGTGTGTGGCGACAACTAGGTGAGGAGTACAAAGACAAGTGTGTCTTGCCTACAGTCAAAGCATGGTAGTGGGAGTGTTATGGTCTGGGGCTGTATGAGTGCTGCAGGCACTGGGGAGCTACAGTTCATTGAGGGAACCATGTATGCCAAAATGTACTGTCACATACTGAAGCAGAGCATGATCCTCTTCCTTCAGAGACTGGGCTGCAGGGCCTTCCAACATAACGACCCCAAACACACCTAGAAGACAACCACTGCCTTGCTAAATAAGCGGAGGGTAAAGGTGATTGACTGGCCAAGCATGTCTCCAGACCTAAGCCCTATTGAGCATCTGTGGGGTATCCTCAAATGTAAGGTGGAGGAGCGCAAGGTCTCTAAAATCCAACAGCTTTGTGATGTCATCATGGAGGACTCCAGTGGCAACCTGTGAAGCTCTGGTGAACTCCAAGCCCAAAAGGGTTAAGGCAGTGCTGGAAAATAATTGTGGCAACACAAAATATTCACACATTGGGCCCAATTTGGACATTTTCACTTAGGGGTGTACTCACTTTTGTTGCCAGTGGTTTAGACATTAATGGCTGTGCGTGGAGTTATTTTGAGGGGACAGCAAATTTACGCTGTTATACAATCTCTACACTCACTACTTTACATTGTAGCAGTAGGGTGGATTTTACATTTGTGCAGTTTACAAGACGTGTTTGTAAGTGCGTTTTTAATAAAATTGTTTTAGTGAGTTTAACGGTGTGCACTTAGACCTTCCTTCTTTCTCTCTAGCCATGTTCCTGTGGTAATGATGTGGATGAGAACATTCTGCCTAGATCTGGATTGAGGGCCTGAAAAACCTGAGTACCGTGTAGAGGTTCATCATCATCATAGGATCACCTGCCTATCTTTATGTGCGTTTGACCCTCTAGTGAAACTGGGGTCAAACAACAAGGTGAGAGAGTGTGAGGGAGTGTGCTAGCTGGTGGAGGGAGAGCATGTGTTATGTGTTGCATGCGCACCCTGAGGATCTCTTGAGTGAATTATTCTTCTCCTGATATGCATCTATTTTTGAAGTATTTTATACGAGATGAACTTCTAGCTTTTTAGCCTTTCGTTGATTTTGGACTTGGCCAATTCATATTTCTTCAATTTTGCGCTGCATCTTATATGTATATGGTGAATTCTTTGGGGTTGTGGTTTCCCTGGTGCCTAGCTGCAATAATCCTTTACATACAATCTATAGGCTGTGCTGACTTATCTGTATAGTTGTACACAGCCATTAATGTCTCAACCGCTGGCAACAAAAGTGAGTACACACCTAGGTGAAAATGTCCAAATTGGGCCCAAAGTGTCAATATTTTGTGTGGCAACCATTATTTTCTAGCACTGCCTTAACACTCTTGGGCAAGGAGATCACCAGAGCTTCACAGGTTGCCACTGGAGTCCCCTTCCACTCCTCCATGATGACATCACAGAGCTGGTAGATGTTAGAGACCTTGCGCTTCTCCACCTTCCATTTGAGGATGTTCCACAGATGCTCAATAGGGTTTAGGTCTGGAGACATGCTTGGCCAGTCCATCACCCTTACCCTCAACTTCTTCAGCAAGGCAGTGATCGTCTTGGAGGTGTGTTTGGGGCCATTATGTTGGAATACTGCCCTGCGGCCCAGTCTCCAAAGGGATGGGATCATGCTCTGCTTCAGTATGGCATTCATGGTTCCCTCAATGAACTGTAGTTCCCCAGTGCCAGCAGCACTTATGCAGCTCCAGACCATGACACTCCCACCACCATGCTTGACTGTAGGCAAGACACACTTGTCTTTTTACTCCTCCCCTGGTTGCCGCCACACACTCTTGTCACCATCTGAACCAAATAAGCTTATCTTTGTCTCATCAGACCACAGGACTTGGTTCCAGTAATCCATGTCCTTAAGCCTCGTACACACAGTACAACGGTTGTACAACCAGCTTGTTGTACGATCATCTGACCATTAGTACACGTGATTAGAACAGCCGTCGTATAACGGTTGTACAACTGAAGTTGGATGAGCAGACTAGAAAACTGGTTGTACAACAAGCGGTTGTATGACCGTTGTACCGTGTGTACAGAGAAGTTGGTCCAACAAAGTTGTACGTGCCAAACAGGCATGCTCAGAAGTCAGGAACGCCCAGAAGTGTCTGTTCTGGGAAACCTACCTTCCTAATTCACAAATCACATTCACCCAAACTTCCTTGTTATACACTCGTAACACGTCACTACGTTAGGCTTGGTTGTACAATCGCTTAGTGCATGTCAGTACGCGAGTCAACATCCAACTTGGTCCAAAGTTGGACGTTTGGTAGTATAACCGTTGTACCGTGTGTACGGGGCTTTAGTCTGCTTGTCTTCAGCAAACTGTTTGCAGATTTTCTTGTGCATCATCTTTAGAAGAGGTTTCCTTCTGGGAAGACAGCCATGCAGACCAATTGAATGCAGTGTGCAGCGTATGGTCTGAGCACTGACAGGCTGATTCCCCACCCCTTCATCAATGCTGGCAGCACTCATTCATTATTTCCCAAAGACAACCTCTGGATATTCTACATGCAGGCCAACTAATTGGCTTACTAACGAACTGATAATGAAAATAGTTGACAACTATTTTTATTATCGATTATAATCGATTATGTCGATTAGTTGCTGCAGCCCTAGATAAATGTTCCAAAGGGAAAAGTAAGAAAAAAAAAGAGGTAAAGGTAAGGTATATCTGCATATCTTGTGGACTACTTCCCAAGAGTAATAAATAGTAAAAGTACACTTCCAAAAAGTACACTATTGGTTTTTAGTGAAAACTCCACTTTAAACAGCAAGTGTCACAAGATCAAATGTTGCCTTGGGAGTGTGTGTTATTGATAGCAAATGTCTGCAGTGTGTTTAAAAAAAAAACATATACACAAAAGCACAACTTTGTTGCAAACATTTACTAAAAGAATGGATATTTACAACAAACAGTATTCCCATCTGAAAACAAGACATCCATCCTATGTTCTCAAAACTACATTCTAGTAGTTTAATATTCCAGGCATTGTATAGTATCTAGGGGCAGGTTATATTGAATCATATATACATGCTAAACTTGAAGACTGACCATTAGGAAAAAACAAAACAAAAACAATGAAATGGTCAGACTTTCCTATGTTTGTAGGATTTTTGACGTACCTGTAAAATCCTTTCCTTGGAGTAAATGACAGGACATAACATCTTAGTCTTAGATCATTGGGTTCTGTGGCTTACTTTCAGGTGATTGGATACCCACAAGCAAAAGCTATAGGCTACCATACACAGAAGTTTTTTTATCTTAATGCATTAAGATAAAAAACCTTCTGCCATTACAACCCATTCAAGCCATAAGACAACATTATCCTTGTGTAACATTAAGAGGGGTTCCTTAAAGGATAAGGCCGCCAACTTTGAAGCATGTCTCCCAGATGTGACAGCCATGAGGAAAGCAACCTTTGAGTAAAGACAGTAGCATATCTGATAATCTGAAGAGAGAATTCTGAAGAACTGTAGGCTCTGGTAATGACTTGTCTAGTTCACCGGTCAATGTTGGAACAAGAAACATTATGTCCCTTATGGTAACCTACAGGAATGACAAAAAGTGAATCCAACTGAAAGCAGCCATAGCTGAGAGGAAAACTTGCACTGTGCATACCCCATCCAGACAGTGGAGAGAAATGTTTTAGAGTAGTACATAAGGAAGAAAGTAAAATGTCCTAGTTTAGGTGGAAGGAGGAAATGACCCTTGCAAAGATAGAAACCTTAAGCCATAAGACAACATTATCCTTGTGTAACATTAGGAGGAGTTTCTTGCAGGATAAGGCCGCAAACTCTGAAACACGCCTCCCAGATGTGACAGCCATGAGGAAAGCAACCTTGTGAGTAAAGACAGTAGGATATCTCTGATAAATCTGAAGAAAGAATTCTAAAGAAATGATAAAACCAAGTTGAAGTCCCATGGAGTCACCATACAGGGTGAATGATGTAAGCAACACTGTGCACAAAAAGATTTCATCAATAAATGAGAGACAAGCTGTCTTTGGAAAAGAACGGCAAGGGAAAGACAGAATACATCCCATGGAGTATCTTCTGGAATGAAATTTCCCAGCCTTGCACCACACAAACTAGGCCATGAGGCACCATGTGGACTTTGTGGGAAGTCAATTTGGTAGCATTCAGGACTGTATTGATGACCAAGTCTGAACCCTGTCCCTCAGGATTTGGGCTTCAACAGCTATGCCTTTAAGGCCAGTGACCGAGAAGCAGGACATTGGTCCCTGGCACAGAAGTCTTGGCTGATCTGGTAGGAGCTACAGAGAGTCTGCCAGGAGTTTGACAAGATCCAAGTACCGCATTCTCCTGGGCCAGTTTGGTGCAAAGAGGATCACTACCACTCTTTTCCCTCTTGTTCCTTCGCAGCAGACAAGGAAGAAGCTTCAGCTGGGAAAAGTGTAGATCAGGTTGAACTGATCCATTGATCTTCTTGAGTTCCATAATGTTGATCAGAAGCCAGGCTTCTGCTGTCGATTACACTGAGAGGGTCTCCAGAACAATGCTCTTGCCTGACCGGCTGGCATCTGTTGTGAGGACCTTCCAAAACATCGGGAGAAAAGACTTCATCAATTTCAATGCCAGACTGGAAACACACCATGCTGGGGCAAGACTTGTTCTGTTAGTGGGCAAATTGGAATGGAGTCTACTTGTCCCATACAGCCAAAATGTTGACTTCCAATGGTCTGGAGTTATTCCCCCTACGCCTATGATCCGCCATTGAATTGAGGAAAAACACCCCATTGGGGTACACAAGATCTGTACTGTAGAGCTGAAAGCGGATATGGCTTGTGTGACCAGCCATTGTTGACAGAGGAATCCCAGAGCATCCAAGGATATCTGTGTTGTGTAGCTAGGAGGAATCAGAGACAAGGAGAACCTTCATGTACCAACCAAAGGCTAAAAAGGCACGAGTTTGTGAAATAAGTTCTGGTGGGAACTAGACTATGCAGGTACAGAAACATCCCCATGTCCACACAGAAACGGCTGTGACCGAAAAAGAAGCAACCCAGCACCACATGTGGACACTGGGGGCAGTAACTCCTGTGGTGCCAACTTAGACTGGGGGCAGCCCTCCTGGGCAATGGTTGCAATTCCCAGCACAGGCTGTAGCCAAAGGAAGGTGCAGCCCTGTCACCCGAAATTAAACCATAGGGGACTGGGGCAGCACCCCGGGCTACCTTGAAAGAGATATAACCCCTATTAGCCCCGAGTCTTGCGGTCCCTGCAGTCAGTAAGGGCAAGTTTCCTCCAGCTTTATGCCTTCCAGTGGACATACCTCGCAAGGGGGTTTTCAGAGACTGGGTAATGCCAGGTGACAACGCCATGGCCCTGGACCAGTATAGCATTCTGTGGCTAACTCATCAGTTGAATAACGTCTCAGTTTTCACCACTGCAGGATTTAGTGCCAAAGAAGAAAAGTTTCTGCATCTTCTTCCTAGTAGTGTCTGGGTAAAGTACTGAGGAGCAGTCAACCAATCCAGAAAGCTGCTAAATGGAAGCCACAGTTGTAATGGGCAGCTCCAGGCTTGATTGAAGCATAAAGGTTAGTAAAAACTAAAATAAGGTTTGCCTCCCTCAGTGCAGAAAGAGATGTCAATGCACCAAAGGACACAAAAAAAACAGAGACTTGCTGGGGATGGGATATGCTAGGGCTGTCTTTACACCTGAGGGTAGCTGTATAATCCAATGCTCCAAGACTAGGATTCTGTGCCCTGTAATGTACGAATAAGAAACATTTTTGTTATTATTCTGCTTTTGGCATGTCTCATTGCCTACATCCAGTTAAGGCAGCCATCCATTTAAGAGGAGCTTTTAAATCACCAAATTTAGTTCTTCGCAATATTAATGACTGTACAAGATGGCCCCTCGAACTGAAGCTTCTATTCTTAATGATTAATCTAAGGAGACTGCATTATTGGTTTTCCTTACTACTGGCTTCACTATAGGCACATTAATATCACCTGCCATAGGCACAGCTATAGAAGACAGGGACCAACAGCAAAGCATTCAAAGCTCCAGCGTAAAGGCATTATTACTGAAACATCTGCCATTCTGAACCTATACCTAATACTGCAGGGTAGTACAGCAATGTGGCACAAGTTCCATGTCTATGTATACATTATTGTATTCATCCAAATGTTAATACTATTCCTTTTTGTACATAAAATCAGACCTCTTCAGCACACTTTCTCCATCTATACTGGGTCCACTATGCTCCTGGGCCCAATGCTGCAGCATGGACTGCAATAGATATGCTCTTTGCCACTGTCAAAACACCTTCAACTTATGTTCTCTGGATTTTAATTGGAATAATTGGTCCAATAAAAAAAACCCAAAAATTAAAAAAATGAATGAAAAAAACAAACAAAAAAAAAACCGCCAATGTGAAAAATTTCCTAAATATATTTAAGATTATATACACAATCATGTCAAAAATGTATTTTCCACTTTCATTGAAAGTTTAAAATAAGGTCAGCTGGATGACAGGATTACACCTGTTCAGATATGTGTAAATTTGTTACTTTTCAAAGTAAAATATTTTAAAACTAAATGTATAGTCTTAAACAAATTGACTGACTTTCAAAGTATCATAGCTGTTACAGCTCAATACTTTCCATAGAAATTTTTAACATTAAAAAAGTATTAATGCTTTATCCTTTATAGTTGTGGTAGGATGCTGAAACATACAAAATCTATATGTCCAAGGATAATCAAGTTAGAGTGAAATGTATTACCATACTGTCCTTCCTCCCTAGCTGCCCCATTATGTTCACTCCTAATACTGATGATTAAGATAGCAGTAAGGGGGGAAAAAGGACATCTAGTTTTCCAAGCTTTGCTTCCAAAACATAGTGAATATTCAGCAGTGATTTGGAGATAAAGTCCATGGATCCTTGACCATGCATTCAAGCAGTAGCAAATAATCCATCACCTGGAATGTCCAAATCTTTTACAAAGCATCTTCACTTTTTTTTTCAGTTTGAACAGCATTGGATATATCTGTACAACTGTCTTTACCTTCTTCTGCTTTCTCATCATTTGATCCAGTCTGTATACAGACATTAACTGTCCCCTTTTGCAATATCTCAGTGGCCTCATGTTCCAACACCTCAGACGGTGTTAAGGGATCCAAATGTAGACTACTAGGTTCACTGACATCTGAACTTACAGAGTCTGCCGCATCCTTTCTTAAAAACTTTTCAAAGCCAATACTATTATCATCAGGGTTTAAATCTTTTTGATCTTCAGCTTCCATAGGTGAAGACATTACTTCATAAACATCTGTAATGGCTGCTTCATTATCAGAAGGCTCATCAATCTCTGGTATAGGGTCTTTACAAGGGCCCTTCTCTTCAGTGAGGACAATGTTATCGTTATTGTCTGTCTCCATCTGCTGAGCTGCTTCCCCTGGATCTGGAGAACAGCTTTCTGAACTCTCAGTGGTCACATCTACATGCTCAAGATTAGTCATTTCACTGCTAGCTAAAATTGTGCTTCTTTGGCCTTGGGAGGTCCTACAATTTCCTTCACTTTCACTTTCGGTTGCCTCAGTCGTGACCTTGTTCTCTACGCTAAAAAAAAACAAAAAAAACAACATGAAATCAGTAACTAAAGGCAAAGACATCAACCCAAGATACAGTTAATACTAGCAATTTAATCACTCCCTATTCATGAGCAGCATTTCTTTTAATAGCACTGACAAAAATTGGTCACAAATTCTATTTATATCAATTAATAAGCTATGAACACCATATACAAACTTAGAATGAAACATTTCTGTAAAAAAAAGTGTCACATACAAAACGAAAGCGTATCTAAAGACCATATTATTTTTCCTGCGGCAGGCATTGGTTAGAACTCCTGTTCGATTTTTTAGCCATGTGCCATTAGGGAAGATTTTCGCACTCTTCCTGTTCTTGAGGCACAACATTCAGAGAACATACATTAACCACTTCAGCCCTGGAAGGTTTACCCCCCTTCATGGCCAGGCCATTTTTTGCAATATGGCACTGTGTTACTTTAACTGACAATTGTGCGGTCGTGTGACACTGTACACAAATAAACTTGATGTCCTTTTTTCCCCCATAGAGCTTTATTTTGGTGGTATTAGATCACCTCTGTGGTTTTTATTTTTTGTGCTATAAGCAAAAAAAAAAAGACTGTCAATTTTGAAAAAAAAAAAAAAAACAATAATATTTTTTACTTTATGCTATTGTTATAAAACGTGTCCAATAAAAATGTTAAAAAATTCCCATTTCTTCACCAATATGTATTCTGCTACATATTTTTGGTAAAAAAAAAAAATCCCAATAAGCATATATTGATTGGTTTGCGCAAAAGTTACTGCGTCTACAAACTAGAGGATGTTTTTATTTTTCTAGTAATGGCGGCGATCAGTGATTTTTACTGGGACATTGCAGTGGACAAATCGGACACCTCACTGACACGAGACTCTTTTGGGGGACCAGTAATAATAATAATAATGTGATCAGTGCTAAAAAAAAAAAATGCACTGACACTGTACAAATGACACTGGTGAACATGCGGTGACTGGAGGAAGACAGAGATCTGTGTTTTTGCTTAGCAGAAACACAAGATCTCCATCTTCCTCTCCAATTGAACAGTGGTCTGCCTTGTTTACATAGGCAGCACACGTTCTGCCTCTTCAGAGAACGACTGCGGGTCCTGTCGGACATCGCGTCCGTCGGATCCGCCGATTGGCTCCAGCTCTGTCCAATCACAGTGGAAGTGGGTCGCCGGCGGCATGCACATGTGCCCCAGACCCACTGCACGAAATCACATACCTGTACGTGATTTTGTGCAGAAGGGCTGCCTAGCCTCAGTATATCTGCGCGGGGCGGTCCCTAAGAGGTTAGGATTCTAAGCAGAATAACCCAGTTCTATAACAAAACTTTGGTAAGTCATTTTTTGTATTGGAAAATATCACACAATACCCTGCACTCACTCTTTTAGTTTGACAAACGGTTAATTTACCAGTGCAAGTTATACAGTACTTGCTCTTCACATAGTTATCAGGTTGAAAAAAAGACTAATGACCTATCAAGTTCAGCCTTCATTTAACTCCTGCTGCTTTTTTTCTGTTGTAATTATGATTTAAAAAGTGTAAACACAGTTGATTGATAATAAATGGCTTCAGCCAAACACTAACCATGCGTGAAAGAAATGTTTTTGTGTTCTCATTCATATTCTCTGAAAAATGGCCAAGAAATCATAAATTCTGCCAGGGTATGTAAACTTATGAGCACAACTGTATTATTCTTGTACAATTTTCATTTAATTTCGCCAAAGCCATATAATATGAGATAACTTAAATGGCAATGAAGGGAGCGCTTTTTATTATGGACGACTTCAACATGCCTGACAACAACTGGAATTCTCAAACTGCTATTACAAGCAGGAGTAATGGCGGCAATGAATGGAGTTTCTCTAAAACCGTAAAAAGCCCAATCCGAGGTGATCATTTTCTGGACCTAGTACTGACACATGGGGATCAATTGGCTGATGTTGAGGTGGGAGAAAAATTGGGTTCTAGTTATCACCAATGTCTTTGGATTGATATTAAAACAAGAACTGCAAAATCATATACAAAAACAAATGTTTTAGCTTTCAAAAGAACAAATTTTGCTAAAATGGGGAAATTCTAAAAAATGAATTGAAAGGTTGGAGTAAAACCTAATCAGTGGACACTGTTAATATAAGCTAACACAGAAATACCATTAACTTGTCAGTTTTATACTCCAAGCTTAAAAAAAATTTCCCCCCCAATGACCTGTCTGCAGTGTATGATCTGCTTCAAGGCATTTGAATCAGCTCCTTGGTGTCCAATATTCAGAGTGTGTGCATCTATCCATCAGTATTCTGTCCCTAGCAAATAAGAATTAAAGCAGATCTAAACTCTCCCAATCAACACTAATTATTTTAACCCTTATGCTGCTAGCATAAATAATATATAGGAAGGTATATTATATTTACTTGTTTTAAAACATGTTTTGTTTTGCTTTTTTACTTTTCTTCAGTTGTTTCCTTGTATTTGGGCTAGGGCAAAATTTTGTCATACATCCCATGAGTCTTCAAGAGGAGAAGAGGGGCTTTCTCAGATAAACACATCTCCTGCCTGCATGCCTGAGCTAAGGGCAGATGGATTCAAGGAAGAAAATGCTACATGAAACATATGCCCTTAGGACAACCAAAGCTAGGAATGCTAGGGGGTATTTTTCAAAGTGATTTCTCAACAAAATAAAACATGCAGACTCAGATGGATGGGTGAGTTTGCTCTGAATATTAAAAAGGAGTCGCCACTTACTAGAGATATAGCAATATTGGTGGACGCTACTCTCAAACTGGACTGCAAGAACTTACCAGCCTGCCCATCCATAGTGTGCCTGCTCTTCAATCTGCAGTCTTAACTCTACACTGAGTGGCTGCTACTGCCTCTGACCTGGGCAGCATTATGTTTATGTCTAACTCTAGTTGTGATGCTTCTAGGTACAAAAATGTAACCAAGCAAGCCTTTTATCTTTTATGTTACCAATGTGCATCAATCTGAATGTAAATCTAATGTTAAAATGTAATAGCTGTCTGTGCATGAAATTACAGTATCTTTTGAATTCCTTTACGGAATGCAATACAAGTTTTGAAAAAGAAAAAAAAAAAAAAATTAAATATCGCTTTCAGTTTGTGGTACTCAGATATAGTTTAGGTCCGCTTTAAACCCTGATGCCCAGTATCCAGATCAAGTGCATTAATCATTCAGTGTTCTGTCCCCATCATATTTGATAAGCTCTCAATGCCCATTTCTCAGGCCATGTGTTTTATCTCCAGTCACCAGGCATGTACATTAACCCCTCAGTACTCAGCTTATATAGATTTTGCTTTGAGCTATCCCTCTCTAGAGTATATTGCCCCTTAAAATACCACTTTAGCACTGTCTGTTATATCCCCAACCTTTCCTGTACTGGAACAAGCACACTTTTGCTAGTAAATGTAATTTAGAAGCCCATCTCTTTCTCTTTGTTTTAGATAGAGTAGTGATGGGATAGAACTTTTGTCAGGATTTTACTCGTGTTTGCCCCCACTGTGGAACTTTTCATTCATTACAAGCTCAAGTGACAGTGGTCACTGATCTATGCATACGTAGGTTCATTGTCCCTTAGCACCCATCCAGCATTCACCCATGAACTGACTCCAGTACAGGGATTTCCGAAAGCCTGCTGCTATTTATTGCACTTTGTGCTGTTTTAGTTCATAAACTTGCTGAAGTATAAACCACCAGCTTGGCAAAACAAGGTGCAGTTATATAACACACAAAATGCACAAGGATTACAATTCAATACTGGTAATTATTGCCGCCAAACAAGTGGAAGCTGATTGTAATTTGCTTGGTGGACATAGTTATCACAAAGTGTCAAAATTCTTACAAGCATCACATGCATATTGTAGCACAGCAGTGCTATGTGACAGGTGAAAGACAAAGATCACCATTAAAGCAATAAGTAGGACTATCATGGATAAAAAGCACCACAATTTAATTACTGCAACATTAAAGGAATCCCCAAACGCAAAAAGAATACTGTACATATTTCAACAACCATGCTTGCTATTAAAAGGGTTAGCTCACCTTTTCTAAAAAACTGCCTATATAGGTTAGGGGCGCCTGTAGAAAAAAAAACACACTGAGCAGCTTGGACTGATGTTAGATAATACCCTTGCTATAGGTGCACTCCAGCCATTTTCAAACAGGGTTCAGTGGAACCCGAGGGTTCCTCCAGAGGTTGCTAGGGGTTCCTTGAGCTTGATCCGTGAGCTTTGATTGACCACCCATCTGCTGGTGCCTTCTTAGTTCCAGGGCCAACAGCATGTGAGAAAATTAACAGCATGACACCACATTATCTTTTTAGCTGTCTGTAATGGTGGCATTCTGACCACCACTGTAAGCACTGTAAGGTTTGAGTTCTTCCTACTGACTATGAAGGTAAGTGACATTTTTCTCATAGACCCCCAATTCATTTTGCAATTAATTTACTTAAGAAAGGGTTCCTCAAGACCTGAAAATGAGCTCGCTCCTGTGATGGTGTGGGTGAACAGATACGATTAGGAGTGTCTTAGCAATGTCCTAGTAACAAGGTAGTACAGGGGGATGCCATGTCTGGGAGATTTTTGGCCAGACTTCAGGAAGTATGTAAATGGCCTACACCTTATAGCAACGGCATTATCCAACTTTGGTCAAAGCACAGTTTGTTATCTACAGCCACCACTTATCTGCATAGACAGTTTTTTTTTCAGTAAAGGTGAACTAATCCTTTAACCACTTGCCGACTGCCAACCGCAGGTCGATGGCGACAAGGTGGCTCGATGCAGTGCCTAGGGGGACGGTGGGGTAGATGTTCATGATGCATCTTTCAATGTGCCTTGTAGTTCTACTTTCTTGTATTGGATTGTATTTTTAACCACCTGCCGACCGCCAACCGCAGGTTGACGCGGCGACAAGGTGGCTCGATAGCTGCGAGACCGTGCACTGTGAGTGCGCGCCGCCGGAGGCGCGCTCGCACGCTCACTGTGTCCG
>BLSH010247089.1:213667-225410 GCA_018402905.1 Glandirana rugosa
ACGCCAACCGTCAGCCGTTCACCAATTTAGCACTGTAAGGTTTGAGTTCTTCCTACTGACTATGAAGGTAAGTGACATTTTTCTCATAGACCCCCAATTCATTTTGCAATTAATTTACTTAAGAAAGGGTTCCTCAAGACCTGAAAATGAGCTCGCTCCTGTGATGGTGTGGGTGAACAGATACGATTAGGAGTGTCTTAGCAATGTCCTAGTAACAAGGTAGTACAGGGGGATGCCATGTCTGGGAGATTTTTGGCCAGACTTCAGGAAGTATGTAAATGGCCTACACCTTATAGCAACGGCATTATCCAACTTTGGTCAAAGCACAGTTTGTTATCTACAGCCACCACTTATCTGCATAGACAGTTTTTTTTTCAGTAAAGGTGAACTAATCCTTTAACCACTTGCCGACTGCCAACCGCAGGTCGATGGCGACAAGGTGGCTCGATGCAGTGCCCAGGGGGACGGTGGGGTAGATGTTCATGATGCATCTTTCAATGTGCCTTGTAGTTCTACTTTCTTGTATTGGATTGTGTTTTTAACCACCTGCCGACCGCCAACCGCAGGTTGACGCGGCGACAAGGTGGCTCGATATCGCAAGCTGTGAGACCGTGCACTGTGAGTGCGCGCCGCCGGAGGCGAGCTCGCACGCTCACTGTGTCCGCCCCCCCCGCAGTGAAAGAACGGAGATCCGTGCATGTAAACACGGATCTCCGTTCTGTGAGAGGGGGAAGGGCTGTGATCACAGCCTTCCTCTACATGGAAGCCGTGATCACTCCCCTTCCCCTGCCAGTCAAACACCAATACAGTTAGAACACGCCCAAGGAACACAGTTAACCCTTAGAGTGCCCCCCCCAGGTGAACCCCTTCACTGCCAATGGCATTTACACAGTAATCAATGCATTTTTATAGCACTGATCGCTGTATAAATGCCAATGGTCCCAAGAAAGTGTCAAAATGGTCCGACATGTCCGCCGCAATATCGCAGTACCGCTAAAAATCACAGATCGCCGCCATTACTAGTAAAATAAATAAATAAATAAATAAATAAAACCCCCAGAAATGAATTCTCATCATCCGTAAACGCGGCAACTTTTGCGCAAACCAATCAATAAACGCCGATTGCGATTTTTCTTATCACAAATATGAGGAAGAATATAAATCGGCCAAAACCATTGAAAAAAAATGTTTTTGTTTTTTTTTGGATTTGTATTTTAGCAAAAAGTAAGAAATGTGGGGTTTTTTTTGCAAAATTGTCGCTCTTCTTTTGTTTATAGCGGCAATCAGAAATGACGCAGTGGTGATCAAATACCACCAAAAGAAAGCTCTATTTGTGGGAAAAAAAGGACACAAATTCCGTTTGGGTACAACGTCGCACGACCGCGCAATTTTCAGTTAAAGCGACGCAGTGCCGAATCGCAAAAAGTGCTCTGGTCCTAAAGTGGGAAATCCTTCCGGGGCTGAAGTGGTTAAATATAACTGCAATAGTAAATAAACAGATTCATACGCAGAGTACATTTAAGTAGATCCAAACACAACCACTAGAATGTCATATAGTCTTTCACATAACAATGTAATTTCAAAAGTTGTTTTCCATTTATTTAAATCTACGGCTTTTATTAAAATAAAACCTGTTGATTAAATATTACTTTGGAACATCTGGTGAAAAAGATACTCAAGGCTTCAACAAACTAAATGTCATCCAGTTATGGTTTAGATCTACTATAAATTATTGAGCAGACATTTGGATTTTGAACTTAAAGATATCATAACAAATTACCTTTCAACTGTTACTGCATAATTGTCTGAGTCAGTGTTTTCTTCCTGCAAATATGAAAACCTTAGTTAAAAAATGCTAATTTTCATAATTGTAGACCTGTGAAGAAAGCAATACATTTCCGTATACATTAGAACTACTTTAAGGAGGCCAGATACTAAAATAAAAAGACCTTTAAAATCACACTGAATATAAAGTTTACAAGTTAATCATTTTGGTTCACATTCTAGTTAAAAGATTCAAAAGATGTACCTTTTCATCACTGACATTACCAGTATAATAGTTTCTCACAATTCATTAATCAATGCAGTTGGCATTCATAGCATGCACAAATGGTCAGACCCACAGAACATCAACATTCCAGGCAGAAAATAATGCAGAACACTGCAGTTATTGATGTATTTATCTAAAGTACTTGCGATATCAGTACCAAACCCATGTTTTACTAATTGAACAGTAAATCATCATTTTAAACGTTTAAACCAAATAAGAAAATGTTAATATTGGCACATGGTAACCCTGCTTTCATTTACACTGCCTATGCACTCTTCCATTTATTTGTTCATTACTATGCTGCTGTCCTGTGATCTTTTTTGCAGTTATTTTCAGTAAATCATCCCCTTTCTATGTTGCCCTTCCCCCATTCCTAATATTAAGTCCTAACTATTCTTCCTGCAAGACACATATTGAGGTTAGGAATTAAATATTCCTTTCCACCTTGAAACAAACATCTACCACATCATATTGTTTGCTTAAACCTTTTTTATGCAATAACAAAGAATTTGGTGAGTTCAGCCATCTGATAAAGATTGTCTGCAGCTATTGTCTCTGCTTTTTTCCAGGCCAGGCATATAGGACTCAGAAAGGGATAACTCACCATTACAACTGGAGTCAGAAAAATTAAAATATACCTATAACCAAAATAAAATAAATCTTCCATGTAATCATCCCATATAAATTCATAATTAAACATAGCTAAATTTAGGCCTGCAGTGAATCAACTAAATCATTATCACAATTAGCAGCCACACAGGGACAGTTGCTATGAACATTGAGGAAGGTTCTCTGCATTATCACTGCTTAATACCCTCCCAAGCTCTTTCAAGTGGCCACATAGTTTAACAAGGTGACGAGAATAAAAATCCAGCACCAGGACGTCTTGGCATCATAACTTGATATCTTTAGTTAATCCATCAAAACATAAAAAGGAATCAATTCCTAAAAATTGACACGTTTCATCCTCCTACATAGGCCTTAGTCATCCTTATGACTAAGGCCTACGTAGGAGGCTGAAACTAGTCAATTTTTAGAAAAAGATTATTTTGTACGGTCTGATGGATCAAATCAATTTTTAATGGCAAGACGTCCTGGCGCTGGATTTTTACTCTCTTCACTCTCTTTTACGCTCTTCACTGGATTTCGTATGTTTAGTACTGTGTGAGCCCGGACACAGATGTTTTGATCTCATACTGTCTATGCTTATGGGATTTTGGGGTTGTAGCACTTCCTTTGTTACTCTAGAGTTTAACAGGGTGCCCTACAAAGAAGTGAAGAGTGCATGTCGCAAGCACATCAGTTCTTATTAACTTCTGCAGTAGTAATCTTCTTGTGCCACGAGGGTTAATATGGGAATCTGCACCTATGACAGGCCCTTGTCAAAAGTATACAGGGCCAGAGGAAGTAAGATTTTGACCAAACACAGCAGCCATCAGCACATGGGACACCATTCATGGTACTGTTTAAAAAAAAAAAAAAAAAAATCACAAAACTTCAGCTTGAGGACTAGAAGCAAGTTTTTACATTGACATTTATTTTCACAACTTGGTGCCTGATCACTGACAGGTGGATTTGCTGGTGAACACATTCCATACTGCACCATTAGTTAATAACGACAGTAGAGTCAACAGGTGTGCTTTGTAAACAAATCCATGTGATCATTACAACTGGCTATCAGAATGATGATATGGTCAAAGTGATTACAGATCATTATTGGGATACCATTGCTGCTAAGGTCTTGGCACTGAATGCAGACACCGATTTAGCTCCATAATAGAAGAAAATTCATGGAGAAATGGGTATTATGCTGAGGATTATAGAATCTATAGAATGTAAGCAGGATCCAGTTAAAGTAGTCTCTGCTGTCAGCTGTGTTCCCAATAGAGATGATTCCTTTCAAGATGTAGGTGGGAATCTCAACTCACCGATGCAAAGTCAATAGAAACCTTCTAACAATAGTATTGTCTGCAGATGGGTTGCAAATCTGATGTCGATTAGCTAATACACACAAATTGCTTGCCTTGGGAAACAGCTCCAAATTATATTTACCCCAGGTTTTAATAATGAAGTATTGAATTTTACACAACAACTCTGTTAATGTGTAAAATGACCTATATGCAATGACAATGCTTTGCATTGATTCCATTTCAGCAAATAATGGTGAAACATGTTTAGAAAGAAACATAATTTCAAACAGAGCACCTGTAAAGACATTTTCAAATGCAGCATTACAATCATAAGCTAGTGGTTGCAGATAACCATGTTTTCTTATCATATGTCCAGAAAAACAGCAATTCATGTAATTAAAACTTTTTTTTTTGTTTTGTAAAACAAGATAATAGACCTTAAAGAAACACTGTAAAGACAGAAATACAAGAGCTGTCATTTTTGTCTCGTTTTAAAAAATGTGCAAGGTTAAGGGTTGTCATCATGTTCTGTTCTTCACTAACCTGGATTACACACCCAGCCAGTCCAGTCTGTAAAATGATGAACTCCTGTCCTGCATATCTGATCACTAGGTAGTGAAGCAACCATTAAGATGACAGCAATGGAGCATGCAACCAACTGTGCCAGCAACAGGCATACAACACACAAAAGGTGCAAAATAAATTTTCTTCCTTTTTTCATTGGCAGCAGGAAAAAGTACTATTCAAACATGTTTCGCACTAGGCTCAGCAATTTCTCAAAACAGAACAAGAAAGCACAGTGCATAGCGCAATATAAATAAATAATACAAAAATATATATATATATTATTTTACATCTCAGCATGCAATATTCCTGTTGCTGGTAAAACTGACTACAACGGTGGAGAGTAGCCAAGCCAGTGCCTAAGATGTGTGGTGTATGGGGCCTGATCTTGCCTGGTGCAGCATGTGATATATTTGACATGGAACATGCAAATAGCAGCCTGTATTTCTATGCTTACGATTAATTTATGATGCAAGAAGTGTGCTTTAAAGGATAAGCTCACCTTACACCCGTTCCAGCTCCTGCACACCTTTCCCTCCCATTTCTCTTTCCCTGTGACAGCAGGAGGGTGATCCTCTTTACTGAGCCGCTGTCACATTTAAAAATGGTGCAGCTGTGCACAGCCCTTTCATTCATTCACAGCAATCTGTAAATGTCACTGCCAGACAGACTTGTATTTCTCAATAGACTACAAGCATGCTGATCAGGACGCTTGAAGTCCATTCACTCTTCCTCCAGTTTTTTAACTCAAAACCTGTGCAGAGTGATAGGCAGAAAGCTGAGGGGAGAGTTCACAGGAGCCTGCTATTGCACCCCCCCCCCCCCCCCTGGATCCACTGATTGTAGGAGAAATAATTTGCATGTTCCTGCGGAACAAATCATAAATGCACATTTTCTTCCTGCAAAAATATGTCCATTTATTATGTTTTCCTAAAAGGTGTACTTAGCCTTTAACCAACTACTGCCGTACATACAGTATCTCACAAAAGTGAGTACACCCCTCGCATTTTTGTAAATATTTTATTATATCTTTTCATGCGACAACACTGAAGAAATTACACTTTAATGTAAAGTAGTGGGTGTACAGCTTGTGTAACAGTGTAAATTTGCTGTCCCCTCAAAATAACTCAACACAGCCATTAATGTCTAAACCGCTGGTAACAAAAGTGAGTACACCCCTAACTGAAAATGTCCAAATTGGGCCCACAGTGTCAATATTGTGTGTGGCCACCATTATTTTCCAGCACTGCCTTAACCCTCTTGGGCATGGAGTTCACCAGAGCTTCACAGGTTGCCACTGGAGTCCTCTTCCGCTCCTCCATGACGACATCACGGAGCTGGTAGATGTTAGAGACCTTGCGCTCCTCCACCTTCCATTTGAGGATGCCCCACAGATGCTCAATAGGGTTTAGGTCTGGAGACATGTTTGGCCAGTCCATCACCTTTACCCTCAGGTTCTTTAGCAAGGCAGTGGTTGTCTTGGAGGTGTTTTTGGGGTCATTATCATTTTGGAATACTGCCCTGTAGCCCAGTCTCCGAAGGGAGGGGATCATGCTCTGCTTCAGTATGTCACAGTACATATTGGCATTCATGGTTCCCTCAATGAACTGTAGCTCCCCGGTGCCAGCAGCACTCATGCAGCCGCAGACCATGACACTCCCACCACCATGCTTGACTGTAGTCAAGACATACTTGTTTTTGTACTCCTCACTTGGCTGCCACCACACACGCTTGACACCATCTGAACCAAATACGTTTATCTGGGTCTTATCAGACCATAGGACATGGCTCCAGTAATCCATGTCCTTAATCTGCTTGTCTTCAGCAAACTGTTTGTGGGCTTTCTTGTGCATCATCTTTAGAAAAGGCTTCCTTCTGGGACGACAGCCATGCAGACCAATTTGATGCAGTGTGTGGCGTAGAGTCTGAGCACTGACAGGCTGACCCCACCTCTTCAACCTCTACAGCAATGCTGGCAGCACTCATACATCTATTTCCCAAAGACAACCTTTGGATATGACGCTGGCCACGTGCACTCAACCTCTTTGGTTGCCCATGGTGAGGCCTGTTCTGAGTGGAACCTGTCCTGTTAAACCACTGTATGGTCTTGGCCACCATGATGCAACTCAGTTTCAGGGCCTTGGAAATCTTCTTATAGCCTAGGCTATCTTTATGTAGAGTAAAAATTCTTTTTTTCAGATCCTCAGAGTTCTTTGCTATGAGGTGCCATGTTGAACATCCAGTGACCCATATGAGAGAGTGAGAGCGATAGCACCAAATTTAACACACCTGCTCCCCATTCACACCTGAGATCTTGTAACGCTACTGAGTCACATGAAACGGGGGAGGGGGTTTACTCAATTTTGTTGCCAGCGGTTTAGACATTAATTGCTGTGTGTTGAGTTATTTTGAGCAAATTTACACTGTTATACAAGCTGTACACTCACTACTTTACATCGTAGCAAAGTCATTTCTTCAGTGTTGTCACATGAAAAGATATAATAATATATTTACAAAAATGTGAGGGTTGTACTCACTTTTGTGAGATACTGTATATATATTTATATACGGCCTTGTATAGAGATCTTTATTCCGGGATCATGGTTTCAGCTACAACCATGATCCTGGTATCATTCTTTTCAGCAGGTGAGTCTCTATTTTGTAACAGTGACGTGAGTGGCTATACAGCTGTTCACTTTTACAGGCGACGGAAGGTACCCCCCCCTTCTCTGCCACCTTTGGGGAGCCCAAGACCAATGTGACTGGCTGCATCGGGTGCACTAGTCAGAGTGAGGGAAACTTACATTATTTCTCCCTCGTTGAGATGTCAGAAACCAGAAGCGACATGGATTTTGTTAATTCCAGTCTTGGTTTATTTACAAGCAGGTACCGGCCTGTAAAGCAGCCCATCAAACCGAACTTGGTTTCTCCCAGATCTCTCCATAAAGAGGACATGTCATGGTCAATGCTATCACAATGGATGTTGTTCATCCCGTGTGATAGCAATATAGTTAAAGAGGACATAAACCCTAATGGGTTTTACTTTCTTTTTATTACCCTGCAATGTAAAAACATAATGGGCTAGTATGCATCACATATTAGCCTATTTTGTGGCACTTACCTGCATTGAAAGCACAAAATGTCCCGGCTCCAGGTTGCGTCCATCCTCTGCCCCCCCCCCTTCCTTCTGGGGCCACGGACTCCGGCTCTGTGACTGGCCGGAGTCGCGTGATGTCACCAATCGCGGCACGATCTCAGTGAAGAAACGGCACGGAGGCCATTTATTCACTGTGCATGTGCCCGATGACGTGGACACATCACAGTACACTGTATATCTCCTAAACTGTGCAGGTTTAGGAGATATGCAGGGAACCTACAGGTAAGCCTTATTATAGGCTTTCCTGTAGGTTAAAGTGGTTGTCAAAGGTTGACAACCACTTTAATAAAAGAAAAAAAAAAAATTAAAGGTACAGTGTAAAAAACAAAATACATTTTTTTTATAATAATAAAATTGATTTATTTATAATAATAAAAATCAAGCGTCCCCATCCGCCTGCAAGAATGTGAACGCTCTTGTCGGTTCTGCACACATATGTAAATGCAATTGCACCACACGTGAGGTATCGCCAGGGTTGCCAACCATCAGTAAATTTATGGAAAGTTTATAAAAATCTGTGATGTCTGTAAATATCAGGGGCTGATAATTTGTCATGCTGTGTTGACTCTTTGTGCAATCATTTGTCATGCTGTGTTGACTTTTTAAGTGTAAACTAGGCAAATTACTTGTTATGGGTATTGTCAGTGTTTGCATATTGCGTTTATACTTTTTAAATATTGGTAATCTTCGTTTTCAATAGGAGTTCTGCTATTTGTCAGGTTGTCAGTAAAATATGTGCTCTATCAGTAAATTGTCCATGTTTTGCCAGTAAAAAATTCTGTGGGAGGTTGGCAACAGTGGGTATTGCCATGAACGTCAAAGTGAGAGCAACAATTCTAGCACCACACCTCCTGTGTAACTTTAAACTGTTAACCTGTAAAGGCTTTTTAAAATGCTGCCTATAAATAATTCAACTTACTGTAGTTTGTCACCATTGTACAAGTGTACACAATTTTAAAGCAGGACATGTTTGGGATCTATTTACTCGTCATCACATTATCTTTTATATTTTACAAAAAAAATGGGTATTGTAATGTGTTTGTACACTAACACTCATTAAGGATTTTTTTTCCTGAAAATTTGCATTTAATTACCCGCTGTGCACATATTGCGAAATAAAAAAAATTGAAACATCCGCCATTTCATTCTGCATGGCCTTTGCTTAAAAAAAAATAATGTTTGGTGGTTCTACGCAGTTTTCTAGCAAAAAAATGCAGATTTTTACATGCATGTGAGAAATGTCAGAATTGGCCTGGGGGTAAAGTGGTTAAATTTCAATGTTGAAATGTATCAGAGTGCATAACAATTAAAAATGAATGTAGATTTTCTTTAACAACTGTAAAAAACAAAGAAAAGAAAACAAATCATACCTGAGTACCAATTTTAAGTTGCTCTACTGGAAGATGAAGTCTTGATCTACAGAGGAGAAACCAAGTCAGTGATAGTTAATGAAAAGTAATATATCTTAATAAAAAGGGTGCTGAACATTTTTTGTTAGCAATTAGTGGTCAGGAAATCAAACCCATGCCACACACTTTTGATCTACATTCAAACACTTCCGCAGAAAAATCATGACTGCAAACTTCACACTAAAACAATACAAACATGCAAAGCAAATCCAAGAATTATATTTAAATGGATAAGTAGTAAACAATGCTGTACATAAAGGAAAATAAGACAGTGCATGTCCTTTTCAAATAAAATAAGGTGGGTTATGACATACAACGCATAAAACATTCTCATGTTTTGGTCTCCAAAACAACATAAACTGAAAAAAGAAGCATGTCAAGCATTATGTATAAAAACAAGCGGAGGGCAGAATCTAACAGCTTTGTTAATAACCATATTATAATTAACAGAATGTAACTGGTCCAGAGAAATTTCAGGGATCTAGGGGACATACACGACTGCAGCAAACAACATTAAGGTACTACAACCAAACCACATGACCAAGTGGATGAAAAGTATTGGTCAGGAGCCTTTGGTCATAACTGTAGAAAACGCTGTACACAATTTTGTTCTCTGCCTATGATAAATGGAGCTTGTAGGTTCATAAGCATCTTGTATGGAAAACACATATTCCAGTGTTTAAGCTGACCCCTAATAAACATGCTTCTTTTGTAATGCTTATATATAGATGTTTATGTGGGTCTAACAAACATACTTCCTATGCAATGCTGATTTTTAGATGGTTCTGTGGAACTACAGACATGCCTCCAATGTAATACTAATTTATAGATGGCTCTGTAGAGCTAACAGAAATGCCTCCTATGTAGCATTGACACAGAGATGGCTGCATAGGTGTCTTCAGTTTACAGTACATCTAGGCAGCTGGATCATTAATCAGGGCTAAACCATCAAATAATCTCAAATTATTATGTTTTTAATGTTTAAAGCTATAAGTCTAGTCTAATATCAAAATGAGGTACTGATGGTATATGTTTTCTTATTTCTCTGCTACATCTTGCTGACTGACACCTGGTAGGAGTAAACAATGCGATAGGCTTGGTGGTCAGTGGGAGTAAAAAAATTATTGGTGTCAGTAACCCCATCATTGGTGTCAGTCAGAGGAATAGTACCCCATCAATGGTATCAGTGGGAGAATTAGTTTCCAGTCTCTGGTGTCAGTGGAATAGTCCCCTATTGTTGGTGTCAGTAGGAAGAATAGTGGCCCATCATTGGTGTCAGTGGGAGGAATAGTGCCCCATTACTGGTGTCAGTGGGAGGAATAGTGCCTAATCTTTGGTGTCAGTGGGAGAAATAATGCCCCATCTTTGGTGTCAGTGGGAGGAACAGTGCCCAATCGTTGGTGTCAGTGTAAGGAATACTGTCTCGTATCAGTGGAAGAAATAGTGCCCCAAGAGTTGAATAAAGGCAAGCTAAAGGTCACATCTGGCCCCTGACCCGCAGTTTGGAGACCCCTGTCCCAGGGTACGTATTTACTGCACATATAAACTGCACATAGTGCAGCTTTTATTGAAACCAATCACGCCCACTTAATGTTGTGACCATTGTAAAATGAAGCTGAATACGTTTTCAAGGATGATATATATTTCAGTGAAGCTTTATTGTTTAAAGTGGTTGTTAAGCCACTACATACACTTTAAACAGTCCCCTCTGTTTAATTATGTAAGGTGCCCCAGCGTCTGTGCTTTGTAAAAATAAGCTGCTATATACCTGATTTCCGAGCGCCAATCGACGCCCACGTGACCGGCCAGCTCTCTCCTCTCTTGGCCTGACAGCTGCAGTGGGCGGGGTTGAGAATCCCCTGCTGACGTCAGTCAGGAGGCGAGGAGGAGAGAGGCTCCAGTCACGTAATTGCCAATCGGCGCTCGGAAATCGGGTATACAACAGCTTATTTTTAAAAAGCAAATACACAGGGGCACCTTACATTAATAAACAGAGAGGATAGTGTAAAAAATGAACAGTAATTTCAGCAGCAGGAGGGGAGGGGGCGGGCACGGACATGGAGCTGAAAGGGAGGGGAGGGGGAGAGGAGCACAGAGGAGGACAGGAAAGCTGCAGATGACAGAGGCATGTAAACTGAACACGGTGTCAGGGCTCAGCAGCCATGATGAACCATGGTCAGTTTACATGGGGGAGGGCAGAACCAGGCAGGATCAGCCAGGTTTTTTAGGTGATACAGGGGACAAATTACACAGTACAAGCACTGTGCTGTATAACATGCTTTAAGGGAACAGAATCAATTTTTTTTAGGGTAACAAACACTTTAAATAAGGTAATATTTAAAATGACAGCCCATTTAGTTAAGACCACTAAAAGACATATACATTATCTAAAGCTGAAAAACAAAGTTTCACTATTCCTCCTCCTCCCCCTTGTATTGGAATGTCTTTTTTTTTTGGGGGGGGGGGGGGGAGTGGGTACCTACAGTGGGGCAAAAAGGTATTTAGTCAGTCACCAATTGTGCAAGTTCTCCCACTTAAAAAGATGAGAGAGGCCTGTAATTTTCATCATAAGTACATTTCAACTATGAGAGACAAAATGTGAAAAAAAAAATCCAGAAAATCACATTGTCTGATTTTTAAATAATTTATTTGC
>BLSH010247089.1:225420-243351 GCA_018402905.1 Glandirana rugosa
TTTTTTTAACTAAGACAAGGGAATTGAGCACAGAGGAGGACAGGAAAGCTGCAGATGACAGAGGCATGTAAACTGAACACGGTGTCAGGGCTCAGCAGCCATGATGAACCATGGTCAGTTTACATGGGGGAGGGCAGAACCAGGCAGGATCAGCCAGGTTTTTTAGGTGATACAGGGGACAAATTACACAGTACAAGCACTGTGCTGTATAACATGCTTTAAGGGAACAGAATCAATTTTTTTTAGGGTAACAAACACTTTAAATAAGGTAATATTTAAAATGACAGCCCATTTAGTTAAGACCACTAAAAGACATATACATTATCTAAAGCTGAAAAACAAAGTTTCACTATTCCTCCTCCTCCCCCTTGTATTGGAATGTCTTTTTTTTTTGGGGGGGGGGGGGGCAGTGGGTACCTACAGTGGGGCAAAAAGGTATTTAGTCAGTTACCAATTGTGCAAGTTCTCCCACTTAAAAAGATGAGAGAGGCCTGTAATTTTCATCATAAGTACATTTCAACTATGAGAGACAAAATGTGAAAAAAAAAATCCAGAAAATCACATTGTCTGATTTTTAAATAATTTATTTGCAAATTATGGTGGAAAATAAGTGTTTGGTCACCTACAAAAAAACAAGATTTCTGGCTCTCACAGACCTGTAACTTCATCTTTAAGAGGCTCCTCTGTCCTCCATATCGTTACCTGTATTAATGGCACCGGTTTGAACTCGTTATCAGTATAAAAGACACCTGTCCACAACCATTAACAGTCAGACTCCAAACTCCACTATGGCCAAGACCAAAGAGCTGTCAAAGGACACCAGAAACAAAATTGTAGACCTGCACCAGGCTGGGAAGACTGATTCTGCAATAGGTAAGCAGCTTGGTGTGAAGAAATCAACTGTGGGAGCAATTATTAAAAAATGGAAGACATACAAGACCACTGATAATCTCCCTCGATCTGGGGCTCCACGCAAGATCTCATCCCATGGGGTCAAAATGATCACAAGAACGGTGAGCAAAAATCCCAGAACCACATGGGGGGACCTAGTGAATGTCCTGCAGAGAGCTGGGACCAAAGTAACAAAGGCTACCATCAGTAACACACTACATCGCCAGGGACTCAAACCCTGCAGTGCCAGACGCGTCCCCCTGCTTAAGCCAATACATGTCCGGGCCCATCTGAAGTTTGCTAGAGAGCATTTAGATGATCCAGAAGAGGATTGGGAGAATTTCATATGGTCAGATGAAACCAAAATATAACTTTTTGGTAAAAATTCAACTTGTCGTGTTTGGAGGAGAAAGAATGCTGAGTTGCATCCAAAGAACATAATACCTACTGTGAAGCATGGGGGTGGAAACATCATGCTTTGGGGCTGTTTTTCTGCAAAGGGACCAGGACGACTGATCCGTGTAAAGGAAAGAATGAATGGGGCCATGTATCCTGAGATTTTGAGTAAAAACCTCCATCAGCAAGGGCATTGAAGATGAAACGTGGCTGGGCCTTTCAGCATCACAATGATCCCAAACACACCGCCTGGGCAACGAAGGAGTGGCTTCGTAAGAAGCATTTCAAGGTCCTGGAGTGGCCTAGCCAGTCTCCAGATCTCAACCCCATAGAAAATCTTTGGAGGGAGTTGAAAATCTGTGTTGCCCAGTGACAGTCCCAAAACATCACTGTCCTAGAGGAGATCTGCATGGAGGAATGGGCCAAACTACCAGCAACAGAGTGTAAAAACCTTGTGGAGACTTACAGAAAACGTTTGACCTCTGTCATTGCCAATAAAGGGTATATAACAAAGTATTGAGATGAACTTTTGTTATTGACCAAATACTTATTTTCCAACATAATTTGCAAATAAATTCTTTAAAAATGTGATTTCCTGGATTTTTTTTCTCATTCTGTCTCTCATAGTTGAAGTGTACCTATGATGATTACAGGCCTCTCTCATCTTTTTAAGTGGGAGAACTTGCACAATTGGTGGCTGACTAAATACTTTTTTGCCCCACTGTAGCTTTGACAGGTACCCACTTCCCCTGGAATTACCTGGGTGAGTCCACCATATGTTCGCCCCCTCCCTTTCTGCCCACAACCGTCTAGGACACATTACAAGTCCCAGGAGGCTGTGGGACCATTCACACAGTGCAGCATGACTCGTACAAGCCCAGTCGTTGCAGCTTCACAGCCGGCTTTTCACACTCAGTATGGTGGCGCTGGGGACCCAAAGACTGGTAAAGAACCGACCCAGGTGAGTACAGCACTGGATCCCTAGAAAGGTAAGCACCTTATTGTTAAAAGTCATCAGCTACAGTATATATAGCTGCACACTTTTATTTTTTAAGTGACTGGAGAACGGCTTTCAGTTCTACAACCTTAAAGGGATTGTAAAGTCAGAAGGTTTTTTTCTCTTAATGCATTCTATGCATTAAGATAAAAAACCTTCTGTGTGCAGCAGCCCCCCTCATACCTACCTGAGGTCCCGCTCTGACCACGAGTGTCTCAGCTGTTGGAGAGTCTCCCTTCTGATTGGCAGAGACACGCTACTGGCTGCCGCTGCTTCAATCACAGTCAGCTAGCCAATCAGGAGAGAGAGGGGGCAGGGTAGGGTCAAGGCTTCGTGTCTGAATGGACACGGAGTTGTGACTCAGCTCGGGTGCCCCCATAGCAAGCTAGGCTAGTAGGCTAGACTAGTAGGTTTAGATGGAGTTTACATAAGTGACTAAGAAATTAAAGCTAAATTCCAGACAACACATTTTTAAGCAGTTACAGAAACAGTTTTTTTCCTTTTGTTATAAATGGGTTCTCTTAATCCTCTATCTGCCAATTTTGCTATACAGCTTGGTCTGTGTAAGGAAATTAAAAAATAAGAGATGCACTCGCCAGATCACCAAATGAACATAAACGCAAAGGGTGGGGAAAAAAAAGAAAATGAATGCAGCCAAGGACTGGTAAGCTGCAACAGAATTAATTTTTTTTTGGAGTTAGATATGCTTTAAGGCCATGATATAAATCTCAGACCTGAGAATGAAATTTGAGCCTGTACAGTACTGTTGGTATTATTATTGTAGAATTCTGAATGTCACAAATGAACACGAGCTTAATCAATAATAAAGTTAAAGTGATTGTAAAGGTTTTTTTTTAAAAAAAAACAAACCTGTCACAATTACCTGCTCTGTGCAAGGGTTTTGCACAGAACCGCCCGATCCTTTTCTAGGGTCCCCCAGCGGTGCTCCTCCTCTTCATCCGGTGCCCCCACGGAGACCCGCATTCCATTGGAGCACCCGTACGAGCGTGTTCCCGAGTCCTGTTGCTGCGTTCATTTACACAGACAGCAGGACTCGGCCCCGCCCCCCCCCATGTCACTGGATTTGATTGACAGTAGTGGGAGCCAATGGTTCCTGCTGCTATCAGTCTATCCAATGAGGACCAGAGACAGCGCCTGGAGCTGCTGGGCTTGTGCTCATTGCTGGAACGATCGGGTTCAGGTAAGAAAAAGGGGGGCTGCTGCAACACAGAAGGTTTTTTTACCTTAATGCATAGAATGCATTAAGGTGAAACACCATGAGACTTTATAACTCCTTTAAAACTATGCTAATCCTTTGTCAGTAAACATTAACCAGGACCATTAGGTGATAACAGAAATTACAAGTGTGACCCCCAAAATTTATACGATTGTTAAACACTGGTCTTGGGGAATCTACAGATTATTACAAGCACTGCCAGAAAACATACTGTACAGTGTCTTGAAAAAGTATTCATACCCCTTGAAATTTTCCAGATTTTGTCATGTTACAACCAAAAACGCAAATGTATTTTATTGGGATTTTATGTGATAGACCAACAAAGTGGCGCATAATTGTGAAGTGGAAGGAAAATGATAAATGGTTTTCAATTTTTTTTTACAAATATCTGAAAAGTGTGGCATTCATTTGTATTCAGCCTCCCCGAGTCAATACTTTTTAGAACCACCTTTCACTGCAATTACAGCTGCAAGTCTTTTTGGAGATGTCTCTACCAGCTTTGCACATCTAGAGAGTGAAATTTTTTGCCCATTCTTATTTGCAAAATAGTTCAAGCTCTGTCAGATTGGATGGAAAGTGTCTGTGAACAGCAAAGTCTTGCCACAGATTCTCAATTGAATTTAGGTCTGGGCCATCCTAACACATGAATATGCTTTGATCTAAACCATTCTATTGTAGCTCTGGCTGTATGTTTAGGGTCCTTGTCCTGCTGGAAGGTGAACCTTTGCCCCAGTCTCAAGTCTTTTACAGACTCTAACAGGTTTTCTTCCAAGATTGTCGTGTATTTGGCTCCATCCATCTTCCCATCAACTCTGTCCAGCTTCCCTGTCTCTGATGAAGAAAAACATCCCGGCAATATGATGCTGCCACAACCACCATGTTTCATAGTGGGGATGGTGTGTTCAGGGTGATATGCAGTGTTAGTTTTCCGCCACACATAGCGTTTTGCTTTTAGGCAAAAAAGTTAAATTTTGGTCTCGTGACCAGAGCACCTTCTTCCTTGTTAGCTTTCTCCCACATATGGCTCCTCGCAAACTGCAAACGGGACTTCTTATGGCTTTCTTTCAACAATGGCTTTCTTTTTGCCACTCTTTCACGAGGTCAGATTTGTGGAATGCCCGGCTAATAGTTGTCCCGTGGACAGATTCTCCCACCTGAACTGTGGATCTCTGCAGCTCCTCCAGTTACAATGGGCCTCTTGGCTGCTTCTCTGATTAATGCTCTCTTTGCCCGGCCTGTCAGCTTAGGTGGTTGGTCATGTCTTGGTAGGTTTGCAGTTGTGCCATACTCTTTGCATTTTCGGATGATGAATTGAACAGTGCTGTGTGAGATGTTCAAAGCTTGGGATATTTTTTTTATAACCTAACCCTACTTTAAACTTCTCCACAACTTTATCCCTGACCTGTCTGGTGTGTTCCTTGGCCTTCACAGTGCTGTTTGTTCACTAAGGTTCTCTAACAAACCTCTGAGGACTTCACAGGACAGCTGTATTTATACTGAGATTAAATTACACACAGGTGGACTCAAGAGTAAAGGGGGCTGTATACAAATGCATGGCACACTTTTCAGGTATTTGTAAAAAAATTTGAAAACCATTTATCATTTTCCTTTCACTTCACAATTATGTGCCACTTCGTGTTAATCTATCACATACAATCCCAACAAAATAATTTCTATTTCCTCTTTCTCTAGCCTGTCTTTTCTTCCCCTCCTATGGTTTTGAAGCTCTCTTTGTATCACAGGACACAGCCTTTTTCCTCTGTCTACCTACAGCACCTCCTTTCGGCTTTGCCAACTAACCCAATCTCCCCTGTGCCCTCTCACATCCCTACATTAATGCAAACGGTTAAATTTTGTTACTCATTGTTCGTTCTGCGTACCAACTAGCCTATGTTTTGATGAGCTTCATTCTCCCTGTCCTTTTATGTTCAATCAACATTTCTCTTATGATTGATCTTACCTCAATTACACAACAAACTGTGGAAAATTTCAAGAGGCATGAACACTTTTTCAAGGCACTGTATGTAATAATGAGGGCATCTTTAGACTTCTGAAAGCAATGTATGGTGAATTTGTACCTATTTTTTTCAAGACCCATAAAACATCCAGGGCACTTTTTCATTTATTAATAAAAAATCACCACAGAATCTCTGAAGGTCATTTTTAAGTTTAGGGCAAAAAGTCCATTTAATAACAAAATTGTGTTTTCTCAACCCTCTGCCACATCATTCTGACACTAGTCCTTTCTGGATTAGAGCACAGAAATTCACAACAAAACACAAGGATATATTACATATATTACTTTCAGTAAATATTGTCCAAAAAGGAAAGGGGTAGATGTGATTAGCCAGTGCAATGTAATGCACCATCCCCCTGCTGCCAGGAGATGTGTGAATAATTAAACTATATGTGTTTTTCAGAGAGAAGGTTATCTAAAAATACGATGGGCCTAGGTTACTGTGGACATTAACAGCACCTAGTATAGTTACTAATGAAAACTATCAAATCCACTCACTGTTGTGACCATTACAAAAATTAAGCTTGAATGGATTTTCAAGTATGACATATATTTGTGTGAGCTGTTGTGCTTACACCCTGTATAAGCATCTCTAAAAGGGAAATGTTTAAAAGAGATGTATGTGTGTATGTATGCATCTGTCCCCTGCCGCTTCTAAAACTCAGAATGGAGTGATCAAGGACCACTGATCACTCAGTTATCAGCCTTTAGTGAGCAGAGAGCAGAAGTGAAGGGAGCAGAAGTGGCTGGCTCAGATTCCCAGTGGCTTGCTGAGAGGCTGAGGCAGCTGCTGGTCAAGGCATCTGGGCGGCTACTGATTGTAAAATTGGGATCAATCCAGAGTCTGGACCAGCTGAGTGACATCAGCTGAAAGCAATCTTTCGACTGAAAAAAAGTCACAGGGGTGCAGAATGAACTGCACTCTTGTGATCCCCCAGAGAAGTACAGACTATATAACTTTGGCTATATTTTCCCTTTAAAACTATAGCCTACTTAGTTAAGACCAAATAAAGACATACATAATTCTGGTTCTGCAACTTTAAAAAACAGCCCACAATACAATTGGACACAATGCTAATCCTCTATAAACTGAGAGAGAGAGCTGGAGCCCGATGACAGTCCTACACAATACTTTATTTGGTAAAAGATAAGTGATCTGCGTCATCCAAACAAACACAGCAGAGTGTTAAAGCTCTTCAGCTGAAATCTTGTTGACTAAGGCATCGGCTGAAATGCATTAGCATTCTGCTGTGTTTTTTTGGCTGTCCCAGATTACTTTACTTGGTGAAAGCTAAGCAAAGTAAAGTATAGTGAAGGACTTTTGTCAGACTCCAGCTTTCTCTTCAAATGTGTGCTCATAAGGTGTGCAGGAACCTGTATACTGGCATAGAGGTGGAGACAATCTTGTACTATTTGTCTTTATCAATCAATATTAACTGTGGACATTAATAGGTAAGAGAAAATGAATATGAGACCCACAACACAAAAATGGTTGTTAAACACTGGACTAGGGTATCCTTAAAAAATTACGAGCACAGTCAGAAAACATGCAGGAATGTTTGTTCTTGCAACTTTAAATTCTTAATTAACCCTCTGCACACTGCTATACACCCTTACATATTTTTCTAACAAACATTTACATAAACTGGTATTCTTGGTTTGCATAAAGTGAAATACATGCTCAAGCTAGTCAACTGCATCAAAGTGATTCCTTTCTGGCTAAAGGGTGATTTGATGCATTTCTGATTTTTATTTTATATAGTCAGGTAAATGTAAAATTTTGCATGGTAGCCATGTAAATTATTTTCTACCAGCAGATGCAGCTTTAACCTGCTTTTTACATTCTTACTGCAGCTTCTTGGCACTTATGTTGTAAAAAGCCAGTTTTACAGCCACGTTCTCTTCAGATAGACCATAGTGCTCTGGGAATCAATGCAGTAAAAATTGTTTAGTAAAAGACAGATTCTAAGCTGGATCTTTCTACCAGGAGGTGTAATAAATGCTTGTCTCTGTGTGTAATTACTTCTTATAGGCTATGTGCATAATCGCATTGGCTGAAATAGAGTTGCATTCAGAGGCATGAAAAAAACATGCTTTTTTTTATAAGCAATGTTTTTTTCTGCCCACGTGCATGAGGCCTAAGGATGTTTTGTATAATGTACTATACAAAAGTAAAAGTAATCTGTAGTTTCTTTTTGTCAGTAAACAAGTAAAAGCAATGAACATGTGAGCTGATAAATACAGCACACCGTGTTTATTCTGTTAGGACACTAACTTTTTCTGATTTGTTGAGGCAAGTTATTTCACATACAATGTGATTATTTGCAAATAGCCACACTGCGTTCTCCATAAATATGAGTGAAATGGCTTTGTTTAATAAAGTAACACAAATGTTCTGTAAAACAAACAGAAGGTTGCTTTAAAAAATAACAGTGAAAATTGTATGTGCTTCTATGATTTACAATGCACAGCATCATTTTATTGAATAACGCTCATGGTGCTTGACCTCTGCAGTGGAAAGCATGTCTAATCCAGCAGTTCTGATGCACAGAAAAACAGTAACCAGTATTTTACAGCTGATGTATAACACCTATCTCTTTAAAACTAAAGCCAGTAAATGCTGCCATGCTATGCATCATGCAAAAAAGGTTGCTAAATATATGCAGTGTAATAATGTTGTATCTCACAGTTATATTTAAAATACACCAATTCAAGAGAGCCATGCCCTTAAGTGAAACAACAGATACAGTATAACCATGTGCTCTTACAGGAGTAGAAACCCAGAAACTTTTTAAAATTTGTTTGAGAAGTTGACAATTTTTACAAAAAGAGTTCACATGTCCCAAGCGTAAATTTCAATTTCTGTTTTTATTATTTATTACAAGTATTTATATAGCATCTACAATTTACGCAATGCTTTACATATATTGTATATTCGCATCAGTCCCATCCCTGAGGGAGTTTACAAGGTCCCTATCTCACATACATACATACATACATACATACATACATACATACTAGGGACAATTTAGACAGAACCTCGGTGACAAACTTGTCTAGTTTCTGGTTAAAGTACAACTAAAGGCAACATACATATTTTAGTAAATCCTCATATAAATACCTGAAAGTTACACATGGTAATAAACATAACTGAATTTATTATTTTCCTACCATGTAGCTGTGATTGTGGTCTGTAATCCTCTATTCATTTCTTCTTTGCTATATACTAAAAGTTATGATGGGAGGAGATCAGCAAAGCAGAGCAGAGCAGAGCTGAGATGTCATTTCCTTTTCAGTGAACTGGCTTGTCTATCCCCCCAGTCTTCCATGATGCTCAGCCTATTTTACATAACACACACCCATCTGCCAATCAAGAATGAAGAATGGGTGTGTGCTATGTAAAATAGTACAAGTCATTACAGGTTACTTCGCACACAGATCTGTTTATGAATCTGTGTGCTTCTCCCTGCCTGCTCTCCTCTGGATTTGTAAACTGGCAGGACAAAATCCAACCTAGGAGCTTGCTGTATAGACAGAGCAGTAGGCAGGCAAAAGCGGGACATAGGTGGGAGGGGCAGGGCTTCACGGGCCGAACATGGGCAGAGCTTAAACAGGACTTCTGTGTAGAATGAATGGCTGAGATTTCCATGGATATAGGAGCCCCTCCCCCAGTGATGTCAGGAGTTTCCGCAAAGAGGAATAGACGCACATGGGGACAACATGTGTCCTGTTCAACACAGGCAATTCGAAAACCAGGAAGTAAAGTTGTCACCTCATTTAAGGAAGTGCAGAAGAGCTGGAGACAAGGAAGAGATCTCAACACCCTTACTGCTTTCTCCAAAACCGCCAGTGACATGTTTAACAGACTGTATAGGCGCATAACATTGATTTCTTCATTTTGACCATAGTTCTACTTTAAGCCTGGAAGTCAGAAGATTCAAATCTGAACACCTCAGAGCATAGGGACCAGTCCCCTGGGTCCAGACAATGCCGACTAAAGAAGTCTGCCTGGGCATTTAGGTATCACACAATGGAAATGTCCCAAGAGTGCGGCAAGACTAGTACTGGGGCCAGCACCATGGTAAACACCTGATGAGACGTCGAATGGCAGACTTCGCTATCCACAGATATTAGGAAGTCTCCCTGGTGGAAAGAGGCTATAAAAACCCGGTGGATTCCATACAAAACTTCTAAACTTGAAGATGGGGTGGATAGCCCCCTTTGGGTTTGGGGGCCATAAACAATTTGGTGTGAAGCCCTTCAAACCACTTTGTCACAGGGACAGAAGACCTGATAGGAATGCCTGGAGGTCTGTTAACTTGTGCAGGGACACAGGAAGGTTGAAAAATTATGAACCGAAGGAAGGGGAGGGTTTGGGAACCAAATTCTAGCTTGTCTGCAAAGGCTAATAAACATCCCCCCATTTTAGACCACTCTTGGCTTGGACTTTACAGATGAAGAGTGGTGAAAAGGACTTTTCTTAATCTCCAGCAAGGGATGAGCCCTCCCAGACTGAGATTTAGGCTTCTCTGGTTGAGGAAGACGGGTGGTCTTGCTGCATGTGGTGTAATTGATGATGGCAGCTAGAATAGACCCTCGAAGGTCATGCAGAGTAAGCAATTCTTGGACGCAGCCTTGGCCCAACACTTTAACTACATGTGGGTGGATAATAAACTTATGTGGGGAATGAGACATGAAACCTCCAGCAGCTTGTCAGAACTGTAGTCCAAAGCACAGTTGGGAAGGACCACTTTTTAACAAAGTCCTCTTCAAACATGTACAAGGCTCATAAAGTTATGGGGGAGAAACAAACATCTTGTCAGAGTGTTTCTAGTCTCCATAAAAGGTAGACCTGCGACATCGGATTCACCAATAAAGTCTTGGAAGTATTAGGAGCTCTAAAAGACCCCAGAATAAGGATAGCACTGGTGGAAGCAACAGACTGATCCTTTAGCTTCAATGTGGTCCATGCTATGGCAATATAAGCAGAGGCGGTCTCCTCTGAGTTTCAGAAGCTGAAGACTGAGAAACAGCAGGCAGATCTGATGCAGACTATGTGAGGGAAGGTGTGGGAGGTTTTTGTGTTTAGTCAGCCAACACTTGTGTGATTTGGTCTAGAAAGTTATGCATGATTGAAGTTAAACCTTCTTAGAGTAGAGGAGGCTGCTATTGCTGACAAAGCTAGAGAAGACTCCAAAGATGTTATAGACTTTAGAAGCCGACGGCATGAAGATTCCAGGCTGCAGGCATCAGTAGGCAGCAATGCTGCAAGCAGCACTGGAGTAATTAGTAGAGTGTGAGCTGGGGAACCAGGGACAGTGGGATTGACCCATGTCTAGATAGAGTCAGACATGTTACAACTGTGTGGCAATGAAGCAACATAGCTAAGTGTACAAAGCAAAGCATAATATCAAGTGCTCCCAAAACGCAACCACTGATAACAGGTAAAGACTAGATGGCCAGAGGAGAAAGTCACTGTAAGGAGGGCAGCAGGAACAGATCAAACATGAGAATGCCACTTGGCTCTATGCAATGCAAAGAGCACAGAGTGTGCAACATTCTAGTCCCTCAGCATTAATACTTTCCATGGTAGGCCCCAGTGGGAAGCAGAGGTTTTAAAGGCGCCAAGCAATCCAAACCACTAAGTAGCTCTCAGTGCTAACTCTAATCGGCCTACTCACTGAGTGAGTCTATACAGATAGGGCAAGCAAGGAGGCAATTCCAATGGCTCTGGACCTAAAATGCAGTTAACTTGTTACCAGACAGGGTCTAAAAAGTGCCTCATGCAGAGCCCAGAGCCTGAAAATCATTTCCAGGCTAGCCCGACTATGTCCATTGCAATGGGGTCCAGTTATGCAACCCCAAAAGCAAGTTGAGGATAGGCTGGATAGTTGCTATCGTAAAGAGTAGCTCAAGCAGCAATGTCTTTAATGTAAAAAACAATTTAAAGAGCAAAAATAGGTTAGTCTTTTCCCAGAGGCAGGCTGGTAGTAGGAGGAGTTATCCTGGGCTGGCCTGCAATTTGTTTATTTGCCAGTGTCTAATCCTCATGAAAGTGGCATTATAACCAAATGGCTAAAGTCCTGTGAATGTGCATGAGATGCAATTCATCCTAGGACATGGCAGATGCTGGGATGCCTCGCAGATACCGGGATTCATCCTGGGACCTGGCAGATACTGCATGTGCAGCTCAGTGTATAGTATAATTAAGATTGCGAGAAGGAAGGTAAGAAGACAATATTTAAGGGCCGGTTCACACTTGAGCGGCATGACTTCACGGCCCGTTCACATCTGGGCGACTTGTCAGGCGACTTGAGTCACCTGACAAGTCGTCTCAATGCTGTGCAATGGAACCGTTCTAATAGGAGCGAATCGCTTCGCTCCGACTTAGAAAAATAGTTCCTGCACTATTTTCAGGGCGATCTCAGCGTGGCTTGCATTGACTACTATGATAGAAGTCTCCTCACAAGCCACGTTGAGATCGCCTCGTGCGGGGCGACTTGCTTCGGCCTGGCAAGTCGTGCCGCTCAAGTGTGAACCGGCCCTAAGAGTATTTTAATTATTATTTTGTAAAAAAAAACAAACAAAAAAAAAAACCCCAACTTTCTGCTCACAATTTCATTTTTTAGTTTCAGGCCACAGTTTTGCTTTTAAGTTTTAGAAGCTTTCAGTCACTTGTTACAAAGTGTCTACCGACCAAGCTGTTCAGCTACTGACCATACCAACTACTTGACGGTGTCGCAATTTTGTGTCAGCTGAAGACAGGTTTGCAAAACCGTAAAAAAGAATGCAGTTGTAATCAAATTCATAGACTTCAGTAAGGATAATAAATAAATAAAACCCCATGGGAGATGCTTAGCCACTGAAGGTTTGTGAGATCAAAACTGTTCTTGGCAAGTAAACTGGGACAAAGGCATTCGGCATTAACAAAATTGTTGTGGATTACTAAATACTCAAAGTTGAGCTCCCAGTTCTAAAATCTTTACCAGATGCTCACAATATATACTTACCACCCTACAGTTTGCTGCAATAGATTCTTAATCCAGTCATTTGTGACTTCAAAAAACATTTAAAACAAACACTACTAAATACAAGTGTGAAATCCAGCTGTAAGAGTTGTACTTCCAGTACTGAATAACAATCATCGGTTTATTTGCACTATTTCACTCAGAGCAAGGGTGGCGAAATGAGTAATATCAATATCCATGTGCAAGGGAGCCAATGTCCACAACACACATATGGTGTCAAAATCAGGATTTTTTTTATTTTGCAACTTTTAAAAAGTGTTTTGAAGATATACTTTACTTTCTTACTGTACATTATGTACAAAAAGCAGACATTTAACAATAATATGTTATTAAAGAGGAACTATATCCATAACAGTTTAATAACAATTAATGTTCTTTAACAAAAGAACATAGATTCCACAATAATAATTATCCTTCCAAAATGAGTGTGTGCTGCAAATTGCCTCCAACATTGCTTCTGTTTCTTCTTGCTGGGAGGCTGCCATTTTGCTGAAGCCCAGAGCAGTTCCTTCCTTATTGAAACTTCTCCCCCTCTCCTTAGTCTTAAAAACTATATGTCACTTTCTGTAATTAAAATGTGTGCATTTCCAGCCTTGATTGTATGTCTTGGCTCATCTAGGGAGGAAGGCAGCAGTAGCTGACAAGTGCTGCCTCTGCCAAGGGAGAAAGGAGAGAGAATCAGGGAGATAAGATAAGACACTATCCTTGTAAGTTTAACTCTGGCAGCAGAGTTTTTGTCTTGTCACCTCTCCTGATTTTTTCTCTCTCTCCTTAATCTGTGTTCCCTATGCATAGTCTGGGTCATTCCTGTTCTTTCCTCCACCCCCTCAGCAGCAGTAAAGCTGATCAGTCTCTAATGACTCATTGATTTTCAGCACAGTGCAGAGACTACAGGACAACTGAGGCCACAGAGCAGGGTGAGACAGTGCCTTACTGAATTTTAAATAATATAGGCACTTATTCTTAATGTTTTGCCTGCAAAAGGAGCCAGCCGGAAGTAATCTATCAGGACTTAATTTTCTGACTAAATTTCCACTTTAATTCACCCACAAAGTCTTCAGCTTTGGACTCAGATGTCCAATAGTCTTTTGAAAAACTTTTACTTTGAATGTTTGTTGCTACATATGGATCAACTGTGCGTACTGGTCAGTTGAGTTCATACTGAACACTGGTACACTGATCACATAGAACATTTATTGTTAATCTAGTTTTCTCAAAGAGATCCTCTACTGTAATGTACAGACAGTATACAACATGTTTATCTTATTTCACATATCACAAGGCAACTGTGGACATATTGTATGTGCTTCTGAGGTTTATATTAAGTTCACTAATATGGTTATTTTTTCTAAATGCATAATGGTGCATCTTTTTTGGAAAATGTGGGTGTTCAAACCCCAGGATCAGAATGTGGGATAATCATCTCTTATGTCAATCTATATTGCAGTTTCTTGGACAGGTCAAATGTATACAAATTTGTCAACGAATATGGTTGCTGCATTACTGCTTTCTAGAAGTTGTTTACCTGAATGTGCTGCACAAGGCTAGCCCAGAAACTGATCATTTATGGAGTTAGAATTTTATTATAAAACTACCATTTCCAATTAGAGCAAAATCTAAGTGTTTTATATATGTTTACATGTTTTATAGAATCTTTTTAGGTGGCTAGTGCATAGCCAATTATTGCTTATAAATAGTCTTGATTATGGACAACAAAGACAAATTTAAGTAGGCTCTAATAAAGCAAAGTACGCACTAAGCTACAGGCGACTATTTATCCAATGCTTAGAAGCCAAACACTAAGTTTATAGTAGCTTAAGGGCAGTAAGCAAAAAGCTAACTTACTTAGACATGTCTCCTTCATGAGTTGAGGAAAATATGGAAACTGAGATCAAAAGAAAAAAAAATGAATTCACTTTAAAAAAATGTCACTGTTAACAATAACAACGATTCAACTAATAATGATGGATGAGAAAGGAATACAGAGTAAAGCTTTCGAAGCAAATTGATTCTTACCATTCTCTGTAACCACTTGGCACGAATGAGTGTGACTTTCACTTAAATGCTTGGCCATATCATCTAAACCAGATACATCGGTCAGGAAATCACAGTTCAGGCATACTACGGTTATACGCCTTGTGGGAAAAAAAAAATGTTGTCTGTTAGATTGTATATACTGCAACCCGTAAAAGAAAACTACACATAACTTTAAAACTGGGAATTACATTTTATTTTAACACATTCATGTAAGAAATTTAGGAAACCAAGATAGGCTCAGGGTTTTTTTTAATATTAGATCTGCCCTAGTGCACTGCCACAACACACACACTGCAGTTTGTGTTGTGAGATGCTGCTCTGTACTTATACTTGTGACCCGGCTAAGAATAATTAAAATGCAATGTGGAAATGAGTATATGATTAAATTTGACCGTAGACACACTTTAAGTGAAAGTTTCATCTTTTGCAAAAAGACAAATGCACCCATTTTGCAAAAAGCAAAAAATGTGCATTAACCTCCCTCGCGGTATTCCCGAGTGTGGCTTGGGGTGAATTTTCTGTACCAAGAGCGGTAACCCGAGCCACACTCGGGATTGCATCACTAGATCCAGGCAGTGTTACTCACCTTGTCCCCTGGATCCAGCGAAGTCCCCCCGCTGTGTCTGCGGGCTGTGTCCTCCGCCCGATGCCTCTGTGTGCCGGACTCCGTTCCCTGCGAGCGTTTCGTTGCACGGGGGCGGAGCCTGGCGGCAAATTCAAAAAGAGAAACACACAGTAAACATACAGTACACTGTAATCTGTAAGATTACATTACTGTATGAAATCATTTCACATCCCCTTTGTCCCTAGTGGTTTGCCCAGTGCCCTGCATGCACTTTTATATTATATATGTCATTCTTTCTGCCTGGAAACTTGAGAATGTCCATGGCAACCAAAAACTGTTCATTTACATCAAAAGTGGTTTTTGACCAACTAGAAACAGTGATATAAAAACAGAATCATTTGCAGAATTGAGTGATACTGATTTTTGAGGAAATTTATCATCAGACACTGAAAATGACGACAGCGACAACTCTGCAAATGAGCAAATTTCAGTGTTTTTTATTGAATACATTTTATTACTATTATATTATTTTTGATAATTATTTATAGTTATTTATTATATTATGATTTCTTGTTTCAAACTTTATCATACCCTGGATGTCTACTAGACTCTTGTTTGGACAGACTTAAGTGACTTATACCTAAGAATTACAGGCCTACAATATAAAACGCCAAATTTCCATGCAAAATACCGCTTTCAGCACTAGAAATCTGAAATAATCATACCGCCAGAGAGGTTAATAATTTTTTTGCATTTCAGTCGGCAAAGCACTGAAACTGCAATCAGTGATTCACCAGAAAAATGTTCTGGCTCCTGTCGACAATGGACAACAATTGTTGTGATATCACTGCACTTGTGCTCCACTGAGAATCAGTCCCTCTGCCGCAGTGGAAGATAGGACTTGTAGTTTTCATTCACAAATTCCTGTGAATGAACTATGCGTGGCTGTGTGGGCGGAGCTGAGCCAAATTCCAAAATGACAGGAACTCTGCAGTCCTGTAAGGGTGAACACTAAGCACGCTGACCATGTTTCATGATACACCCTAAATTTAGGTTTACCATGAAACATGGTCTAAAATGGCAGCGTTAGCTTTTAATGACCTGTAACAGACATGCAATTATGCCAGACCTACACATGTGTTCCAGATCAGTGACTAAATGTATTAAAGGCTTTAGATCAACATGACAAGGAGGCAACTGGCACTTAGAACCAGTTGCAATAGTCCGCCCATGTATTCTTTCAGAACAGGGTTCCTAAAGGTACTTGCCTAAAAATTTTATACCAGGTATGGGAAGAGTGTGTGTGTGTGTGTATATATATATATATATATATATATATATATATATGTATATATATACATATATATGTATATACATATATATACACACACACACATATACATAAACACACACAGTATCTCACAAAAGTGAGTACACCCCTCAGATATATTTTCATGTGACAACACTGAAGAAATGACACTTTGCTAAAGTAGTGAGTGTCCAGCTTGTATAACAGTGTAAATTTGCTATCCCCTCAAAATAACTCAACACGCAGCCATTAATGTCTAAAGACCCATACACACGGTCCGATGGTTGGTCAACAATGGTTGTCCAACAGCCTGTTGGCCGATAATCTGATTCTACAGCCGATTTCCAATCATCGTCCAACTAGAAAACTTGTGTTGGCCAACAAGGAGTTGACTGATTGTTGGCTCGTGTGTACAGTTGGAAGTTCAAGCACGCATGCTTGGAATCCAGGAAGTGTTCGTCGTGTAATCGATGTTTATAATTCACAGATCAGATTCACCTGAAGTCATACAGGAACCTTTTTATAAGTCAGAGTGACTTGAGTAGCACCGACTTGGAACAGTTCCAATTGCAGTGCATGGAGGCGACTTGTCAGGCGACTCAAGTCACCTGACAAGTCTCCTATTTGTGAACCGCCCTATGTCTTCCTCTTTGTCAGACCTGTCATTGAATACATTTTTAATTAGATTAGTCCAGTTATCTTTCATGCAGAGTTATGTAGCAACATACCGCGGTGTCTCTCTCGGCGCTCGTTACCGCCTCAGCCCGCCTCTCTGGCAGACGTCAGCGGTGGATTCCTCAGCCCCGCCCGCTGACTGTAGCTGACATATCAGAAGAGAGGCGGGCGGGGCTGAGGAATCCACCTCTGACGCCTGCCGGAGACAAGAGAGGAGAGAGGCAGGAGGTGGGCTGAGGTGGTAACGATTGCCGAGAGAGACACCACGGTATGATGCTACATAACTCTGCTGCATGAAGGATAACTGGACTAATCTACTAATTAAAAATGTAATTAGGGGTTTCAATGACAGGTCTGACAATTAGGAAGAAATGACCCACCCACTGACATCCCTCACCCACCCTCTGACACTCCAAACCCACCCAGACACCCCACACCCACGTTAGAATAATATCGGATCCGGTAGAAAAACATCTCGTTGTTAAGAAAAAAATCTAAGACTCTCTCAAGAAACGGTATTCCACGGTTCAACTTGAAGGTCACTGGTCATACTGTCTCACTCTCGCTATTGTGGTTTAAATTATGTGGACGAGGATCCCCACGCGTAGAAGTGACCGGAGTGTTAAGTTAAACTAATGCTAATAGTCCAGTTGCTAAGCTAAGCTATAGTGCTACGTAGTGCTAATCCTATGTCCCACCCACCCACACCCAACAGTCGCCCACCCACACCCCACAGACCCACCCAAACCTCACAGTCTCCCACCCACTCCCTACAGTCA